>JAZHYW010070351.1:142500-267407 GCA_037355805.1 Ixodes ricinus | reverse complement strand
CTACCCAAGAACGCGGAGTGCTTGGTACACCCAGAGCCATATATGTAGAGAGTTTGGTCACTAATTGGTAAGAATAGGGCGAAAATAAGGGCACGTTATTGGCCGCAATTCTTTCAATGATATTGGGCGCGATGATTGACAGCTCTTCTGACCAACCACTAGCCACAAATATTCCCCTAGCGGAGGCAATGGGCGTAACAAATACCCTCCAAACCAATTTCTAGGTTTGGATGTATTCAAGTATTTCATTCCAGCACGCTAGAGTTGAAATTTGCGACTCATTCTTTGTAACTGAAAGGGCAACGTACGTGACGTTGTCGTTATGGTGACGCACTCAACCTTTCATACGACTGCACTCAATGCCGCTGCCGCTGGCGCAGCCACCACGGTGTGGACGGTAAAACTGCAAATGATTCGGCTCCGTGGGAGTTTTGACTCAAACCCCGAACGCGCACCCCACATTCGCAGTTTCGCATTGTGTTTCAGGAAATTTTTTTCGTCAGTGTCACCTTTCTTGGCTCTGTAAACGCACTGAGCACCTTGAAACTCCCTTTTCCACCAATCTCTTACAAATATACGTTAATGTACTTTCAGCCTCATCCAAAAAAAAAAAATAAATCTGCGACGCGCTACGCGAATTCTTCAAGGTCATCCCAGATCATTCTTACTTCGCAAGTTCATCACGGGGGGAATATGCGGCTCTGACGGCGGCAAGGCTTTCCCGCTCCATTCCGGCTGTCACCGGCTCCTCCCATTGACAAAACTCTCTCTCGCTATGGCTCTGGGTACACCTACCCCTTTAGTTACCATATTGTGGGAGAGGAAACGATGCTCGTTTCTGTCGAAATTTCGCTGCGACTGTCATTGCGTGGAGCGTGTTTTATAGGTTATGAATGTCAAGGAAGAATTCTAAGCGGTATTTACGAAAAGCAAAAAAATTGTTTCATCGCCCTTTTAAGCAACCCGTGACCTTAGTCGGCTCCTAACCAGATTCCATTGGATTCCCCAAGCTCAAAGCGCGCGTCTCAAGTGTTTCAGTCTGTTTCCTCAGCAAGCTCTCGCACGACGGAAAGTTTACAGACCAGAAACATCAAAGGAGCGCAAACATTCGTGTGAGGAACTTTGTAGAGTCTTGGATTCTAGCAGAAAGGAAAACGCACCCTTGTTTCACGGGGACTTAAGCAGGAAGGCCTTTCTGGGCACATTTCTTCAAACCACTGGCCAACCAGCGCACGCTGACGGACATGCGCAGAGTCTAAATCGCGAGCTGATTCGCCGATTACTTAAGAGAGTTTATTCTGGACGTCTTTTAGTTGTCCGAAAAACAGGAGTTTAACCAAATACGGGACGACATTTTTTTTTTCCACTTCATTGTTTACCTTTTCGTGTGAAATATGATGTTAGACCTTTTTAAACAGTCCGGGGTAAGATATATTAAACACGAGTTGAAGTATTTTCAAAATGTCTGCAGGTTAATTATTCGCTCATCTTGCCCACCTTCTGAGGACGCGGCTCCTGGCCGGCGCAGGAGAAAGCGCCGAGGCCGAGTCCTGCAGTGCCTTTGGTCCGGGCTCGGCTAGCTCAAGTACTTGGAACTCCGGCTCTGAAGCTTCGCATTCTTTGTCGCTCCTTATAAGAAAACAATTGTGACAGGGAAAAATGTAAAACATTTGCATATTCATACCGAAACCAAGAAAACGAAGCAACCCCCCCCCCTCCCTGTTTTAGGGATAGACAACGGAAGACTTAGGAACTTTAGCTGAATAGCTCCTCAAAGTGGAAAAACAAACTTATTACTACTTTGTTTTCAATTTGTTTAAATCAAGTGTTGAGTGGTTATTGAACTGAGTTAAGTGTTACTCATTTTAATTTCAGATTAGACATAAGAAAGCAAATTAACTGAACGTTTTCGGAGGTGCGCAAGTCAAACTGGTGGACATTGGACGTCGAGAACACGACGAGTGGGTAGCGCATAAGGAACGAAGCACAAACCTAACGCCGATTCGGTTCTTAGCCTCTCGAACGGCCAGTTAAAGAAGTTTTGAGATGAGCGCTTTTTTGAGATGAGCGCATTGGTACGGTGTAAAAACGTAAGAAATAATTAAACATACGACAGACGGCACACGGACAGCAACACTGGCAGCACACAGACACACTCAATACAAGTAGTTTCCTGTTTTCTTTCTACGTTCCGTAAGTCCGCAAGGGTGTCAAGGATCCAGATAGTTATGTCTGTAGAATCATCCCTAAATTATTGTGAATGTCTTAATGCTTAGGAAAAAAAGAGAACGTAGCTCGGTAAACTGTCTTGTACGCACAGGCACTCGAGTACTAATATTGCGCATTTTGAGGCTGCGCGCTTCTAACGTGCCTTTCATAACACTGTATGTAGAGCAGTCCTGAAATTACTTGTAATAGTAAATCATACGCAGACAATAAAATGTTCAGCCCGATTCCATGTTGGCATGGGATATTCACTACTTAGCTCCCACATACCACTCTGTATCAGAAGCATTGTAGGTCGAGGGCTCCGGTTTCTTTGAGAGCAGACGAGCTCCAGTGTCCTTGGGACGAGCTCCAATCTCCTTCATGGGAGAAAGCTTTGGTACGGGAAAACTCAGCCGCCATTTTCCACGTGTCTTCCTGGGTTCTGTGCTCACCATCCAAGAAAGAGGGACCCATTATTAGGTTTTTAGTGGCTATGAAAATCAAGCAACCGTTAGTTTACACTAGGATGTTTCAACGTTTCTTCAGCGAGACTTGTTGTTTACAAGGACTAACACGTTTGTCAATGTAAACAAAAAAGAAGAAAAACATTTCACCCCTGGTAACGCACTCAGAGAACATAGTTCACAGAGTAAAGCCCCTTGAACCCGCCTGGGAGGAGATGGAAATTCTGATGATATAGATGAAAGGCCTTCATGTATTTTAGGCCGGTGTTAATTGCGAGTGAAAATAATTTTATGTAAGAAAGGTGGCACCCAAACCGCACTAAACGTACTCTTGATGTGATGTTTACATATAAATACAAAGTCACGCCTTTTTTTACTGCAAATAGTGCCAGGACTGTGCATAAGGTACCAAACACATAAAGAAACATATCAAAATTTCTTAAAATTATTAGCAGATGTGTCGTTTTATTCCAAGACAACAGGAAGCAAAATTACGAGGCAAAAAGCTGAACACACGAAAAGTTCTCGTGTCCTCGCCTGTTCGAATACAAATAAATATGTGCTTTCTGATCCATCATTAGTCTATCAGTGCTGGTTTTGAAAGAAAACGAATACTATATGACCTTCCATAGCTCTTCAATTATTATAACGCCGAGCTCTGGTCCTAACTTTGAAAAAAGCAAGCGGATGAAGTCAACTTGCCATTCCCCGACCCGCCCTCCGTGTTGATCGCCTCGGTGTCTTGCGGACGCAGACCTACGCTCGATCTTCTGCAAACGATTAAGACGTCAGTATGTCAGGAAACAAACACGGTAGCCTGATAGCGTCCGAGCGAACACTACGCAATTTAAATAATTGCCCTCTGACACGGCGCTCATTTTATTATATTTCTAGGACTATGCTAACGCCCCGGAATGAAAATGGTCGTGACATCTCCTTTTCCCTCCAATGCGCAGGTTTTTTTTTTTTTTTTTGTCTTTTTGCGTATTGGGATTGTCCCAGAACAATAGGCGGCATTTCGACATTCATTTTATTCTGAAGTCAGAGCCCACTAGAAGGCTAAAAAAACACTCAAATGCAGACTATTCTTAAAAAATAATGACCAAACTCTCTACATATACGGCTCAGCCGGTGACTTGCACGTGGTACCATCGCACGGCGCGCGATGTTACCAAGCGTAGGATCTAGAAGTGCGTCCTGCATGCGAATGGCCAGGGTACCTTGCCGGTACCCTGGCCACAGCGCTACTTTTTCGTCATGAAGCGGCGGCACGTGTAACTACCCAAGAAGGCGGAGCGCTCGGTACACCCAGAGCCATATATCTAGAGAGTTTGGTCACTAATTGTTAAGAATAAGGCGAAAGTAAGGGCACGTTATTGGCCGAAATTATTTCAATCACCTTGCGTGCGATGATTGACTGCTCTTCTGACCAACCTCTAGCAACAAATATTACCCTAGCGGAGGAAATGAGCATAACAGATACCCTCCAATCACAATTTCTAGGTTTGGATGTATTCAAGTATTTGATTCCAGCACGCTAGAGTTGAAATTCGCGACTCATTCTTCGTAACTGAAAGGGCAACTTTCGTGACGTTGTCGTCACGGCAACGCACTCAACCTTTCATACGACTGCACTCAATGCCGCTGTCGCGGCCATGACGGAGTGGACGGTAGAAACTCCAGATGATTCAGCTCCGTGGGAGTTTTGACTCAAAGCCCGAACGCGCACCCCACATTCGCAGTTTCGCATTGTGTTTAAGGAAATTTTTTTCGTCAGTGTCACCTTTCTTGGCTCAGCAAACGCACTCAGCACCTTGAAACTCCCCTTTTCCACCAATCTCTTACAAATATACGTTAATGTACTTTCAGCCTCATCCAGAAAAAAAAATTATAACTGCGACGCGCTACGTGAATTCTTCAAGGTCATCCCAGATCATTCTTACTTCGCAAGTTCATCACGGGGGGAATATGCGGCTCTGACGGCGGCGCGGCTTTTCCGTTCCACCCCGGCTGCCGCCGGCACCTCCCATTGACCAGACTCTCTCTCTCTCTATGGCTCTGGGCACACCTACCCCTTCAGCCACCATATTGAGGGGGAGGAAACGCTGCTCTTGTTTTTCGAATTTTTGCTGCGACTGTCATTGCGCAAAGAAAATGCCAATGCGTGTTTCATAGGTTACGAATGTCAAGGAAGAATTCTAAGCGGTATTTACGAAAAGCAGAAACATTGTTGCATCGCCCTTTTAAGCAACCCGTGACCTTAGTCGGCTCCTAACCAGATTCCATTGGATTCCCCAAGCTCAAAGCGCGCGTCTCAAGTGTTTCAGTTTGTTTCCTCAGCAAGCTCTCGCACGACGGAAAGTTTACAGACCAGAAACATCAAAGGAGCGCAAACATTCGTGTGAGGAACTTTGTAGAGTCTTGGATTCTAGCAGAAAGGAAAACGCACCCTTGTTTCACGGGGACTTAAGCAGGAAGGCCTTCTGGGCAAATTTCTTCAAACCACTGGCCAACCAGCGCACGCTGACGGACATGCGCAGAGTCTAAATCGCGAGCTGATTCGCCGATCACTTAAGAGAGTTTATTCTGGACGTCTTTTAGTTGTCCGAAAAACAGGAGTCTGAGCAAATACGCGACGACATTGTTTTGTTTCCACTTCATTGTTTACCTTTTCGTGTGAAATATGATGTTAGACCTTTTTAAACAGTCCGGGGTAAGATGTATTAAACGCGAGTTGAAGTATTTTCAAAATGTCTGCAGGTTAATTATTCGCTCATCTTGCCCACCTTCTGAGGACGCGGCTCCTGGCCGGCGCAGGAGAAAGCGCCGAGGCCGAGTCCTGCAGTGCCTTTGGTCCGGGCTCGGCTAGCTCAAGTACTTGGAACTCCGGCTCTGAAGCTTCGCATTCTTTGTCGCTCCTTATAAGAAAACAATTGTGACAGGGAAAAATGTAAAACATTTGCATATTCATACCGAAACCAAGAAAACAAAGCAATCCCCCCCCCCTCCCTGTTTTAGGGATAGACAACGGAAGACTTAGGAACTTTAGCTGAATAGCTCCTCAAAGTGGAAAAACAAACTTATTACTACTTTGTTTTCAATTTGTTTAAATCAAGTGTTGAGTGGTTATTGAACTGAGTTAAGTGTTACTCATTTTAATTTCAGATTAGACATAAGAAAGCAAATTAACTGAACGTTTTCGGAGGTGCGCAAGTCAAACTGGTGGACATTGGACGTCGAGAACACGACAGTGGGTAGCGCATAAGAAACGAAGCACAAACCGAGTGCCGATTCTGTTCTTGACCCATGAATGGCCAGGTAAAGAAGTTTATGACACTAAATGAAACAACTTTTTTGACGTGAGCGCACTGGTATGGTGTAAAAACGTAAGAAATAATTAAACATAGACAGAACGGCACACGGACACAACACTGGCAGCACACAGACACACTCAATACAAGTAGTTTCCTGTTTTCTTTCTACGTTCCGTAAGTCCGCAAGGGTGTCAAGGATCCAGATAGTTATGTCTGTAGAATCATCCCTAAATTGTTGTGAATGTCTTAATGCTTAGGAAAAAAAGAGAACGTAGCTCGGTAAACTGTTTTGTACGCACAGGCACTCGAGTACTAATATTGCGCATTTTCAGGCTGCGCGCTTCTAACGTGCCTTTCATAACACTGTATGTAGAGCAGTCCTGAAATTACTTGTAATAGTAAATCATACGCAGACAATAAAATGTTCAGCCCGATTCCATGTTGGCATGGGATATTCACTACTTAGCTCCCACATACCACTCTGTATCAGAAGCATTGTAGGTCGAGGGCTCCGGTTTCTTTGAGAGCAGACGAGCTCCAGTGTCCTTGGGACGAGCTCCAATCTCCTTCATGGGAGAAAGCTTTGGTACGGGAAAACTCAGCCGCCATTTTCCACGTGTCTTCCTGGGTTCTGTGCTCACCATCCAAGAAAGAGGGACCCATTATTAGGTTTTTAGTGGCTATGAAAATCAAGCAACCGTTAGTTTACACTAGGATGTTTCAACGTTTGTTCAGCGAGACTTGTTGTTTACAAGGACTAACACGTTTGTCAATGTAAACAAAAAAGAAGAAAAACATTTCACCCCTGGTAACGCACTCAGAGAACATAGTTCACAGAGTAAAGCCCCTTGAACCCGCCTGGGAGGAGATGGAAATTCTTGATATAGATGAAAGGCCTTCATGTATTTTAGGCCGGTGTTAATTGCGAGTGAAAATAATTTTATGTAAGAAAGGTGGCACCCAAACCGCACTAAACGTACTCTTGATGTGATGTTTACATATAAATACAAAGTCACGCCTTTTTTTACTGCAAATAGTGCCAGGACTGTGCATAAGGTACCAAACACATAAAGAAACATATCAAAATTTCTTAAAATTATTAGCAGATGTGTCGTTTTATTCCAAGACAACAGGAAGCAAAATTACGAGGCAAAAAGCTGAACACACGAAAAGTTCTCGTGTCCTCGCCTGTTCGAATACAAATAAATATGTGCTTTCTGATCCATCATTAGTCTATCAGTGCTGGTTTTGAAAGAAAACGAATACTATATGACCTTCCATAGCTCTTCAATTATTATAACGCCGAGCTCTGGTCCTAACTTTGAAAAAAGCAAGCGGATGAAGTCAACTTGCCATTCCCCGACCCGCCCTCCGTGTTGATCGCCTCGGTGTCTTGCGGACGCAGACCTACGCTCGATCTTCTGCAAACGATTAAGACGTCAGTATGTCAGGAAACAAACACGGTAGCCTGATAGCGTCCGAGCGAACACTACGCAATTTAAATAATTGCCCTCTGACACGGCGCTCATTTTATTATATTTCTAGGACTATGCTAACGCCCCGGAATGAAAATGGTCGTGACATCTCCTTTTCCCTCCAATGCGCAGGTTTTGTTTTTTTTTTTGTCTTTTTGCGTATTGGGATTGTCCCAGAACAATAGGCGGCATTTCGACATTCATTTTATTCTGAAGTCAGAGCCCACTAGAAGGCTAAAAAACACTCAAATGCAGACTATTCTTAAAAAATAATGACCAAACTCTCTACATATACGGCTCAGCCGGTGACTCTGTACGTGGCTACCATCGCACGGCGCGCGATGTTACCAAGCGTAGGATCTAGAAGTGCGTCCTGCATGCGAATGGCCAGGGTACCTTGCCGGTACCCTGGCCACAGCGCTACTTTTTCGTCATGAAGCGGCGGCACGTGTAACTACCCAAGAAGGCGGAGCGCTCGGTACACCCAGAGCCATATATCTAGAGAGTTTGGTCACTAATTGGTAAGAATAAGGCGAAAGTAAGGGCACGTTATTGGCCGAAATTGTTTCAATCACCTTGAGTGCGATGATTGACTGCTCTTCTGACCAACCTCTAGCAACAAATATTACCCTAGCGGAGGAAATGAGCATAACAGATACCCTCCAATCACAATTTCTAGGTTTGGATGTATTCAAGTATTTCATTCCAGCACGCTAGAGTTGAAATTCGCGACTCATTCTTCGTAACTGAAAGGGCAACGTTCGTGACGTTGTCGTCACGGCAACGCACTCAACCTTTCATACGACTGCACTCAATGTCGCTGTCGCGGCCATGACGGAGTGGACGGTAGAAACTCCAGATGATTCAGCTCCGTGGGAGTTTTGACTCAAAGCCCGAACGCGCACCCCACATTCGCAGTTTCGCATTGTGTTTCAGGAAATTTTTTTCGTCAGTGTCACCTTTCTTGGCTCAGCAAACGCACTCAGCACCTTGAAACTCCCCTTTTCCACCAATCTCTTACAAATATACGTTAATGTACTTTCAGCCTCATCCAGAAAAAAAAAATTATAACTGCGACGCGCTACGCGAATTCTTCAAGGTCATCCCAGATCATTCTTACTTCGCAAGTTCATCACGGGGGGAATATGCGGCTCTGACGGCGGCGTGGCTTTTCCGTTCCACCCCGGCTGCC
This sequence comes from Ixodes ricinus, assembly GCA_037355805.1. Classification (NCBI taxonomy): domain Eukaryota; kingdom Metazoa; phylum Arthropoda; class Arachnida; order Ixodida; family Ixodidae; genus Ixodes; species Ixodes ricinus. The sequence goes on along the minus strand of JAZHYW010070351.1, from coordinate 258,754 downwards.
GCCGGCACCTCCCATTGACCAGACTCTCTCTCTCTCTATGGCTCTGGGTACACCTACCCCTTCAGCCACCATATTGAGGGGGAGGAAACGCTGCTCTTGTTTTTCGAATTTTTGCTGCGACTGTCATTGCGCAAAGAAAAATGCCAATGCGTGTTTCATAGGTTACGAATGTCAAGGAAGAATTCTAAGCGGTATTTACGAAAAGCAAAAAAATTGTTTCATCGCCCTTTTAAGCAACCCGTGACCTTAGTCGGCTCCTAACCAGATTCCATTGGATTCCCCAAGCTCAAAGCGCGCGTCTCAAGTGTTTCAGTTTGTTTCCTCAGCAAGCTCTCGCACGACGGAAAGTTTACAGACCAGAAACATCAAAGGAGCGCAAACATTCGTGTGAGGAACTTTGTAGAGTCTTGGATTCTAGCAGAAAGGAAAACGCACCCTTGTTTCACGGGGACTTAAGCAGGAAGGCCTTCTGGGCACATTTCTTCAAACCACTGGCCAACCAGCGCACGCTGACGGACATGCGCAGAGTCTAAATCGCGAGCTGATTCGCCGATTACTTAAGAGAGTTTATTCTGGACGTCTTTTAGTTGTCCAAAAAACAGGAGTCTGAGCAAATACGCGACGACATTGTTTTGTTTCCACTTCATTGTTTACCTTTTCGTGTGAAATATGATGTTAGACCTTTTTAAACAGTCCGGGGTAAGATGTATTAAACGCGAGTTGAAGTTTTTTCAAAACGTCTGCAGGTTAATTATTCGCTCATCTTGCCCACCTTCTGAGGACGCGGCTCCTGGCCGGCGCAGGAGTAAGCGCCGAGGCCGAGTCCTGCAGTGCGTTTGGTGCGGGCTCGGCTAGCTCAACTACTTGGAACTCCGGCTCTGAAGCTTCGCATTCTTCGTCGCTCCTTATAAGAAAACAGTTGTGACAGGGAAAAGTGTAAAACATTTGCATATTCATACCGAAACCAAGAAAACAAAGCAATCCCCCTCCCTTCCTGTTTTAGGGTTAGACAACGGAAGTCTCAGAAACTTCGGCTGAATAGCTCCTCTAAAGTGGAAAAACCAACATATTACTTCTTTTTTTTTCGTTTTGTTTAAATCAAGTGTTGAGGGGTTATTGAACTGAGTCAAAGTGTTTCTCATTTTAATTTCAGATTAGACATAAGAAAGCAAATTAACTGAACGTTTTCGGAGGTGCGCAAGTCAAACTGGTGGACATTGGACGTCGAGAACACGACAGTGGGTAGCGCATAAGAAACGAAGCACAAACCTAACGCCGATTCGGTTCTTAGCCTCTCGAACGGCCAGTTAAAGAAGTTTTTGAGATGAGCGCTTTTTGAGATGAGCGCATTGGTACGGTGTAAAAACGTAAGAAATAATTAAACATACACAGACGGCACACGGACAGCACACTGGCAGCACACAGACACACTCAATACAAGTAGTTTCCTGTTTTCTTTCTACGTTCCGTAAGTCCGCAAGGGCGTCAAGGATCCAGATAGTTATGTCTGTAGAATCATCCCTAAATTGTTGTGAATGTCTTAATGCTTAGGAAAAAAGAGAACGTAGCTCGGTAAACTGTCTTGTACGCACAGGCACTCGAGTACTAATATGGCGCATTTTTAGGCTGCGCGCTTCTAACGTGCCTTTCATAACACTGTATGTAGAGCAGTCCTGAAATTACTTGTAATAGTAAATCATACGCAGACAATAAAATGTTCAGCCCGATTCCATGTTGGCATGGGATATTCACTACTTAGCTCCCACATACCACTCTGTATCAGAAGCATTGTAGGTCGAGAGCTCCGGTTTCTTTGAGAGCAGACGAGCTCCAGTGTCCTTGGGACGAGCTCCAAACTCCATCAGGGGAGAAAGCTTTTGTACGGGCAAATTCAGCCGCCATTTTCCACGTGTCTTCCTGCGTTCTGTGCTCACCATCCAATAATGAGGGACCCATTATTAGGTTTTTAGTGGCGATGAAAATCAAGCAACCGTTAGTTTACACTAGGAGGTTTCAACGTTTGTTCAGCGAGAATTGTGGTTTACAAGAACTAACACGTTTGTCAATGTAAACAAAAAAGAAGAAAAACATTTCACCACTGGTAACGCACTCAGAGAACATAGTTCACATAGTAAAGCCCCTTGAACCCGCCTGGGAGGAGATGGAAATTCTTGATATAGATGAAAGGCCTTCATGTATTTTAGGCCGGTGTTAATTGCGAGTGAAAATAATTTTATGTAAGAAAGGTGGCACCCAAACCGCACTAAACGCACTCTTGATGTGATGTTTACATATAAATACAAAGTCACGCCTTTTTTTACTGCAAATAGTGCCAGAACTGTGCATAAGGTACCAAACACATAAAGAAACATATCAAAGTTTCTTAAAATTATTAGCAGATGTGTCATTTTATTCCAAGACAACAGGAAGCAAAATTACGAGGCAAAAAGCTGAACACACGAAAAGTTCTCGTGTCCTTGCCTGTTCGAATACAAATAAATATGTGCCCTCTGATCCATCATTAATCTATCAGTGCTGGTTTTGAAAGAAAACGAATACTATAATGACCTTCGTACTGTGGGAAACAAACAATTGTTCCTCCTCAGGTTGGGTTATCGTTATAACTCTCACCAACAAGCAATACACAATATAAACCTAGAGATGGCGAATTTGTTTGTTTAAGTGGTCTATTGGTTTTCACATATTAAAGCATTAAAAATTGCTTAATTTCAACTCACCTTGAGTATGCGCTTTTAAGTGTGGCATTGCATCCTTCCTTCGAGTTGAGTCTTTTTTTCGACGACTGGCTTTGACCCATGCGCATCGGCTGTAGTTTTGCTGCATGTCAGGAATAACGTATTCGTGAAAGGACCGCTTTGTTTTAATTTGAGTCAAACGAAGTGTCTAGAGCAGTGTCTCCTATGTACTGTCAGTTCCTTGCAAAATGGCCTTCCGAGGCCGTCGCGCAACCGCTCGTGGCGACCGCGTCAGCGCGCCGGGTTAACAGGGTCTGCCTTTAAAGCCTCGATTTAAGTGAGGGAGCAATTATGGTGAACGTTAGCAAATGAACGGCGGACGCCTCTCAGAGTGTCAAACCGAAACCGAACCGGACCGAAAACCGGAGCCGAACCGTTATTTTTAGCCGAACCAGAACTGTACCGAACCGAAATCTTCGACGCCATCTAGGAACTGAACCGAATCTGAAGCGGAAAACATATAACTGTAACCGGTTCAAAACGGTTCACGCTATTTTTTTTTTGTGGTTTTTTGTGAGTATCACAAAGTGAATATTTGAGAATAAAAAAATGGCAACTCTATTTCTATGCATTGATCAAATCGTCAAATACAGAATTGCAATGTATCAGAAATGGAGGGTTTTCGGGTCGCTTTTGTATTGGCACTATGATTAATTGTGTGTCACGTGGTCACCTTACGTCATAGTGTCAATACATGCTGTCAAGTTGTGTCACGTCACGTGGCCCCTTGACATAGTCACGTGAGTCACTGCATAAAGTCGATTTAAATTGAGAACGTCACTAGATATTAGCGTTGTTGACACCCTGATGTCACATGACATCACCACTTCGCATCTCGAGTCACGTGACACCGCGACGTACTCGACTGTCATGAGCTCGAGTAGAGTACTCGGGTTCATGAGAATCAGCATCGCCAAACGTTCGGGTATTCGCTCGTGTTCAATTAAAGATGATAATAGTCCATCTCTAACAATGTCTGAAGCTCAGCCCATGCTCTATGCTTTGCCAACCGCAGCGCATGACTATGATAAATACTGATGGTGTATAACAAGCGTCAGATCATGCGGCCGCTTGTTCTAAAATTTTGCGAGTTGAGGAGAGGAAATCTGTTTTGTTTTCTTTATTTTTTGTGCGTGTGCTATTGCGCAGTGAGAAAAACTAGTGGGTGTTTATGTAAGTTATCAACGACAACGATTAGTACTTAGCGGTATTTACTGAAAGTACGATAAATTGTTGCACGACCCATTTTGCATGTACAGATCGAGGCACCCTAACATGTTTTCGTTGTTGCTGAACTGCCTCAGAAAGTTGTCTCCGAGAATAGAAGCATTCAAGGGACTAAATGTGACTTACGAATCCGACGTTACATAGAACTACAGGTCTGTACGCGACGGATACCTGAAAATAAAGCTCTCAGTGGCCTCAGAGGGACAGCCGAACTTTGGCAGCCGCTTTAAGTCTCACAGGAGTATCATGCTCAAGTTCTTCCCAAAGCTTCGACTACCTCCGTAATTTGCTTAAATTTTAGAGTGCTTTGGTGCGAAAATAAAGGAAATGGAAGGATAAAGTTAACAAGCGACACAAATATAATTTTCGTATTTTCGAGAGTCCCTAAGGAATAAGAAGTAACCTCGGGAAAAACAACGAAAAAAAAAAGGGGGGGGTATTTTTAGAAACATACTGTGTTGTGTAAGTTCGTTTGCCCCGCATCTTCGGCGCGGACAAGAAAGCGTGGCCCCGGAAACTACTTTGTTTGCAAAAACAGTTGCAGAAAGCGCGTTTTCGTGGTGTCAAAAAGCACTTGCGCCATTCCTCACGTTACAGGGCGGATTTATGGGCCACGGTTTTGGGGGGGGCGGGGGGGGGGGTCTATTGAGAGATGACGTTACGGTCGAAACGTTGCCTAGATCTATTTTGTTGAGCCAATATTTGGTATGTCACTATCAATTTGTTTAATTAAAATAAAACAATGTCCTGAAACCTTCATGACATTGTTAAAATATTATTGCTTTTAACTCAGTTGCGTCTTCATCATATATAATGTGAAAGGTATTTTGAAAACCATATTTAATTATATATATGGTGACGAGGTGCCCATTCCAGGATTTTATGCACTATAATTAATTCCTTAGTTAAAGAGCACAAATACAATTCAACACTTAATAGTGCGACGCAAAGTTCTACCAGTCACGGGAATTTCAGACGACCTACCACACTTCGTGACAACGTTTCGATTCCGGTAAAATATGTGTGATTGATTTAAACAAATGGTTGTAGTCGCATAAACACGACGTGTTGCATATTAATATATATTTTATTTTACTGTTGCGTGGAAATTAAAGAACTCTTTACAGTTGCATGGAAATTTAAGAACGCAATTTTTATTTTTAATACCTGAATATAAAAAAGAACTGTACGAGCGATAAAAAGACTATATATAGTTACTCGTTTCACGGCGGAAATAGTGCCTATTGTAAAAACAACGTGGAAAACATATCCTCAATTTAGCGGTTCAAACCGGTTCGAACCGGTTTGAGCCGTTATTTTTGCTCCCAGGAACTGAACCGGAACTAAACCGAAATTCGTGAGCCTAACCCGAACCGAACCGATAAAAATGTCGGTTCGACACTCTGAGGAGTCACTCTATTTCATGCTAGGCAGGGTCTGCATCGTCTGCTTCGGTCAAATATTGCCTTCGGCGTTCGACATGGTTTGCGTGATGTCGCCACGTAGATTTGTTGAAAAGAGATACTGTCTGTGTGCTCCGGGGGAAGTCAGACGAATAGAAAAGGTCAGAACGGGTTTCTTTTATAAAGTCCCTGCTGACACTAACCTAAAAGTTGATTTTTTTTTATCCAACGAAAAAGCTGGACATTAAATGCGACGTCGTGCTACTCAAAAGTATGCAACCTGCATTGAAAAAAAAAAAACTTTCTTTTTCTGGTAAGGAAGCTGCGGCGACTTAGAAAAGACAGTGATTTTCAGTGGAAACAGCATATACTATATCTAAGATTAACTAACAACGTTGCGATTTCGACGCAAAGTAGAGGCTGTCGTTCGCTGCTACGGCCATGCGTGTACAGCGTAGTGGTGGCGACGACTAACGACCCTGTTTCAATGGCACGCCAAGCGGTGAAACGTTACAACGGCAACGGCTGCTCATTGTTTTCTGACTCTTTTGCCAGTCATTGAAAGTATATAGGGTCTAGCGTTTTTTCGTTGAGATGGTTGTGCATGCACCGAGTTGTAGATTTTCATGTTACTTTTTATTTTTGACGGATCCGTAACTAGCCTTCGGCTATGACTCAAGATCATAAGTATATTTGTAATTTTCTTTTCTATATATTCGTAAGTAATAAAGTTTTCAAATCTTGAAGAATGTTTCCAGCAGTGACACTCTGCAGGTTCAGGTGAGCGCTTGGACTGGAGTAAAAATGTACCTAATTAGCATTGCTCCTGGAGAAATAACATGCAGTTGAAGATTTTCTTTAAAAGCACGAATATAAGGAAAACTCAATGCCCGAGATATTTCTTTTGAAACAGGATTCTTCAAAGGAATTGTAATTATGGTGATAGTATATCTTCAATTAAAAGCAAATTGGTTTTAAAAAGAAAACTGAGAAAGATCGCTTGGCCCTACCCTTAACAGCTCGGTCGAACGTTTGGTCCCCAGCCAACATTGTCTACCATGAGCAGACAATAATGCTTCAGAAAACTTTATAGTTGTAGTGAACTCTCGTAGCGACAGTTACTATCCTGATCAAGTCTAATAACTGCTCATCGAAAACGTCAATTTTCTTTTTTTACATGCGTTCAAGTGAAGTTTTTCTTTGTCCCTTGAGGCTACGTTCATTGAAGATATCCCGCGATTTCGCAACTGAGTCGGTTTCCGAGCTACTCTCACACTTCTACCCTCGCCCGCGCTCTTTCTCCCGCTCAGCGAAAGGAGAATCTCTTCAGGTCTAACACACTGCAGGGCAGTGGAAGCTTCGTTCTCGCCGGACCCATGAATCGCCTGCTTTTTATCGCCGTAACCCACTCCTTGCTCGATAGTACGTGTACAAAGAGCGATCACGCAGCGCAAGACCGACCGTTGACTGCTCCGACGAGCAGGCAGCTGCCACCGCCCTGTCAGCTTGTCGGTGAACGGAGCGGAAGGGTGCAATCTGGCGCTGCTACCCCGCATGCATATTACGCTTCGCTGTGTATGCATGAGTTGCGGAACCGTTCTAGCCCGTGCAATCGTCACACCTCCCCTTCTAGCCCACCACAGAAACAGCTGACGATGCCCACGCGCTTGCTACATCGAATGGGCTATCTTACAAGTCACATAACACAAAGGTTTTCTTTTTTTCACGCTTTCTTTACTTTCTCCATGTCGCTTTGCTTTTATATAAAAAATCTTGTCTTTAAATGTGGTGGATATACGATGGAAGAATTCAAAAGCTTGAAGAAACAGTTTGAGTTATGAGAACGACAGAGTTAACAAAAAGGACCGCGGCTGACACAGAAATAGTAAAAAATTATTCAAACGAATTCCCTCACTCCACTTCTTTTTTGGTCCCACGGAGGCTCTCGGTGAGGCTTATGTCGTGGCTCTGGTTGAGAATCTTGTCCAACACCTCAATTTGTCGCAGGTGGTTTGCCTGCAGCATCCGCAGGACCTCGACGTCTTCTGCCAGCCACCGTCTCATCTGCACACAAAGCAGTAAAAGAAATAAAAGACCAAGCTGAAAATGTGGCCAATGCTGTGTCACCAGGCAATCAAAAAAAAAAAACTATGACACGTACATTTTCGAGCGGAGCAAGTCAGATGTTAAATATTTCAGCAGGCCGTATCATGAGACGATGCGCACGTGGTCATTCGTTACTCTACAGAGGCGAATTATTCTTGGTTGCGGGGAAACCTCTGCTATCTTTTCACCTTGTCTCCATAACCTTCCGAATTTCTTTTTTAAGTAATGCTTTAATTACCCCAGTAAACGTCTTCTGAATAAAGACTGCGCGAAAATAGCATTTTGAATTAATTTATTACGGGTGACAGTAAGTTATCTGGATTACAAGGTGCTACCAAATAGCAGTGATAAAGCTGCATTTCTCAGTTAGTGGGGAACAAGACAATGGTATATCCTTCTCTGCTCGCACAAAGATTTGGCAGAAATTGGCCGCTAGGAAGATCACAGCGCCCGCATTTGAATCCTTCACGGAAACTATATGTTGAACCACTTCGAATCATCGATAGAGCGGGAAGTAAAATTTTCACTAACCCATTTATGATATAACTACACTCTAAACAAAATCTGGTTGTAAAATAACTTTTTTGTGTTTTGCGGGTTGCCAATATTTTGCATCCTAAAATGTTATTTTAAGCACCCCCTAAAAGGGTTATTCATGTAAAACCTACAAGGGGTTCTTTTAAGCTCCCTTTTTTGTTATGCGAAATAGTTCTTCATCACTCAGTTGCCTTTCCAATGCGCCAGGGGGCGATAGTGCTTGAGGCAAAACCCTTCTAAACGAGCTGAAAGAGTTCTTGGCGCGTCAAACAATCTTTCAAAAACGGATCTTTTTTCTTTTTTTTTTCTGTACGGCATGTTTTATTTTTGTCAAATTAAGGCATAAATAATTACCATCGGCAGATGGATGGCGAATATTCTCGCATTGCGACTTTCGGCGGCTTCTTTTTCATCGAGGCGCACCCTTGCCGACTCCAGTTTTCGCGCCAGGCTCTGGTTGTGCTCCAAGAGGAGCGCGATTTTCTTTTTCAGACGACCTGCATAATTCAATACCCCAAAACATCATACCGCCGTTTCCAAATGCCTCAGCTTGGACGGTGGTTAAACGCATAGCCCCTGACCGAACAGCGTGAAAACCCAAATGCAAGGCATACCACTGCATCGTACTATGTGCGCCAAGAAAGTGAGAGAGAGAGAGAGAGAGAGAGAGAGAGAGAGAGAGAGGAGGAGACGAGAAGGGACGTTAGAACGCAGAGCTCTGGTTCGAATAATTGGTCTGTAGACCTAAAGCTAGCTGCCTTTGTCTCCATTGCACTGGTCGAACGCTTTCGAACGCGAGAGCCAAACCCCGGACGCCAGCGTTCCGTATTCTTACGCGTTCGACGAGTGCAGTGGACACAAGGGCGGCTAACTTTGAGTCTACACACTAATCATTCCAACAAGAGCTCGGCAATCTGACGTCCCCGCACGCTCTCGTCTCCACCTCTCTCAAGAGTTTCTCGGCGCGTTCATTGAAAAAGAGCTCACGCAATTTCGTTTCCTGCAACAATTGCGGCCTACAAAGATCAGACGTCAGCAAGACTTCAAAGGTCAGACGGACAAGATCTTTGGCAGTGAGCCGAACGCTAGTTTGCGGATGCTGCACAAATGCTCGTTTAAACCTCTATGGACAGAGCGAGTGAGCATCGAACGTTAGCCTACGGTACTTACTGGGGGTCGAGGCGTCTAAACTGCGAGGGAGGTGGCTGCGCCGGCCAATGTTGAGAGTCACCTAACCCGAGCCCGATAGAAGGACCCGTCGGGACGAGAAAAAAGAAGCAATACTTCCAACGACGCTCAGGAGGAACCAGCGAATACAGGGCACTGAGAAGAAATTGCCTTACCTGTGCGACTGGCATCTTGGCTCGAAATCCTCACGACAGACACGAAATTCGAATGTTGCTGCGCGTGATTTGCGCGAGGGAAGTGGCGCGCGGAGGCGTGATGGCTACAGGATTCCCGCGCTGAAGCTTTGAACGAGCTGTGGCGCCCTCTCTTTGGGTAGAAGAAGCTCACCTGATTGGGCCTCACAATAGCTATGGCACATTCGCTGAGCTTTTTTCTTTCTGTGTCATGCTGAAGAGAAAAAAAACACCTTTCGACGTCCGATATCGGCTGGATTCAACGTCGCAAGACAATCGAAAGTGCCAAATTCATGCCACCACCGCTAGGGTACGTGCTTCTTTTCCCTGCGTGGTGACGTTAAAACATCTGGCATCCCGACGCTGTTCTTTTTGTTTCTCTTTTTTTTTTACTTTTACTTTGGAACGCGTGAAACAGCGTCTCTTGGCTCGCGCTGTTAGCGTTTGAGCTTTGACCTGTGCTTCCACGGCGTTCGAATTTGTGTTGTTTCTTTGTATTCCTTGTATTTTTTTTGTATTCTTTGGCGCGTTCCGGATCAAAGAAGGCAAGCTTCTACAGGTGTGACAGGTTGAGATGAGCAAGTTTAAACTACCCAAAACAAGTCGTTTTTCGCAGCCTTCACTGGGAAACGCAGGCGGCCTATAATTGATGATAAATCAAAACACATTTAAAAAAAGTGTAATTTTAGAGTACGTCTTTTGTTTTTGTTTTCTCGCTTTCCCTGCTTAAAGCAAAGAGTTATTATAATGTACGCTATACTTCGTTTCAGCTTGGGTCGCAGACGCAGCCGATGCTGCAAGCGCAGCGTGTGGCCCTGAACAGTGCCTGTACTGCACGAGCGCGCATTGGCAAGGGACGCGTGGAAGCTCGGAGCTCGCGCTTGCAGCATCGGCTGCGTCTGGACCCAGCTGAAACGAAGTGATAGAGTTCAACTGGCGCTAGTGTCTATGCGACTTCCGTGACGCAAATTGAAGCAGACAGCAACCAGTCTACTTTTGCGGTGCTCCTGTGCATTCCTATAGGAAAACGCGCGTGCATTTTGTCTCTTCGCCGGAAAATAACACGGAACACTTTGGTTATTTGGGTCGTACCGAATAGCATGTACCTTGATTAACATTGTAAAAGTGTAATTGCTTTAGTTAGCGCATTTTTCTTCATGAGTGAACGATATTTAACTTCGCTACATTTCAGTCCCAAATGTATGTTCCGCAGCAGGTGTGTAAAAACAAGCGACGATTCGAAGCAAAATTACAATCGAAACGAATATAGAGTGTGTTCAAGGCCCGCCAGCATTCCGGTGACGCTTGTGTATTAATAATATGCCAGTCCTGTCACTATATGAAAATGATCCCGTCGTGAGCAGATAAAAACCTTCAAAACGTAGAGAATAAAGTCCGTGGGCTACGAAAGGTGTCTCTTCGTATTGTTTTCTCTGCCGGGCAGTTTTTATCGCGCAGTTGTTCTCAAAGATATCGAGCGCGCGGGTGATATTTTGAACGTAGAACAGGCAGCTTCGCTCAGGGCAGAAAGAATAAAGCGGTATACTTACTTATTTAAAATCGAAATAGATTACGTGGCCTTCCAATTTATTTTGATCGTACATGCACTGCGATTAACGGATCCAGTATTACTGCGTAGTTCTTGCCGCCGCTCTTGATTTTCCAGAGATGTCCTGGAAAGTGCCGACGCCATGTTCGCGCTAACAGTGTCCGACAGTGCACATAAATACACGTACGAAGCCGTTTTAGCACCGTTTTCAATGCGATGAATTTGAAAGAAAAACGCCGTAACTGACCAATTCTTTTGTCGGCCTGACTGAGAAATGTTTCAAGCTACCTAGTACGTAAGAATTATTTGGGATATTTGCTCTTATGATCGAGCGCAGGGAGAAAATGCACTCACTTTTTTCCCATAGAAATGCATTACCGGAAGTCAATTTTCAACTGGTTGCTGTCTCCTTCAATTTGCGTCAGCACACTAGCGCCACTTGAACCTCTAGCGTACATTATAATAACTCTATGGCTTAAAGTTTGCATTTTGGTGCAGGAAGATGGACCCTTTATGTAAGTCAGTCTACTCACTCTATGCACAGCTAAACTATACTCCTGAGCTGAGTCTAGAAGCTTCGCCTTCAGCGCGAGCTTCTAGTCTCAGCGTGAACAGAGTATAGACCTTTCCAAAAAAGAGAGTGTGGTCGGTGCCATCTTGAATGTTCGTGCGTATGACGCGTGCTTTGCTCGCCTTCCGAAGCGACAAACTCGCACGTGCTGGACTGTAAAGATCGCACGCTGGACTGTGATTTTGTAAACATTGGAAAGGTCCATACAGCTTTCCATAAATGGGTACGAGGGTGCGTTCATTGCTGTGTTCGTGCGTTATGCACGCGCACTTTCCGGCTGGCCGCAATCGCGAGCGAGCGCTGGATGGACTGTGATTTAACACGCGTGGAATGTGATTTTTGTAAACAGTGGAAACGTGCATAGAGTGAACTAGAAAGGATGAGCTTGATCACCGGAGTGCTATTTCTGAAGCTCCGCATGTGGAAAAATAATTAGAGGGCGCTACCAGCGAAGTGCTTGGATATGTATGAACAAGGAGTAAACGGGCACTACAATATAAGCTCTTGCCCAAACGCGCACATAATTTTTAACACAGGATGCATTTTATCAGCCGTCTTTTTATGAAAAAAGCGTTGCGTTCCGACGCTACGCTCGACCGGGACACAGCTCAAGGTCATAGAAACAGTAGAGCCCCGCACTACATTTTTACTCAACCTAGACGTCAGGCGTCACGTCAATACATAACGTCATTGCGACCTGACGGGTCGTCACAAACATGGAGTTATTACAATAAACACTAGAGGTTCAGCTGGCGCTAGTGTCTACGGGACTTCCAGTTACAAATTGAAGCAGACAGCAACCGGTCTACCTTTCCAGTCTTCCTGTGTATTCCTATGGGAAACGTGTTATATTTCTCTCTTTTACGGGGAATAATAGAAATCAGTGTAGTTTTTTGCTCGTAACCGCTACTTGTAGCTTTATTCACATAAAAAAGTAATTTACTTAGTTAATGTGTTTGTTTTATTTACTGAGCGATGTTTAAGTTAGCAAGAATTGAGGCCCAGGTCTATGTTGTACAGCATGATACGTCTATACATTCTATCAAATCAAGCAAAAAGAACAATTAAAAAGTGCGTGCGGTTTAGTTAAGCTGTAATAGCATCCAGATAACGGAAACGAAATGAAAAAAGCCTGTACGTGTTCTTCGTTCCATAACTCCATGCTTCGTTCTTGTCGTCTGTTTTGATCGTTTGATCTGGCATATATTAGTATCCTTTTGGTGTTTTGTCAAGCTGATTCACTCTGCGTACTTCATAGCATTGACTGTAGGCGTAAGTACGTGCCCTATAATAGCAGTCCGCAACGTCAAAACGTAATATACAAGTGTATTGGGCTATTTTAGCGCAGTGTTCGACGCCGTGAATTCTAAAGAACAACGCTCTGACAGATGTTTTTGTACATCCGATTGTAAAACGTTCAAAACGTATTATTCATGGTATATTCGGCTGGTCGCTTTTCAGCCTCTTGGAGCGCTCTGAAAAGCTGGTCTGCATTCGGCTGGTCGATGCCAGGCGCTCCAAGCATATTCGGCTGGTTCTTTCGGAGCGCTGTCGAAGCTCCGACTCTCGCCGTCCTCCGAATCGGAGCGGTTTGAGGCGCTCTGACTTGGAAGTGGGAGCGCACGAGAGATCTGGCTGCCGACCGGTCACGTGACTCCAGCCATTCCGCCATTTTGATTTGTGTCGGAAGCGGACGGCGATAACGCAGCTACACCGAAAAAGAGGGCTGCGAAAAACAGCAGTCTCGACGCCGTCATCGATGTGTTGTGCTCCCCGAATTGAGGTGAAATGTCGTTGAAACGAAGACGTTTAATGTTAGGGGTGGCACCGTCATTGCTGCTGGCGAAGCTAGCAGACAGCGACAACACCAGCAGCTCGGACGGCGACGACGAGAGCCCTGTTTACGAAGCGAAGTTTGCCGAGTTGTTTGACGCACCTTGTACGGTGCCCAAGGTCAAGGCCTATGTTTCTATTGGCGACGTGAGCGATCGAAAGTGTCGCTGTGGGGATATTGCCTACCGTACAATTGGTCGAATGCTGTCTATGACGTCAGCAAAGGATATTTCACTCGACGGAGATAAGAGGAATGTAGAGCTTCCATTTCGACGGTAGTTGGCAGCGTTGCTTTGACGCACCACGCAGTAGTGATTTCAGCGCACTCCGTACCATGCCCATCTAGATCGAAACGACCATGGAGCTTGTTGTTCGAACACAGGTAATGACGTCACGAAAGCTGTAGCCGAACGAGTCGCGCCACGCGAAACATCTCGCCGCTAATAGGGAATATTCACTGGCGGCCATATCTGTGTGCGCGAATGCTGAGCGCGGGCTGATGGTGAGCTTCTACAGTTCTTTTGCAACGTGCATTCCGCACCATCGAGAGTGCCGGTCTTAGCAGGCTATTAATGTGGGCTCATCTTGAGCATGCGCTTCAACAGCACCCACAAATATGGCGTCCAGTGAATACTTCCTATAGTGCGAACCTACACGGACGAAGCGGTAAGAACAAAAGTACGAGAGTTTTCAAGCTGTATTGTGGTCTGTTTTTATAGTTTCGCAGGAACTTCCGCTTGGCACGGCTGGCATGCGTTGACCTAATCAGCGCCCGCGTTGATGGCTGCCATTTTTCAAGGATTGGCGGATGGATGGATGACTGAATACTGCTGAACCCTTTGAATCCGAGAAGCAAAAGTTCCGCTAGAGGGCGGCTCGCGCCGTCCTCTAGTGGCACAGGCGACCCTCTATCCGCTCGGCTTGCCGCTCTGAAAAGTAGAGGAGCGTTCGGCTGGGCGCGCCGATTCTCTCGCTCCGATGCGGAGGCGCCCGGGATCCGGTAGCTCCGACTCGAATGATTCGAGTGCTCGAAAGTGACCAGCCGAATATACCATGATCTCACTACTAAGCAATATTTGCTCTTATAATCGAGCGCGACGAGAAAACACATTTGCGTTTTCTCATAGGAATGCATTACAGGAAGTCAAATTCAGATTGGTTGCTGTCTGTTTCAAAATGCAACAGCACACTAGCTCCACCTGAACCTCTAGCGTTTATTGTTAATAACTCTATGGTCACAACGCCATGAGACATCACGACGACGCCTTGACGTCAACGTCGTCGTCGACATTGAGAACGCGCTTTACATGACATCAAGACTGCGTTCTGACGTCATATCGCGTTGACAACGACGACGACGACGTCACGCGACGTCAAGAAGACGGCGTTCTTGCCGTCAACGCGACGTCATAAAGACCTTGGCGTCAGGTAGTTAAAATTGTTGTCAACATGACGCAACTCGTCGTCACGACGACGTCCCGACAACTTCACAACGTCGACGTCATCGTCGACGACGACGACGTAACACGACATCAAGACTTCGTCGTGACGGCGCGTCGACGTTGATGTTGGCGAAGACGACGACGTTACACGACGTCGAGACTTCGTCGTGACGTCGTTGTGACGTCGCGTTGACGTTGATGTCACGCGATGTCAGGACGATGTTAACGTGGCGTCATAGTGACGTTCGACGTTGCGTGGGGAGTCGACGACCCCGTCGACGTCGTCCTCGACGCGGCGCGACGTCACGACCGCGTTACGACGGCGACTTGATGTCGCGTAACGGCGTCGTTCTCGGCGCGAGGCGACGTCACGACGGCGAACGACGACGACGACATCACGACGAAAATCTAAGCGAACCACGCTGCTTAAGCGTGTTTCACATGCAGCGATTTTGGCCCTGAGAGCAGCGCGATTTCTGCCGTCGCGGCGCTCGTGCCGCTCAACCGCTGGTGCTGGCCAGAGCGCCGCGACGGCAGAAATCGCACCGCTCTAGGGCCAAAACCGCTGCATGTGAAACACGCTTTAAAGTTCCTTCATACACACGGGCGCTTTTGCTTGAGTGGTGACATCTCAGCCATTTTTCCGCCCAATCGTTTTTTTAATGCATTTTGAAGTGCGCGCAATCCGGTGTCACTCAGCTCGAGCGCGTAGCTTTTGCTAATGCATAGACGCCATTTTACCGCCCAAATAACGCACCGAGTGCGCAAGAGCGTCACGTGCTGGCACATTAAGGGCAACAATGGATGCCTTCACATTGAGACAGACAGACATATAAGCGCCCTAACGCCCCTTAAAGCCCCTTCGTGTTTTAAAAGTAGCGTAAAGTGCGTCGAGGCACGAGGCACATGCAACGTGCAGCCCTTGGGAAGATCATGGTGGCGGAGTGCTGCACTGAGCTAGATTTCAGACGCCATGTTCTTCCCTGAAGTGGTGCGCGGCACGTGTCTCGAGCATTCCCACCACAATTAATAGAGCCAGTTTTCCCAGGATCTAGGGGCTTTAACGCCGCTTTAATCGCAGCGCCACCACACCAACTTTCCACATTTTGAACTTCGACTGAAAGCATGAGCGGAGCGTGTAGCTCGCCCCACTCAATCATTTTCCAAACCCGACGCTATAATGGCAGCACTACACAGCTTCTCCACACCAGAAAAAGTGAACGTTTTCGAAAGCATAACGCAGAAAGAGGAAAATATGTTGGTTCTTTGACGTCACCTTCGATTCACGAAATCGATGGTGCGTGATTTAGCCGAGCATGATTTGCTATCACCGCCATTGGAGCGGCATTATTGAAGCTCTTGGGACTGCCTCAAGGTGCCTCTGACTTTTGAAACAGGGTCTATTAATACCGTAAATGGGACGTCCCTGCTACAAGCAAACCGTTACCAGGGGCGTTATAATGGACAAATACATTCAACTAGATTTCGCTCCGGAAGAACGATTGCTCAAAAATCGGACGTAGAGTCTAAACGTCTAAAAATAACAGATATAGGAAGCCTAGATTTCACACTTACTACGGCTGAAGTTTGCCGAGAATCGGCAGTTTCTGCAATATTTGCGACGACAACTTCCGGTCCTTGAGACGTCTCGAGATGCCTGCTGCAGACGACGAACGCATGACGAACGCAGACGGAAGGACTGAAGTATGCCGTCTGCAACAGTTTGAATCGTCTGCATAATGATACTCGAGAGTTCCGTCTGCTTCCTTTTCCCCAGCCTTTCTTTCCCTCACCCTACCTTCTTCAGTTGCAATGGACTATAACTATACTGTTATGATGACGCGCCTTGCTCTCTTTATGGCGCACAAAAGAAACACTATAAGGGGTATTCTATATTTGAGGGCGCTGTTTAGAGCGCATGCTCAAAACGAGCTCACATTAATAGGCTGCTAAGACCGTTAATATTGATGGTGCGGAATGCACGTTGCAAAAGAACTGTGGAAGCTCGCCGTCAGCGTGCGCTCAGCACTATGGCCGCCAGTGAATACTCCCTATTGGCGACGTGCACGATGGAAAGCGTCGCTGTGGTCGGCCTTCCATGATTGGCAGAATGCTGACTATGACGTCAGCAAAGGTTTTCTCAACGATAGAAATAAGAGTAATGTAAGAACTTCAATTTTGACGGTGTTGGCAGTTTTGGTTTCAGAGCGCAATGATTTCAAGCTTCTACCATGCTCATAACAAACACCATCATAATTGTTGTTCGCAAACTAATGACATTACGAGAGAGAACCGCAGGAGGGCGCCACCAAAACATCTCGCCGCTGATAATGGAACCGGCTCCCGGCCGGTTCCATTGTCAGTGTTCGTGCGTATACCGCGTGATTTGCTCGATTTCTGAAGTGACAAACATGCGCGTGCTGGGCTGAGGAGATCGAACGCTGGGCTGAGGACTTCTAGATATTGGAATGGTGTATAGCCGCGGTGACAGGCGAAGAGCGCAGTCGAAACTCCGCCTCCAAAGCCAGCTTTCTCGTCTCGAAAGCGGAGTAGTGCTCGCGAAGGTCTCTGTGCAATAAACAGCAACAAAAAGCTCACACAGCTGCACACAGCCAAAGCGCGGCGAAAGACAACGAGCGGGTGATGAAGTCACTGACTGTAAAATACATTAAGCAGAACAGAGCCCCTGAGGAAGCCGCAATGCCATCGGAAGCATTTCCCTTTTTATATATTGTGGAAAGAGAAGAAAAACAACCCCGTTCTGCGACGTGCCGAGATCGTTATAAAAGCAGCTCTCACCACTAAATATGGCTCCTCCATCAATATTTCCTGCTACGATTGTTTCTAGATGGCTCCTCAAGCATTCTGAAAGAGTAAGTGTGTCGTCAAAGCTTGCAGTGGCGGAGCTTGGTCGCCGCCATGTTGAACACAGAGCATGTTGAACACGGGGCACGCTTCAGGCACGTGAGGCCGGTACAAATCGCGCATACGCAGTCGGGCCCACGGTAATGGTAGTACAGTAACGGTTAACTAAAAGTCCCTAATAACATCAGGTAAGCTATAAGTATATCTGTTACGGACTTTGTTTGATCACACAAATGTGCACTGAAGTAACTTCTTTGTTGTCAGAACTTCTTGAAACGTGTGGTCGGCTGCATTTCGACCTTGATACACTTCATGTCGTCGTCGTCGTCGTACGTAATTCGGCTTCGTAATTTTTTCACCCTCCTCAAATATTGCTCAAGCCTCAACGGGCAGGCGTTCGCTCGCTCGCGCATCTCGAGCGTCGATCAAAGCTGTGCACGGGCACTCTTCGCTTCCGAAATCCAACAGAAAGTTGACCCCGAGAATAGAAGTTTCGTCGATAGTCACCAACTTTATTCAACGCAGTCGCGTACTCCTTCAGAAGGAACCACCGAACTCACGAAGCTATCGTGTCGTCTGCTCTCTAGGCAAAACCGGTTATGAAATTTTACTAGGGGCTTTCGTCAACGCTTTATGGTACTGAGACGATAGAAGAAAAAAAGTCTTCATGATTAGATATTGAGTAGCTTACAAAAAATTATTTAATTTTTTATCAGACTATTTCTAACCCTGCAGGTCGAACTCGCAAGATTTTGTCCACAACAACGGCCCTAGCCAGTGCTTGTTTCGAGCTGAGCGCCATGTCTCGACGTCATCACTTACAGGATCAATAGACGATGTTGTGCGCGCGTGGAGGGCAGGCTTCATGGGCTCTCGTTTCGCCAAGCTTCCGCGTCATTAACCTCGTTGTTGTTGTTGTTTTCTTCTTCTCAGCCAGTGCGTCTTACAGCGCCAAGAAACTACACTAAAATGCCCGGTTAACATCACGTGAAAATGCAGAGTAACGACGCACTTGCAGCTTGCGACACCTAAAGGAGGCGCTCTGATCCAACTAATGTTTAACTGAAGTTACCGCTAAGTGACACGTATGGGTGCCGCACCGCGGCGCCACTGTCTTGCCGTAGGCTTGCCTTTATCACTCCGCAGCCTATCAGATTGCGGCGTTGTCAATTATGAACACCGAAGAACGAATAGCGCAGCGAAAATGCATGAACATATCAAGCGATTAGAAAGAGGAGACACATAGGGGACGACGCAGACGGGACAATCTTATCCCGTCTGTGTCACCCCTATGTGTCTCCTCTTTCTAGTGGATTAAAAGCCACCAACACGCTCCAATAGTAAAAATAATTAGCCACGCCGTTCTTACTTTTGTCAATGAAAACGGCGTGGCTTCATGCTTCTCGCTGCCTGATTCGTCCTTCGGCGCCGCGGTGTAACTCCCAACAGAGATTTTTTTTTTTTTTTTTTTTGCAGGAAGTATGGTTTTTGAGATTTTCGCGCGGTGAGGCTGCGCTCCTCCGGCCGTCCCAGTCGGCTCAAAATGGCATATCCTAGCCGCGTGGCGGCGCTGGGGACCCAGCCGATTCTGTGGAGACGCCGGAGACGGTGGAGGACCTGCAGCGTCTAATATGTATATGTGAGACGGAGGCGGCTACGCTGGGCCTTCGGTTCAACGCCAAAAAGTCGGCAGTCCTTCAATTAGCCGGGTCCGATGAGGCTTAATTAAACAGTCTGGTGCTGAACGGCGAGCAAGCACAGGTACAGGAGGCGTGACAAATACCTGGGAGTTGTACTGACCAACAAGCCGGAGTACTTGTCCGATCATTATGCTCACCTCCGGCAGGCAGCCGTGCGAGGTACGAATGTACTCCGAAAACGTAATCTTTGGAGTTGCAATCGTTTTCTGGTGACTCGCGAACTCTGGAAGGCGGTTGTGGTGCCTGAACTAACCTTCGCCAACGCGGTTCTTTGTCTCCCTGGCACAGTGCGGGAAGTCATGGAACGTCGTCAACGAGAGGTCGGGAGGCAGGCTCTGGGCTGTCACGGAATGGTGGCCACCGAAGCAGTCCAAGGAGATCTTGGGTGGTCGTCGTTTGAGGCCAGGGAGACGACCAGTAAGATAACCTACGACAGCCGTCTCCGTCTCATGGAGCGCGGCCAGTGGGCCAAGAGACTCTTCGTCTACACGTATCTCACGGGAGTGCAGACTGGCTGGAGGAGCGGCTGTATCAGTTAGAGAAGAAATACGGCTTCTTTTCAACCCCTGTAACTATTACATCAGACAGGAAGTGGGAAATGGAGATACGAAACAGGGTGAGAGAGGAGGAGGCAGCTCGGTGGGCAGAAACGGCGAAGTCCAAGTCGACGCTATTTATGTACCATCGATATAAGCACGAAATTTCGGCAGAGACTAGACCAGGGGTGGCCAAGCTGCGGCTCGCGAGCCGCATGCGGCTCTTCGTGTGTTTAAGTGCGGCTCGCGGCTCCCTCCCCTATCCCCCCCCTCCTCCCACTTTCCCGCCTCCCCCTCCCGGCCACACGAGCACTTCCCCAAAAAGAGAAATGGAACGCGTTTTAAATCGAAAGACAGTTTGCGGTTTGGTAGTTTTTTGCAACTGCTACCTTACATACAGTTGGACCGCTTTTGACTATAGAAAGATTAAAAAGTAGTTCAAGTTTCGTTTATTGCCCCCCCCCCCCCCCGCGGCTCTTGGAAGTTTAGTGATTTCCTATTTGGCGGTTTTAAAACGGGTCAGCTCTGGCCACCCCCGGACTAGACTATACGACAACAGCTCTGGGCAGGCGGCTCCTCTTGAGTCACGCGCAGGAGGGCTGCGAACGCAGGTGTATCGCCGTCGCTTCGACCAGACGGTGGAATCTGCAGCATGCCGTGTGTGTGGTCAGGCGGATGAGACAATTGAACACCTTGTGCTGTCGTGCACCGGTCTGCAACCAGTTCAACCCGCGGAGTGTGGACAGGCAACCCGGGAGCTCGCACTGGCAGAGGCACTCGGCTTTGGGTCTGCTTCCAGCTCAGTGGCAGACCCTGCGGGTGGAACTAACGGCAACAAGAACGCCGACGCTACACCTATAACCAACGGAGGGTGGCGTGAGCGGGTGGAAGCCACGAAGCGAAGATTAGAGAACTGGTGGATGCTAGTTCACCAACGGGGATAACCGAATCCCCACTGGCTAGGTCCCAAACTCTACGGGACCGACCGATTCAAAAGGGAAGAGCCGCAAACCATCATCATCATCATCATCATCATCATCATCATTATCATCATTCTGTGCGTGAAAGAAACTTCATGTGGAAGAAGACTTACTAAGGGGAAAAGCTGAGCTAGTTGGTTCTGATACATCTTGGGTGAACCAGCTGAACAAGGAAGGAATATGACAGGAGAAAGAATGATAAAAATCGGGAGGAAAAATAAGAAAAATAAGAGCACAAATAAGAGCAATGGGAAAGAGAAAGAAAAAGAAAAAGGAGGATTGGATATAAATTAGTAGAAGAAGAGGAAGATTTAATAAAAAACAGTTGGTAGTCAGCGGTCGGTTCGCCATCTTTTCTCCTGTCATATTCCTTCCCTTGTTCAGCTGGTTTCACCCAAGATGGAAGAAGACGACGCCCAGTACGATAGCTGTTGTTTGATGCCGGTGTTAAAACATTTCCGCCAGGATCGTCGAAGAACCGGCAAGTGGCTATACCTGCATCGGTTTTCGAAGCGATCTAGGTCTCCGTGGGCCTGTATAATGTAATCAACATAAGTAAAGTGAAGAATAGAGTGTACGTACGCCACTGGTCACATTTTCTTCATACAGGCACACGCATGTCTTCGTTATTTTTTCCGGCGTTGGTTTCCTCGTTATTACGGAATTTGCACAGTCATACTGTGTTGTTTATTTACGCTTGATCATAGACTCCTCTATACTCACAAAGCCTGGCAGTTCGATGGCGGAGCCATAGAGTGCCCGGTCACAGATTTGGAGCGCGAGGATCTGGTAGCACAGAGCATTTTTCGGGAAGTCTGGTATTCAGCGCACAACTTTTGCAGCGGCGAGGACCCGAAACATGGCTTTCAAACCCGACGAGAAAAGAAGCGGAAGCCCGGGGGAACGCGAGAAGCCCGAGCGGACATTCCATCGCTCGGGACAAGTGTGTTTCGGCGTCTCGCCGCAGTGGGGCGCCCCGTTACATGACTCTTGTCTGCCGCTCTACCTTTTCACTTTCGGCGGCCGCGTCTCGTGGCGATCTGCCAGGCTTTCTCAGAATAGAGGACGCTATGGCTTGATACACGGATTATGTGAAGAACCGCCTGGCAATTAATCGGCCAGTGTTCGTAAACCTGGCAATACTAGCCAGTTTTCGTAAACTGGACACTTTTTTAAAGATTATTATAAAAAGGGGCATGGCTTGCCAAAACACTTGGAGTTATGAGGGAGATGTGGCACAAACAAATTTACCACTCTTTGACGCAACTCACTGGGAAAATTCGCGAGAAATTACTACTCTATTTACAAGTTCCGCACATTGCACTTTGTCATAGAGTGTGGTGAAGAAAAAAAAACACCGAGATAAACAAAACAATACTTAAAAATAATGGAAGATTTTAGGTGAGATCAGTTGCAAGCGATAGGTCCACACCCACTGCAGAGTCAGGCAGAGGGGCGATGACACGTAGAGTTCACAAAACAAAACAAAAACAAAAAAGTAATACAGCGGTATCAGCAGCAACCTCCTCACTAGAAGACGCGCTCAACTCAAAAGAAAAAAAAACGGAGTAAACGAGAGGCTACGCAACCCAACATGTTCATGCTTCTCTAGCTCCGTCGTCGGCGAACCAACTGGACGCGCTTCTGAGACCCACCAAAACCAAAACCACTGTGAACGAAAGGTGGCTTCAACGGGCTAAACGAGCAATGTAGTAGTGCACGTAAGACAGTTTCGTGAAACCGGCCTATCGTGACGGTATTTGCATAGACCGCTCTGGCTAGCTTAAAACGGTATTTTTTTTTAGAACATACTCTTATTTTCAGTCCATGCTCAAGAAGTTACCAGAAAACCTGGTTGCGTTGCTTAACGCATTCCTCGACGAGGAGCTTTGTATAACGTGGGCAGGAACAGCCCACGTGCCCATGTTCTTTGTTTAAGACTGAAAACTTGCACAGCTATCACGCCGGTGTGGCGAGCGGGAGGCACTCACTTCGTCGAATGACGTTTTAGCGAACGCCCACGTTTCACCGAATGATACTTTAGAGAACAGTCGGCCGCCGCGATGCGGCGTTTACGCGTGGGCCAAGTGGATTCACACTTTAGTAATGAGCCGCCGCAGACTGTCGCCGCGAAGCGTAGTAAGCGCAGCGCGGGGGGGGGGGCTAACATGCGCCCCCGTTATTCACTCAAATGGCGCTGATCGTTAAACGTCATTCGCTCATGGGATATGGACACGTGGCGAGTACGGCTTCAGGTTTCGATTCGAAATGCCTTTATTTAGCCAAACGATTTCGGCGTAGGTTCAAAGAGCCTAAAGTGGCTCGCCATTAGGCTGCCCTCTTCTTCGACGCCCCGACAATGAATTTGCTGAAAATTTTCTACTGCCAATGCAGATGCATAGGAAGGGTAATAATGGGAACTGGAAGAAGGAGATAAGCACCCTTGCTTGGCTGGGTCTATGGCGCCACTTACGGAGCGCGGAGGAGTTAGCGTGATACCCTCCTCCTGCTGGGGACTGAGTCGCATGGGACGGCCGGTGGAGCCTCTCGGAGGCCATCGGGAACATCAGTTAGATCGGCGCGCCCCCTTTAAATGTCGCACGCTCAACCACAGAGCTTCAGCCACCTTTCATGGTCCCTGCTGTCGCTTGGGATCTCGTGAAACGATAGCACTACCACCTTCTCTCGCGAGTCCAAGTTGCACGCAGCCGCACAAGAGTAAAACTTAATGCAGCTTAAAACGCGTGCTTTCCTCGTTTTCCTAAGTCTCCGGATCTTTGTGATGTTAAAAAAAAGACACACTGAGCCAATAATAATGCTCTCGCAATATCAAACGGTAAGTGGCCTTCCCCGTCACGACTCGCTTTGCGGGAGAAATAATTGACATGGACTAGGAAGTTCCCTCGTCGCAAAGTCGGAAGGCCAGCGTTCAAGGCCACTAGATTGGTCACTCTCGGGTATCGCGCGAGTTCCACGTTTATAGCCCGGGAGAGCGAAGCGGAAGCGCTACCGCAGTACCTCTCCGTGGGTGCGGTCGAAGAGGAGAAGACAAGAGCGATCGGCTACTCGATGCCCAAGAAAATGCCGCAGCCTCCGCGGGTCTGCGCTTCTCCCGAACGCGCAGATCCCGACCAATGACACGGAAAGCTACTCATGTAGCCCGGGCTGTTTCAGTGATTTCTTTTGTTCCGTCGGGGATTTTTACGGAGAAGAGGGTTTCGAAAACGACAAGGGCTGCAGAGTGAGAGGGAGGAAGAGACGGGGTTCGCTGGGAGCGCCTTTCGGCGAGTAGCGCCGGGACGAGCCACCGCCATTATAAAGATGGTTCGTCTTTTTTTGTCTCTATTCTCGCGCGCGGCGAGACGCACGGAGAAGGAGAAAGCAAGGAGCGACAGAATTCTGTCTTCGGACCATTGCTCAGATGGCCCGCCGCCGCCGCCGCCGGCCGCCGGTTGTCAGATAAGGGGCCACCGCTTTTGCCCTCCTGCGGCGGCTCCAAATCCCGTGACTGGTTTCTCGGGCCGGTGGTAGTGCGACCATTGGCCTAAATCGCGGTCTGCTCAAATGGACGCCGGGAGAGGGGCAGCTGCACGCCGACGCTGCCGGGGAGCGAGGGAACGCGCGCTAAGGAAAAAAGGTCCGGAGGGGGAAGAAGCACCGCTGAATAATTCACGCTCGGAGTCGCGCCACTCGGTTGAACCGCCGCGCTGGTGCCGGGTCTCCCCGCCACCCCCCGCCCGCGCCCAACCTCCCCTCTGATGACCGCTTGCTGGACGCTCACTGTCCGTGCACGGTCACTCTGGGCCCGCTATTTGGAGATGGAAAGCAGAACGCTCTCGGAAGAGGCAATGGGAGCGTTATGGCGGCGGCAAACTGCGCTCTTTTCTGGCTGCTGCCTTCTCCTCGTCTGGAGCGGTGATGGCGGTGCCTAAGCCAGCGTTCGTTCGTTGCGGCGGCTGCGCCACTCGGTTGGTCGTCGGCTTCCCGTGATGGGAGAAAGTGACCGAAGGCGGAGGCGAGATGCAACCAGAACCGACTCCTGGGGCTTAGAGTTGATCTGTGAAGCGGACGGCTTCTTTTCGAAGGATGATTTGGAAACGTCGTGCTGGACTTCTCCAAATCTGCAAGGTTTTTCTTCTTTTTTTTTTCTTTCTTGGCATTCGCTTTAAACGCGAGTCGACACTTGACATTTTGCATTCGCTAGAAAGATCAAAACTGTTCCTGCGAACTGTAATTTTTTTTTTTTACATCTGAAAAAAACAAAAATTTATACAGATCCTCCTTTAGAATTGATTAAATCGATATTTATAGTTCTCACGACTTTTGCGGCGTTTCGACGCTGGGCACAGGATGCAATTATTAAAACACGAGGGTCTAGATCGACTTTCCTATATTCAGTTTCAATTTATTTGACAAGGAGTAGAATGAAAACAATTTTCATTCCTTTTTGTCCGGAATCCGCCTGTCGACGGAAATGTGGGTCTCTAGTTATTCAAACGAACCATGTATTCATCAATAGTTTTTGTCGACAATTTTATAGGTTTTGATTGTCCTATTTTTGCGTTTGTTTTGTTTGTTTTAAGAATAAATATAACAATACTAAAACACAATAAAGGGGCTATTCCACTTTTAAAAAAGTAGTGCAACGATTTTAATGTTGAAAGAACTTGCGATTTGTATCTTTGATATTGTTTATCAAGGCACAAAGGACAAAAAACGCTTCACCTTGCTCCGAAAAACTGCTATTCCGCTGCGCAATCGCAAAGGAAAAAAAACGGATTGTTTGCCGAACTGCAGCCGCGTGTGGCGATTAAGGGAACTACGGTGACAAGTCACTGGGGGGACACGCGGAAGGCAACCAAACCTGTCCACTTCCGCTACTACATTCGTCGTCTTCCCCATGGTGAACCGCCTTTCGTGTCGATCGCTCACCGCGGCCTTCGTCAATGCTGATCCTTGAAACGTTGACAGTCGCGGAGGAAGCGGCTGGGGACTCTGACGAGGGAGCCCAACGGGAAACCAGTTGGTCCCCCGGAGTAAATACGTTACTCGAGACACGATGTGAGAGTTGAGAGACACTTTGATGTTCGATATGTTTCAATTTTTAAATAGAAACTAGCGCGCGCAAGAAAATACGGTTCTCTATTCTTAGTTTCATGGGTGAGACAGAGTTATGCCCGTAGTTAATTGGCGAAAGCCCGAAAATCGTTGCACTGCCGCTTTAAGTGTCTCCTGCTTTCAGTTTTGAGCTGAACTCAAAGAAACCTTCGAGCCTGTTGTTTTACCCTTGGACACAGTTCTCATAAGTCCGAAGGAACAAGAACGCATTTTAAAAGGTATTAGAACGAAGCACCCTCCAAGGCCAACAGCAAAAGTGCGGCGGCCGGCTGCGTTGTACAGTTCACAATATGATCTTGCTTGAAAACATACAAATCAGATTTCTTTTTTTTTCACTCTGGAAGAAAATTAAGTAGGTGTGGTAATAATTTATTAAGTTGTACAGGGTGCGGCCGTAAGGACCAACACATTTGGGACACCCTTCAAAATTCCAATTTCAAATGTACATACCTGAAATTGAACGCCCAAACGTATATAGTTTCGTGAAACATTTTATGACTATTTTTTTTCGGAGCTCAACTCGGAAGTAGTGAAATGTTAAAAATTAAGCAAAATCGGAGGTCGTGTATTTCCTATGTCCTATACCAGCCCCTTTGTCGTATGCGCACCATTTTATGAGCTCGCTTCCTGGTGGCTTGCTGAACGCAAACATCTAAGAACCATTAGTAGAGGCTGGCGATCGTCAAGATAATCTCGATAAGTAATACTTTAAACGAAATATGTGGGCAATGACCACCTGGGAGCAAGCTCACAAACCAGTGTGCAGACGACGAACATCCGGTATAGGGCATAGGAAATGCAGGAACGCCGTTTTTGTTCTATATTTAATATTTTACCACCTCTAACTTCAGCTTTGAAAAAAAAATAGACATAAAACTTCTTGCAAAACTACGTTCATGTGCCCAGTTTCAGGTGCGCGCGTTTGGAATTGTAATTTTTGCAAAGCGTGCCAAATGTGTTGGTCTTTATACGGCCGCAACCTGTGCACCTCTAGCCCCTACGAGCGTGTCGCGACGTCGCGTGAGCTCAAAGTGGTGGTCCCACGGCTTTGAGCTCACTAGATCGTGCAAACGACAGTCTGCAGACAAACTGTCTGAGGTTACGTATGAGTAGTGTCATGGGACTTTATATTTCCGTGGCTTGCCGCTTGTCCTTGTTTGGCCGGTGAATCGCCGGACATCGTTTGGTGCCACATGGGACAGCACGGCAGCTGCGGCGATATGGTCGACCAAGCAACCAGAAGCGAGCTCGCCGCGGCTCCGCCCAGACCTTCGATCCTCGTCGCTGACCGACACAGATCGTTCTCGAAACATGATCTCGCCGTAATGAGGTGGAGGGGGGGGGTTTGAGCGTGTAAATGGGACAATGCCGCATGCCCAAAAAGTTGAAGCGAATTGTTCACCGACATCTCCCGAATTATTGGGGGGTTGAGCGTACCCAGGTAACGAACTATGTCGAAGAAATTTGACGAGCTTTGTTTAAGTAGTCATATTTTGCTGTCTACAAATGACAGAGTTTTAATGATTACAATCTCTCGCAATGGTCGTGTCTCGACCATTCGTTATACGTCTACCGTGCCGGAGTCACAAATCGACCCGATTCCGGGGTTATTAGTTCCAACTCGCGCTTTGCCTAATAAGCCAATATATCCGCGAAATGCTTCCGCATAGACTCACGTTCGCTATAAAATCGAGCGTACCATATTCGCTGTCACATAAAACAAAAATAAAAAAAGGAAGTGATGCGCATTACTCATGCGCTCCATGAAGTAGTTCTTACAAAAGTTGGTTGTGGAAGGAAGAAACGATGATTTTAGCGTTTGATACATGCGCTACTTGATCAAATAACATAAAGCAAACCTAAAGTGTTCCCATATATATCATAATTCGACATATGAAGGGAGCAATTAGTAACGTTCCGCCAAAAGCTCAGCTTTTTTCTCTTTTTTTTATTGCGGTGCTTGATTTGAATACGTGCACGTACTTGTTGGAAATAATCTCGCACTCCGGGTTTTTCTCTGCCTATGACTCCCTCTACAGGGGATCGTCCCTTCAGCTTTTGATACCACCCTTCTCTTTCCAACCATTGTTTTTACTCTTTTATAGGTTCTTTAACGCCCAATTGTTCCTCGAAAAACAAACAAAGCACCATCTTTTTTCTTGCATCTTTTTTCTTTTATACCGCACGGTTTTATCCTCCCCTAAAATCCCTATTGAGCAGGAGATCGAACTATAGGGGGCGCTTTATCGAGCTTGTTGTCCACACAGCCCGGTGTTTACTAACACAGCAAAAAAAAGAAAGTGAACCTCGCCTAGCACGGTCTGGACACGAGCGCTTCGCTCTGATCAGTGCTTTCGTCGCACGAGGAGCTGCCTTCGAATCGTCATCTGCGATTGCTCTGATCAACAACAAACAGAAAAAAAAAATCGGTTTGTTGCCCACACAGTTGAAGCATGTCTCTAGAGGCGTGACTGTTCGATCTCCTCCCCAATACTGGAGGGCAACTTTCAGTGACTATGATGTCCAAGGTACGGGAGCGCTGCGTCCGCACTCCTTGAGTGCCGCTTTAAGCTGTGCACGCGCCATCCCCACCTTGGAAATGCCACAGAACGTTGTCCCCAAGTACTCGCGACTTGCGTGATTAAAAGCGTCGTTGTGGTTGGCTTTTGACTAAAACGCCCCTTGATGTGTTTGTGTTTGCTTTACAGATAGTGTCAAATGCGCCAATGCACGAGGCTCGTGTCTCGGATGGCCCTTCAAATCAATGAGCTTGGCCCTTGGAAGTAAATAGCGGTGCAGCACTAGCTCGTGGCACGTGTCTTGGGCGTTCGCACAACAGTGGTTAGCGGTGCTTGTAAGAAACGCAAAGCGTGAATTCTGTCAAGGGGCTTTACCAACGTTACTAGAGGGGTCAGTTTGGGAACCGACCGGCACCTTCCATGTAAGCACTCATCGATGTCATAGTCCCTGTTCCCAGAGAGGTCCAAGGCGAGCGTAGGCAAGAATTACAAAATACAAAAGTGAGCGGGAACGTTTTTCCAGGGATCGCGTTTTGCCGTACCTTCAGGCGCACAGCGTCCTTCGGAACGGAACAGAAGTGGCGCTTCTTGTCATTTTTTGACGCCTGGGAGACGTACCCGCTGCGACAACAGGGAGCGCAGGAGGTCGGAATGCTTTCTTTTTGATCGGAGAACGACTCAAAGGTCCAGGCACCAAAAAGAACACTTACAAGCCTACGACGAGCCATCGATGAGACGAGCGAAAACACAAGTCATGGGTTGCCGGATGTGATAGTGAGTGATAATGGTCCCGCATTCACAAGTGGCTACAATTACAAGCTGTCCTACAGGCCAGGTGCCAGTTTGAGTAATGCAGATGCCCTGAGTCGACTGCCACTACCAGTAAAAATGTTGGAGGAGTCAAGAGTCTTAGATGTATTCATGCTTGAGGGGACATACCCAAAGGTTCTGTCGGCCGCAGTAGTGGAGGCGGCGACTGGCCGAGACCCAGTGCTGGCGTCGTTACGTACGGCGTTGTGGACTGGGCGCCTTCCACCATCCGGAGCTGAGTGGCGGCCATTTGTAAACCGCATGGAGGAATTCTCGGTGATGGACGGCTGCGTGCTACAGGGGAACCGTGTGGTGGTTCCAGCTTCGCTGCGAGCGGCAGTGTTGGATCTGTTGCACGAGAGTCACCCGGGGGTGGAGAAGATGAAGCTGGTGGGCCGAAGTCACGTGTGGTGGCCGGGCATCAATGATGACATCACGGCAAGAGTGGGCAGATGTGCGGTCTGCCAAGTGCATCGGAAGGCTCCACGGGCAGTGCAGCAGACACCGTGGCCCTTCCCGGAGCGTCCGTGGTCACGTCTCCATGTGGATTTCGGGGGACCTTTTCAAGGTGTCTACTTCTTGGTGTTGGTGGACGCGTTCTCCAAGTGGGTGGAAGTAGTCCGCGTGCCGTCACCGTCGGCAGAGGCTACGGTGAAATGCCTGAGGTCCATCTTCGCAAGTCATGGGTTGCCGGATGTGATAGTGAGTGATAATGGTCCCGCATTCACAAGCGCACAGTACAAGTTGTTCCTGGATCGTAATGGGGTCAGGCGAATACTTATCCCTCCATACCATCCAGCCTCGAACGGCGCCGCAGAAAGGGTGGTACAGACTGTGAAAGAGAAACTCAAGAAGTCTGCGCCTGGGGATTTCGAGTGTCGGATCGCAAGAGTGCTGTTCACGTACCGGACAACACCACATGGTCTTACCGGACGCACCCCAGCAGAGCTGCTCATGGGGCGGCGCTTGAAGACAGCATTGGACTTATTGCGGCCTGATCTTCGGGGCAAAGTGCAGTTCCGACAGTTGCAGCAAAAACTATACAGTGACCGGTCAGCACGAGCAGAGCCGGTACCCCGTCCAGGAGATGCTGTTTGGGCCAGGAATTTCAGGCCGGGACCTCGTTGGGTACCTGCGATTGCTGGGACGACCACCAGCGCATCCTCGGCCGAGGTTCAGCTGACAGATGGTTCAGTTTGGAACCGTCATGGAGACCACCTGCGGCATCGGTTCACGGAGGCTGAACTAATGGATGACGAATCGGGAGAGCATCTGCCGCAGTCCATCGGGCAGCAACTCGAGGAGGCAGATGGGGCAGCTCCAGATGTGCAGGTGGAGCTGGCGAGCGACTTCCGGTCCGGCATAACAGAAAAACCAGGGCTGTCCGTCAGCCCAGCAGGCAACTTTCGCCCAGAGGTTCCAGTAGCTCAACAGTCCCCAGCAATCCGAAAATCTACGAGAGTCCGAAAGGCGCCGCAGCGTTATTCGCCATAACCACGGACTTGTGGGGGAAGGGTGTTGTGGCAGCAGCTAGCGCCACGCACCGGGCGGCCGCCTCGTGAGACAGCGTGCAGCGGGCACGGGACAGTTGGAATGCTGGCAGGCCGATCTCGGCTGCGGGCCACGTTGGCTCCGTTATTCTGTGTGTATACCACCACCGAGAGTCGACCCTAGGCTTTGACCCTAGGGCGACCACAGTGCCACCTCTCGCGTGCTCTACTAAATGGCCCCACACCGGGAAGTGAGTTTCCAAACTGACCCCCTCTAGTAACGTTGGGCTTTACTTTCGACGATTGTCCAAGCACTCAATGACTGTTCCAAATCTCACCCAGATAGACCCGAGTTACTCCGGCAGGTCGTGTCACGTGACAACACAAATAGAGCAACGCTGGACGCAGGTTGGTTTCCGAACGCCAAGGTACAAAACCCTTATCCTGGAGTAAGATGAAGTGAAGTTTGTAACACAACCCCTATGACGTCTTTAATCAGCTTCATTTTGCTTTGATCGACGGAAATCAGTGCGATGTGAGACTGATCATTTTGGCGGTGTTAGTTTAAGAACACAATGACTTCAAGATTTCAACGGTGCCTTTTTCGCGTACCATCAAACTTGTCGCTCGCAACATATGAGAAGTGGCCTGAACCAGAAGTCGTGACGTCACGGCGTGGCAAACCCTGGTCGTGACGTCACGGACAGAAGCCACAAGAGGACGCCACCGAAACATCTCGGCGCGAATAGCAGGATCATAACGGCAGTAAGGTCTTTCAGGTCCTTCAGCACAAACTTCTGCCTTGGATAGCATGTCGGCGTCACGTGAGCTTTTCTTGTGCACGCGCACTAAAAGTACAACCTTAGCCTCCTCTATACTGACGAAGCCTGGCAGATCGCCACGACACACGACCGCCGAAAGTGAAAAGGTAGAGCGCCGAGACTAACGGATGAGAGGAGAGCCAGGTGACGGGTGCCCCGCTGCGGCGAGACGCCAAAACACACTTCTCCCGAGGGGTGGAATCTCCGCTCGTGCTCCTCAGGTTCCTCGCACTACCGCTTCGTTTCTCGTCGGGTTTGAAAACCATGTTTCGGGTCCTCGCCGCTGCAAAAGCTGTGTGCTGATGACCAGGTTCCCCGAGAAATGCTCTTGTGCTACCAGATCCTCGCGTTCCAAATCTGCGACCGGACACTCTATGGCTCCGTCGTCGAACTGCCAGGCTTTGTGAGTATAGAGGAGGTTATGGCACAGCCATAGCTATGTCACAACGAAAAGCAACGAGCGCGTGCCGGAGGCTAGGCGTCTGAAGAACACGCTGTGCGTTTGTTGAAGCAATAGTTTTACGGGCGACACTTTGCAGACATTTCGAGCTCGTGTGCTGTCGTCGCCTCCACAGAAAAACCCTTCCCTTCGCTCTTGGCGCAAGGCCAGGGAAGTCGGGTTTTCCCGTCGGCCACGCAGCGCGGAAAAAGAAGGGAGGAAGCCCCGGCATCCCGCCAGTAACGACGCGACGAAAGGAGAGTCTTCCGTGTCGTCTGCTTCAAACACTTGTTTTCAAATATTACTGACGTTGTGCAAAATCACACCTTGGCAATCTCCAGTTGCTACGCGTAACGTTGGATGGTTTTAGATACTTCCACCACGCTTACCCACTTACTTCACGGATCACCGAGCACCGATGGTGGCCGTCAGTGTCATCCACGAAGCCAACCACGACGGCTATGAGAATTCACCATGTGGTACCTCCGTCCTGAGGTACGTGACGGCACCATTCTACCTGCATCGTGCGACCGTGCTACAGCTATTGCTTTCGTTTCTTCGTACGTTGTGGGCGAAAAATACTAATCTGGGGAACTGGTGCGCTTCTTAACCGGTGCTTGTTTGCTCCTTTTGGCGTCAGCTTTCTTTTAAGTAATCGTTCGAACTTTTTATTGGTTTACTCGTTAGCTTTAGTTACACATCTCTGATATTTTTTTGGAAACGATCGGAAGCGGCGTCAGACCGCAGACATTTTGGTTGAGCTGAGAAACACGAATTATAGTCCGCCGGTAAATAAACTACAAAATCGGTTGAAACGAGGCACCGGCTATCGAAACAAGTCTTAATTCATTATCTGGAGGAAACATTCTCTTTGAGATACGTTAATAGTATTGACTACTACAGTCTTCATCTGCTGCGAGCACGAGGGGAATTCCTATGTGGTTCATAAAAACAGCGAATAAACGAAAACACGTAAAAAAAAAACTAAAGAGAGCTAGGTGCGAACTATCTTATATCTTTTGCATAAAAACGCCTCCGATGCGTTGTCAGATAATAACTTTTTTCCTAAAGATCGCACTATGCGCCGCACCGAAACACCACAAGCTCTTTGAAGCCAGAACGAAGTGCGTAGAACATATTTGCTCTTTGTTGACACAAGTTTCCTCAGCGGCAGGGATGCAATCCGAGCGTCGCTTACTTTGGCCCGTTTACTTCCACCCGCTGGGACGACGAGATAGGACGACCGGACAGTTAATCCTGTCTCGGAAACCACGCCGTACTTTACACAACACAAAAGGCGATAAAAACAGACGGATCAAATTTTCCGAGCATGCGCAGAAGCGACGCAGCGGAATTGAACGGCTCCGAAGTCGCCTAGCCACCAACATTGTCCCCAAAGCAGTCGCACTGTCTCGTCCGAGCGAGCGAAGCCCTTTCGAAGGAAGACGTACGTACGCGAGTCCCGTGAGCCACCGCCAGCCACCGGGTGTCTATCTTACGCCGTCTCAGAGTTCGCCCGCGCCTTCGCCATTTTGGGGAGCAAGTTTGAAAAATCGGCTTTCTTGCCAGCCCCGTCGGCTCCAATTTGGATTTAGAGTCCCCGCGGAGATTAAGTCGACTTGGCGGCGCGGCACAGCCCGACTCCAATCTCGTACTCCTGCTGCCAGCTCCGCCTCATTGTTTCTAAGCGAAGAAGAGAGCCGCGACCGTCTGAAGATTGCGTCAGGCAGACCCGGTCAACATTTCCTACACTTTTGCTTTTCATTACTTTTTTTTTCTTGTCTTGAAGCGCAGCATCGTTCAGAACAAAATATAAATCAAACTAATATAATAGCCATTCTTTTTTTCTTTTTTACTTTACCTTGAACGCGAACAGCTCGTTACTCAAAAGATTCGCTCTGTTTTAATGTCCTTCCGAAGCAGCTCGTCGAAGGCTACACTTCTGGTTTGAAAAGAAAAGAATTCGCGTTCCGAAGTGATACGATAGGCCCTGAAGAATGCAGTCGACCAGAAAAAACTCGAAAAAGCAGCCGTCTCCAGCGGTGAGGAAACACGACTACGAATCCAAGTTTGCCGAGCTGCACGAGCGAGTCGTTGCGTCGGGGATCACGGCCCAGCAGCTTTCTCTGCTCACCTCCGTGAAGAGACTTCGGGGTCTGCGTACCAAGAACGCTAGCCTTGCGTCAGGAGGGCATTTATGCGATCTGCTTCAGAAGTTCTCCGTGCCGTCCTCCGTGCGTCGGTACTTGAAGCTTCTCTGCGCGATGGTCGTCCTCTTCGGTTTGTTCCGGTTGTGGTACATTGGCCTGCATCGCCAAGACGGCTGGGTAACCTTGTTAGTCGGAAATTCCAAGCCCGAGCTGGAGCCCTGCGTCGTCGCCATGCCGGCCCGAGTTCAGAGTGCGCTTATGCCTCCCGTCGACTGCGCCATGTGCCGTGGTTTGAAAAGCATCGAACGGAAGACCTCTCTAAGTCAATGGGATTTCGAGCAGAAGTAAGACGGACGGCGGCACTTTTATTTGAACCAGAGTTTTATTTGAGGACGCGTTGCGTGATAGAAATGTCGACCGCTTTTGTTTTCATGCTTTTTACTCACAGTATTTTTTTTTTCATTCCGTTCCTTACTCCGCTTTTTGGATACAGGCTAAAATATATGTTTTATGTTATAGCTGGACCAAAAAAGCTTTCAAAATATTTCAAAGCGGCTTTGGAGACATTCGACAGTATTTTCTTTTTAAACTTGGATGCCGTTTTCAAAACATTCGAAAGCAGGTTTTTTTCTTTTCAACAAATATCTATATTTTTTTTAAAGGCATTTGAGAAAGTTTGCAGGAACACCCATCTAAATGACTTGATATTCTCTTTGACACTTCAGTGAAACGTTGCATTAACTGAAACAACAACGACATTCATTGGTTTTCGGAAGTTACGCAAAACTTCCTGGTTCATGTCTGGTTCCAGTCACGCCTACACTGGAGTCCCCGTGGTCGTCACCGATGGAGCCTCGAACTGGACCGCGCTGCGAAGTTTCTCCCTGGAATTCTTCAAGAATGTCTACGCAAGCGCGTCGGCTAAAACGTCCAAGAGCTACTGTCAGTTCTTCCCTTACAAGACAGAATTCAGAAGCCTTTCCGAGGTATTCAACATGTCTGCCCAGAGATCACGGCAGCCCTGGTATATTGGATGGTGAGTTCAAAGGCTCTCGATACTCTTTTCGTTTGAAGAATGTGACGCCCTCGTCTTCTCGTTCGTTGACTTCGGTACATTGTGAGAGAAAAAAAAAATGACTAGAGTCAAGTATGCAGATTCCTTTCTCTTTCTTTTTTTTTTGCGGCCTTATCTAGCCCATGCTGAGAGGGTATTATATTCCGTAATGCAGTTCAAAATGTACCGGTTTCAGACTATGCCCCTCTTGATCTAGAAATAACCTACATGTGAACAAAACAGACTTGAGAGGAATGTAGAACAATATTCCGCATGATGAAAAACTGCACTGAACATGAGTGAGATACTTTACCGCGTAGAACCCAAATCTTGACTTTTATATTTTCCCATTTTTATTCATTTCTTTGCTTAGAGCAGATGAGAGCTTACGCGGCTGTGGTTATTTTTCTGCGTCTTTCTTAACTTCACCTGTGAATTGCGTGCCACTCTGATATGAGACCTCGAAGGTCGCACAACCTCTAAATTGCACTACTACAATGTATAAAAATGATGGGGGGGGGGAGCGGAAGCAAATTGTTCTGTACGTTCAAAACGAATATTTTGTTTTCGTGATCTATCTTCCTGCATTCCTGCAAAGCATGAATGCCACGGACGGAACTACCGTGTCTGGGAAAGCAATTAAAACTTTATTTTTAACTCGCAAAAATAAACTACGCATCGCAGAAGCTTTTTTTCTTCGTGGGAATGTGACTGCGGTGGTGATAAAACGAAAAACTTTGAGAACATGGCGTTACCTAGATCAAAATATAAAACAAAACAAAAAATTCTCTATAAGCCCACGTCCAGATAAGCCTAATATTTGCCAAACCAAGAAATTATATTTTGGGCGCCCAAAATATTTATGTGTGTACCAACAAAAAAAATTAGTCAGCAAACTACATATTTTTTTTTCTTGCCCATCAGTTTGCTCCTTGAAATAAATGCCATAGGCGCCCACAGTGCCTTTTGTTGGTTTGGAAAATATTAGGCTTACTCGGACGTCGGCTCATGAAGAAATATTGATTTTCGGTTTTATCTCTTGATCCAGGTAATGTCATGTTCTCGAACTTTATCATTAATTCAACTACCGCTAGCGTCAAATTCACACGGAGTTTCAGCTTTCTGTGGTGCGTAGTTTATTTATTCTGGCCGAAAATCCGGGGTTTATGTTCTCTCAGGAACCCGGTATACTACGCTTCATGGTGCCGAGGACGAGCGCGATACGTAGGCTCATTTGCGCAACTACCCTTGCAACAGAGGATTCTCCTTCACTGCGCTCGCGCTGTGTTAACCTCGGTAGAGATTCGAATTTTCGTGACACCTCCACTAACCGCGTAGGAGGAACGAAGTTCAGAGAGTTGACTGGGCGACATACCCTTGTGACAGGAGCAACTGCGACGCGGGGGTGGCAGACGTCTTGCGTCGTCACTACGCCTCGCCGTACTTCCTGCCTCCGCATTCCGAAGGTTCCACGCTGGACTGGATCTTCATGGGCAGTCCGGGATACGGCGCCCACCTTCACGTGCGTCAAATCCGCTTTATTTTCCCGTTTATGACAAGGGCGTAATGCGAGTCATGAAAGCGCACTACTTCATTGAACCAGTCATTGGCCGTACATGTTTTGCCCGTGACGTATTTCTGCGGTCTTCAGTAGTACGCTAGGAAGAACGACTCTGTTGCCTTGTTTTGCTTGGCATGAGCTAACCGAAGGATTTAATAGACCCTTTCCGAAATTTGGCCAGAAAGCTCCGTCGGACGCCATTTTCCCATTGACATTTTCAGAAAAATCACTTATACCTTTTTGAATAAGATATCGGTACGGGCTGAAACTTTGGCATCCGGGTCGGACCTCTGCCGCTAACTTTGGGCGGAGAATGAGCGTTCGGCGTTGCGTAATTTATTTTTACGCTAAAAAAAAAAAACTAACATTTTTGGGGGACATTTTGTACATTCGAGACGTTAGTAGGATGCGCAGCAGGAATTGAATACAGGATCTGCGTAAGCGTTCATTTCCTATCTCATGTCTGGTCAATCTTGTTGACGGAACATAATAAGCTCTTGAGCCCCTTGATGTATAAACGTTTATCACGGCATCAATGTGGGTTTGTGCTTCGTTCTTACCGCTTGTATATGTGACACCACCGAAACTGAGAGATCCAGAAAAAAATGGTAAGGTAAAGAACACATTCTCTACTGCTGTTGACTAGCGCAAGGGATAGTGCCCGGCAAAATACTACACACTGCAGGTCGATTACCGCCATTAGTACGGTAAAGTGTAAACTGCTGATGGAGCCACCGGATGGCACTGAATTTTGATAATTGTCTATTCAGCTCAATATAAACATTGTAAACGAAGTATAATGCAGATAAATTTCTATAATAAAACAATCCAGATACTTGCCGCGTTTCCAGTTTAATGCCGCCGACAAACTTCACTCTACGGTAACAGGCTAAGAACTGAGGAGAATCTCAGCCTCCAGCACGCACGTGTTGCCCTCCACCGGGCTTTGACTGCGCGTGCGTCCAAGTGTTATCAATGGCAAAAAGCTCGCGCTGGAGACGGATAACCTACTGCATCCTTAACCAGACACCGACTATAATTATATCTTCTTGATCCAGAAACGCGGTTGAGCATGATGGGTTTAATTTTATAGAGCTTCTCTACTACATTGTACACAATAGATGCTACCGTGAGGGCAACCCCAGCTTAATTTATTCACTGTTTCATTTACCTAGCAACAAGTCGAATGCTTTCCAACCTGTACACAGACGAAAATGAAAAAATTGTTTATTGTAGGGATGCTAATGCTTAGACACCTTTGTGCCAATATTTGTGTCGCTTTCGAGTCTTTCTTTAACATATGCTCGAAACATGACCGTGCACCTACTTTCCCGCAGATCATCCTACAGGAACACTATACGGTGTCCCGCATTGGCACCTAGTAGTGTCCGCTATAGTCAGTGGCAGGTTAAGCATTCGGTGACGGATCAATCAGGCGCCTCCTAGCCAACTCTTCCACTAGGCTTTTCATGACGCAATGGGTTTATCGAATGAACTTGCAACTTGGCAGCGTACTCTAGCAACGACAATATTTGGGTGCCATCTTTGCGCTGCTGAGTTCTGTCATCATCACAGTCTTCCTAGCATGCGGCTCGACGTCTTGACGGAACGTGTGCGACGTAGCTTCTATGCAGTGTCTGTGTATCGAGTCAGTGGCATGGTTAACGCCATCAAAGTGTTCAGTGTGCGCAGTACCTCCAGCACAAGCTCATTCGACTGGATTTTCACTGTACGCTCAACAGGTTTACGACATGAACTTTTATGCAACTTGACAGCGTGGTCTCTAGCAGCAAGAGTATTTGCAGCGCTGTCTTCATGCTGCTGCGCATGTATATTCTGCTTTGTACACTCACAGTGCTGTGTACACTACCAGGGTGTTGCGGCCTGACGCCGTCCTGTTCTCTTCATTCATTGTCTGCTGGCCCTTTCTCCAGTTATGCAGAGACGTGTGAATCGAGTGGTGGCATAGTAATACTGCCATCAAAGTGTTCAGTGTGCGCATGTACACTCAAGTGGATAAGCTTAGTGTGGTCAATAAGGGGTTTCGCCTGACGCCGTCCTGTTCTCTTCATTCATTGTCTGCTGGCCACTATCCCAAGTTATGCAGCAAACCAATGATAGTATCAGATCTTTTTTGCGATGGTTTCCGTGAGGTAACGTGCAAATGCTGCGGTCATCACCATCAAAGTGATACGCAGCGTAGAACCTGCTAAAGTGAAACCGCCACCGCCAACCTGCCTCTTTGGGCTCCGTCTGCTTCCTACGAGTAAATAAATGAAGGTAACTGACTGATATGACGCATTTTAAGAAGCATTCATTCATGAGCGAAACGGGGTTCACTCATTGTCACGATGAGTCACATATGGCAAAACCAGGCGAGTAATAATTGCCTCATCCTGCCCCACATGAAGGCGTCACAGTACAAAGCCACCGTTCTCTCATGCCATCACTCACGTCTCGATAAGATAAAAAAATCAAGTGGCACGCTTTGTGTTCTGAATTAAAGCCTTTTGCATGAAGCCGCTCCTTTCCCCCATGAAAACGATGTCGCGTAGTAGACGACATGCTTTTTCCTCGACCGCGGAGGTACTTGAAGCGGGCACATGACGCACGTGGGCGAGGATAACCCTTTTATGTCTGTCTGCCTGCCTAACGTCAATTATTCCCGCAGCAAGTGAGAGGCCCGTAATAAAGATTTGTGAGCATCGTCATTCTCGAGAATTGAGGTCCTAACGAATAGTCGTCATTCTCGAAAAGTTTTGGAGGGAGGGGAGAGGGGTAAATTTGTAAATGGGAATCGTAATTAGTATTAAACTTTTTACCAGCGAACGAAAAATTATTGATTTTTGCTTGTCAGTATAACTTTTCGAGCTGTTTCACAACTCTTCTTACTGCAGATCGACCATGTGGGAAAGCCATCCTGGCAGGCTCAGATCAGAGGCCGCAAGCAGTGGATCCTCGAGCCTGTACCCGAATGTTACTCGGATTGCCAGAGCCTCGAGATCGTCGTCAACCCAGGAGAAATTTGTGAGGGTCTTGTGTTTATCCCGCCAGTATTTTCAAGATGACAAAGCAACAGATGCCGACAGAGCCCGAGAAGAAACCCAGACCATTACTTACCCTGGGCCTCCTCGAAATATGCGGCTCAACAAGCAAACGTTCCACCTACACAGCTTGCGAACATGACCAAAACAGCCCTTGACAACCCTCGTAACGTTTCTTCGTGGTCAAATGACAACAGATACGATTCTTGTAAACGAGAGATACCGCTGAGGCAAGCATGAAGGCCCCTACGCACAGTTGCGTTTGGGCGCGTTTGAGCGCGTTTAACTGCGTTGCGATTGCGAGAAACCAGGACATCCCTGCTTATTACGTCGCGTGCCAAGCTATTCCTTGAATTGGATTCTACGCTTCATACGAAGCACAGATGTGCCGGTGACTCGCTTTCGTTTCTCGACGCAACGCACACTCCGACGCTCAGCAAACGCAACCGTGCGTAGGGGCCTTAAAGTCTGGTTCAGATAGCACCGTTTTCTTACGTTATGAAGCTTACGTATGCGCTTACGTCGAGATACGAATGCAAATCACCGGCATATTCGTGCTTCATATTCCACGTGCCAAGCTATCACTTTAACTGGTTGCAACGCTTCGTTCGAAGCACGGATGTGCATTCTCGACGCAAGCGTACGCAAGCTTCGTAACGTAGCAAAACGGTGCTGTGTGAACCAGCCTTAAAGAGACGATGCAACCATTTTGTACTTTGAGTAAATTCCGCGAGTATTGTTTTGTTTTTTGTTACATTCGTAACCTACGAAACAAGCGTTGTTGTTTGTTTGTTGTTGTTGTTGTTGTTTTCGCGCATGGCAGTCACGGAGAACAAAATTCCCGAAAAAATGAGCAGCGTTTATCCCTCAACTCGCAGTCAGAACAAGCGGCCACGATGTTTTGGAGCCGATTAAATGGCGCAAGTCTTTAACATAGCCTCGTGCTGGGGTTGGCTAAAGTAATTGGATCCTGGGAAACTTGCGCCAAGCTCCCCTATGGTCACCATTTTAATACATGTTATGAACAGTTTCCCCTTGGCCTCTGCGTTCTTGGTGAGGTCATCAAATTCGGGGTGACAGGTTGCTTTATAAAGACATTTTCGTTATCCAGCCACTCGTGAAAGAAGCACACATCCTCGCACTGCTACCACATGCGGCGTCGGTGCTTGGCGGCATTTAAAAATAATTTCCTTGTCTTGAAACACGTAAGAAGAACAATATTATTGTAAGATAAGTCGATACCGTACATAGTTTCAAAGACGCTTATATTGGCGAGGAACACTTTCAGTACGATGACGTTACATAGTGATATTGGCGCGACTGGTTCAAAACAACCTTCTTAAAGCTTCGAAAGTTTGAAAGGACCGAAATGGCGATTGCCGTGACAACAGAAACCGATCAGCCAATCGTCTTGCGAAGTTTTTGTAGTCTGTGTGTTAGTATGTGGCAATGTCCGACTAGCCGGCAGGGGAGGCAATGACGTTACTTTCCCCAGGATCCAGTGACTTTAGGGTTGGCAAAGCACAGGGTGCGGGCTGCGATACGCGCATTGTTAAAATTCGGCTATTCTCGTCGTCGCAGCGATTGGTCACGAGCCACTACCAGAATGTCATGTCGAAGCACTGATTGTCACAAGCCCAAATCGAATGCCCAATTAGTGTTCGTGTCCACTAT
This sequence comes from Ixodes ricinus, assembly GCA_037355805.1. NCBI lineage: Eukaryota > Metazoa > Arthropoda > Arachnida > Ixodida > Ixodidae > Ixodes > Ixodes ricinus. The sequence goes on along the minus strand of JAZHYW010070351.1, from coordinate 217,208 downwards.
ATATGAGCCGCATTTAAATATCGTCAAAACAGAGATCGCAAAGCGTGGTGACGAAATCCCGGGGATCGCATGGTTGACTACGCCAACAATGCGGTCCCCACAACTGTTCCAGTCGGCATTGTGTGGGAGGAGATACTTGGATCCCAGCCGGTCCCAGCAATACCAGTAAGCTTGTGTGAAGTTAGACACATTCCTACCCAATATCGTTGCACGGCACAAAGTATTCAAGACGCATACTTGGGGACAACTTTTTCCGGCAATGAAGCCAGAGCTACGTGTACCCGTGCCGTCGCGCACCTTCATCGCCGATCAAAGCTGTACACGCGGGGTCTTCATCTTTTTTTTTTTCTTTGAACTACCAGACATTGTTGTCTTCTAGTATAGGGTAAAACACCACAGAAACATGGGTTTGTGAACTGCGAACGCCTGTTCATAAACACGGAAGCTACAAAGACACAAGCACGTGAAGGTTCACTCAATCCTGTGCTTTTGCTGCAATATCTCCACGATCTTTGCCGGCGCATGCCCTGAAGTGCTCTATTTTAGAAAACCCTATTGGCTTCGAGATTCGGGACCGGCGCGGCTCATGTGGAGAAAAGCAGAAGTACGCTTTGTTTTACATTTGGAGCAGAAACAAATGCTACGGACGCGAGGCGCCATGAAGGCCATGCAGTTCGCCGACCGGCCTGCGGAGAGCGGTGCTCTGTACATTGGGCAGTGCTACGGACGCGTGGCTGAACCACGTGGCCCAATGCAGTACTGCGCGCACTGGAATCGCAAGACTCGTGCTCTGTACCCTTGCCCGTGCGCTGTGCCGTTAGTGTGGATGCTTTGTCTTCACCCGCAGTATGGATAGAGGGAATCCCCACGTGCCTCATAGAGAACCATGAATAAACAAGGGCACGCTTCTTCTAAATTCAATTTGGGTCTCGAGGCGAATAGGGGTATTCACTGGACGCCATATTTGAGGGCGATGTTTAGAGCGCTTGCTCAGAACGAGCTCACAATAACAGCCTGCTAAAAACGGCAATCTTGACGGTGCAGCATGCACGTTGCAAAAGAACTGCGGAAGCTCGCCGTAAGCACGCGCTCAGCAGCCGCGCACACAGATATGGCGACCGGTGAATATACTCCGTATACTTGGAAACAGCTTTCTGTGGCTCTGCAGTCATAGCTATGGGCGCACGGGCGCTCGGGCATTTTGAGCGCCAACGAAAGTTGTGCACGCGTGCTCTTCGCTTATTTTTTGACCAGTCGGGACACCGTTCTTGCAAACGTCTATACACCGTTCCAAGTTGGGCTTCCTGGCCGGCGCCATTTTAACGAGTGTAGCGCCGCCTACCCTCATCCGGGCATTTGGGAGAATCTGAACCCGCCCGAATGACCGACCGCCATTACTGGACTGTTACCCTGCTCAACGAGTCACACCGATCGCAGCTGCTTCTGCCGGCACGGCTGCCGTATTCGGCGCCCTCGGCTCATTGTCTTCGTCCATGGAGGAAAGCACTATCCTAATCGGTACGCCAGGCATGGGGAAAAGTGCATCCTGCTTTCCTGGCATCTTTTTGTGGGTAATTTTTAGCGCGCTTCTGGGGCAGTCGTCACTCCCAAACCGAACTTGGCGTTTCGATCGCTAGCGAAATTGGGGATCGCTAGTGAAATTGAGGATCGCTAGTGAAATTGAGGATTGAACGAAGCCAGGATGGCACGAATTACGGCATGTGAATTTGCGCTGAACTCGAGTTGTCGCAGCTTGGGGGCGCTGGGAACATTTGAACAAACTGCGTGGTTAGCGGCTCAGACCTGCGCTGCCACGTCTGCTTTAATTGAAATAGTAGAAACCTCAAACTTAAATATGAATCGATACCTAGTACAGATAGCAAGTGCAACGGATCCGTTTTTTTCTTTTTATTTGGAATCCACTGTCACAATATTGGCACATTGATGTGCCTCTCTGTGATCGCCTCGCGTGAGAATTATTTGTGCGCAAACTGTGTCGCGGCGTGTACTACACGAGGCTGTGTATATATATATATATATATATATATATATATATATATATATATATATATATATATATATATATATATATATATATATATATATATTCGTGTTGGAGAGTCTACCGCAAAGCTAAGCCAAAGTCTGAGCTCTGTGCCCAGTCTTGCTATGCAGAGTGGCGTCAGAACAAAACTCCCCCCCCCTTTCCTGTCTTCCTTCCATTTCCAAACTTTCTCCGCACCATTGGCCATGCCAACCTTTCTTTTTTCTTTTCAGTTTTGAGTTTACCAGGTAAAGACAGCTTGCTGCCAAAAGATGTCGATGCTGCGCGGACATCGCGGGTGTTGCTGTTGTTTTCCATTTTCTGCAAGTAATTGAAGCGTTCGGCCATTCGCACTGACGTATTCATGGCAAATTGACAATTTCAAAAATCCCCAAAAACGATCGAATTACGCATACCCGACACTTCAATTTCGGCGGCGCATTTTCGTTCCGCACCAGGCGTCGCCTGCCAATTAACACCTGAAGAAAAATAGTTATTAAATCAGTGGACCAGGAGTCACGCAACTGTTTTCTTTTTTCAATGTCTAAACCGCCCTCCGCTTACCTTTCAGTCCGCACCCACATTCATCCTGTTTGACCGCGTGGGTCTCGCACACTGAATCGGCGTTTATTCCACGTTTTTGGGGGGGTTATTTGTACAGCCAATCACAGCACAGTGCTGCCCGGTCAATTCTTTTCTTGCATAGGCCTTGTCACGCGCGAAAACACGCAAAGCGGCGCCTAACATTGTCGAAACAACTTGCCTTCGTACACTGCGCACGTGCTTTCTAACAGTCCACTCCGTGAAGCAGACGAGCTTTCGAGGGAAAGGGTAAGCGGAGCGTTGGCGCAGCGCTCTGGTTCGAGAGTGTTTTACCCTTTCTGCATCAACCTGCTTGGAACGGTGTATAGTGCATGTTAGTTTGGGCTATTCGGAAAGAAAACATCAAGATCCACCATAATTTTTAACTTATAATTGATGGCTACTGTTTTCCTCCTTGGTCCGCGGAACGATTCAATGTTGCGACTGGTACTTCGTGGTGTTTATTTGGCGGATTCTTAACTTGTATTTGACTATAGGGAGTATACATAGAAGGTTGCATGTTTTGCCATTGCTGGGTACTGGCGGTTATTTCTACTTCCTGGTTTCTTCGAACTACAACTTCTTCGTTGTGAAACTAACACGGCAAACCGAACGCTCGCGACGCATAAAATACTGGTATGGCCACGAATGACGTCACATTCAAGCTATCTATTCACTGGACGCCATACTTGAGTACACTGTTCACTGGGCATGAGTGAGTGTGAAAACGTATTTATTAAAGGAATGGGATACATCACGATCTCTTGATAAAGTCATCCAATCGTGATACGTTCAGAACGAGCTCACACTTATAGGTTTCTAAAACCTACAAACTTGATGGTGCGGAATGCACGTTGCGAAAACTCTGTAGAAGCTCGCCGTCAGCACGCGCTGAGCAGCTACGCACTCAGTTATGGCCGCCAGTGAATACACCCTGTAAGCGGTATTTACTGGCGGCCATGGTCGAGTGGATTGCTGCTCGTTGCGGGGGCTTGTTCTGAGCCTGCGCTGTGAACACCGCACTCAATTACGGCGCCTAGTGAATACCACCGATACCGACTAGCCCACAGAACCCAGGGATTTGGGGTTCCATCCCCACCACCGCCTGTTTCGATCTGGATGAGCGTCGTACCGGCGTGCGGTCGAGTATCAGCAGTCGAACTGCACTGGTTGAAGTTCTCATCTACAGCGTATAAAAGTGTCGCCAAACCCTGACAGGCCACGATCACGCTTTCAAAACAACTAACGACTGATTTGATTTTTCTTATTTGCCAACTAGCCCAATCGTCAACCCTATGCGCCAAGAAACTGAGGGAGAGGAGGAGACGAGAGGACGTCAGAACGCCCAGCTCTGATTGGAACGATTAGTGGGTAGAGGCAAAGCTAGCTGCCTTTGTCTCCACGGCACTCGTCGAACATGTTCGAATGCGAGAACCGAACGCCGGACGCTGGAGTTTCGCGTTCTAAAGCGTTCGACAAGTGCAGTGGAGACAAAGGCAGCTATAGCTTTAGATGTACCCACTAATTGTTCCAATCAGAGCTGGGCGTTCTGACATCCCTCTCGTCTCCTCCTCTCCCTCAGTTTGTTGGCGCATAGTAAAGGACAACTTAAATTACATTCGTGGAAATGGAGCGTGCTGGTTAGGTTACGGTGTTTGAGGAGAATAACATAGAGAACGAAAACAGGACGACACGTGTCGTCCTGTTTTCGTCCTCTATGTTATTCTTCTCAAACACCTTAAATTACATTCCCGCTTCTTTTTGTCTGGTTCTTTTTTCGTCGTTGTTATTGGTTAATGTCGCAATCTTATTGGCCGCAAACAATAGTAATATGTTGGGCAAGAAGAGGAGGTGTGGCAATCGCTCTGCTTCTCCAAGCTACAGTGTCCAAGCGGCCACAAGGCATGAGCCAATGCTCGAGGCGCACGCTTCGTGTGGCCCAGTGGCGGCGCAGCACCGAAAGCGTGGCGACTGGCCGCCGCCATGTCTGTGCTCGCGCGGGAAAGCCCGTGCAATTGAAAGCTTGTCAAATCGATACGGCTACACGCGCGCTGCACGAACTTGCATGCATGGTGCACCAGTCGGGGCACCATGCTTGGCAACTCCAAACACGGCGCCCGACTGGTGCCCCATGCGTGCAAGCACGTGCAGAGTGCGCGTGAACGTAGCTTTGGCGAGCTTCCAATTGCACGTACTTGAAAGCACGAGCAGAGGCACGGCGGCCGCCAGATGCCCTACTTCCAATCGTCTATAGACCATATGGAAAATAAAAAGCGCCACCTAGTGTACTCATGATCAATTATCGATATCAGGGGGTTCTTGACCGATATTTTTGCAGAACGTTTTTAGATTAGGGTCTGTTGGGAAAGAGCTCGGGCGTGCCACGGCACCGGAGCGCACTCCGCAGTAGCCGGCGAAGTGGTGGCGCTCCCGTTCCGATAGGATCGGTTCCTTGCACGTCGCCTGCTAACCTCCTGCTATGAAAGGCGTCGACACGCGGCCAACCAAGCCGCGTAGGACTTGTAAAGCAAATAATTACCGCTGAACGAAGTGCCTTTAAAGTGAACGTGAGCACCAAATCAAAAAGTAAAATGCTAGTATATTATACAATGCTTTCTCTCCTCGAAGTGCACCTATCCATTTCTCTGGAGCACGCCTTTCCTCTGGGGCACGCCTGAAGACATCGCTCATATAACGGAATTTTGTGCTCGCGCGCCCGGTTAGTAAAGTAGGTTGTTGATAAGGAACAATAGGGACTTTTAGCAAACCGTTACCGTGTTCCGCGTACCGCCCTATCGGAGCCTTTGAAGCATGCTTTTAAGCGCGTTCCTGGGTGCTACCATGACCGCGGGAGCGCGCTTAAATCGCAACGGGACGCCAGCACCGCCTCTCGGAAGCGCTACAAAATGGAGCCGCCGCCTCCCGGGAGTTTCCCAACTGACCCTAATCTAAAAACGTCGGTTTTGCCTGAGAGACAATGGTCCCGGCAGAATAGGAGTTGTAGATCTAAAATACGATCACGTGCTGACAGTCCAGTACGAAGCCTTCACACAGTGTTTTCGATAAAGACCGTTCACTGACCTGGATGGCCGAGTTCACTAGTTGAGGGACGAGTCTTAAGACCTCGTTGCTGACAATTTCTTTTCCAGAATTTCGCGGCCGTCTCTCTTTTCTCTTTTGAGCAAAAACTGAACAGCAATTCGTTGAGTGCACAAATACATTGTCGTAATATCATGCAAACCGAGTTAAATCCAGATGCGCGTCGTCAAAAGTTTGGAAGATGTAAAAAAAAATAAAAATAGGGTGGCTTCGAATGGTATGATGATGACATCTGCGGAGCACCCGCTCGTGACGTGCCTTGAGCGTCCCCATAAGACTGGTTGACGGTACGTATAAGAGGCGCGAAGGTTGAATTTTATTAAGATGTTTTACCTATTCGAAGGATACCACGGGTAAGCTGGCAGCAGCACTACAACGGCAAATATCAGTTAGCGATTTAGAAATTTGGCTCTAAAACAAATGGGAGCAAGCAAAAATATATTTATAAAAATAAAGAGTCTTATTTCCATTTACGCCTGAACAATACTCTACAAAGTCGGACAGTATGCTCAATATATCCATTTTTGTTAGCATTTTCGTTTGTTAGCATACCGATTGTGCTGCGCTTTAGGGGCACGAATCGCTATGAATCGTGGAGAGTGGAGCCACTAACTAAGCTACGCTTCAAAGTAACTTGGTGCTTAAAATCATGGTTGCCAGTTATCTGAAGCAGTTTAAAATCACAGGAAACGCTTTCCGTCCTCCACAAATGTTTAAACAGTTCGCGACAGAGCAAAGCAATATTACCTAAGCTTCCTAACACCGAATCTAGTGCTGAGGTAGGCGCACTTTTGAATCATGACGATCGGCAGTGGCGTCTACTCTGTACTAAGCACCAAGATGGCGGCGCCCACAACAATATCGGGGAACATATTGCCTACACTCTAAGCGTGGCTCTATAGTGCAGGGACCGCTCTGGCCCGTGAGATAATCACACATCTTTTTCTTGCCCACCATCGCCATGCCTTGTATTTTTTTAAAGTGTTTTTGACTAGAGTAAGTTTCACAAGTTATTCACTTCGGGTCTTAGTCTTCGGGTCTTAGCCGCTATTTCAATTGCAACGAAGCCGGCGCAACAAAAGATTTCACTTCCTCTATATTTTTTTTCACTCTATTATGTTTTATTTTTACTTTATAGTATACTTTTTCACCGGTCGTGCTCACTCTTGTTCATTATTAATGTTTGTTTGCGATTCGTTTCAGTCGTGGTGGATTCCAACCTGTGGTACCACAAGACGCTCATCGTCGGAGATGAAGTCAGCATCGCGATCGGCTCGGAATACGACTGAAGACAGCGTTGCTCTTCGGTCTTCTCTGACACGCCGTTTTAAGAGTCGTGTTCGAGCTGTCAGACGGCGGCTTTCTCGAAAACACGCCCACAGCAGTCTTCGGTTTACCCTCTTAGGCGATTGTAAAGAGCCCGTGCTCGAGTGGAACGAAGCGAAAGTTCCGTTTTCACTTTTATTGCTAAAAGCAAGGTCTAGAATACTGGAGCTGGGGAATCGTATCCTCTATCACGTACAGACCTCCTACGTATACTGGACACTCCCCCAAAGTGCTGTCTTCGATTTTCCCCTATTCACGTACCCAACGCTTGAGTTGCATTTGCTGCGGGACATCGTTACTTAGTAAGGACTTAACTCCCCCTCCCCCCCCCCAACCCCCTTCCACAAGAAAAAAAAAGGGACAAAGGCAACGAAGACGCTGTTGTATTCGTCCCTTTTTATTGTATGCCCGCGTTTCGGGGAGTACGTTTTTACTGTGTTTCACCAGTTAGCCGTCGCCTCGCTCTTCTTTCAGTAGTCACAACCTTTTGCTGATGTCCAATGCATTTTTTTTTGTATGAACATGCTGAAAAATTTGATTTTATGTATCAAGGAGACGCAAACTCTACCGTTGGTACGCATTTATCTCCCAGGTCTGTTGCACAAGTTCCCTATTTGCTCGTGTGTGCACATTTGTGCGTGCGCGCTTGCGAGTGTGTACTTGTGAGGGAATATGTGTGCTTCACTGGGTGCATTCGAGTGTCCCGCTGCCTCGGGGTGTGTTCAACTGTCAATAAATGTGCGTTGGCGTCTGCTTGTGTGTGTGACCTTGGCAACTAACCCGCCCGAATTCCAACTTTGAGTGCTGCCCCGCTATTTCTGTCGCTTCCATTTCAGCCCGGTTTCTGGCTACGCATAAAGTCAATATAAACTCGGCAGCCTCGCCGGTGTTGCGCCATAAAGGTAAGCATGCAGCGAGGACATTACGCAAACAGGCTCTTTGCCCGAAAAAAAAAAGGAAACAGCGCAAACAACGCCGAATGCGTCGACGCAGCCAGAAAACATTTAGTTTTCGCAATCCGTGCTAGCGTGCACACGGAAAAGATACCAAATGTTGGCGTTGTGCGTGCGTGCGAGCGAGCGAGCGCGCGTGTGTGTGTGTGTGTGTTTTTGTGTGCTTTTTTTGCGTGAAAGTTGCGTGTGTTTTTTGTTTTGTTTTTCTTGAGAAAAAGGGGGGGGGGGGGTTTAGATGGCTTTGCGGTAAGGTTGACTTTACATTTGGCGGAGAAAAAAAAGAAATGTCTGGCCAACTTTGTACTTCACTCGCTGCATGGATGTTCTCGTAAACGCCTCTCTAAGTTCCAAGTTCTGGCGCTATTTTTCTTCTTTTTTTCTTTTCATTGTAACGTTCTGTCAGGGCCGAAAGACAACGAGTGGCATTGGGTCGTTGTGACGAATTCGCCGTGGGAGTTGACTTTTTCGGCCTTTGAGGATTACGTTGTGCATTGACTCTCGCAAAGTTTAATGGTTTTTTTGTGTCTGTGTGTGTTTTTTATGCAATTCTTTGTGTTTCCTTTATCTCTTTTGAAGCTTCGCGTGACAACTTAAGTTTTCGTTGCACGTTGCAGTTCTTTATGGGGAGTTTTCATATAAATTTTCAACTGTGCTCAGGACGCCACGGACGTCATCTTAACTGAAAGAATCGTTGGAACCGTCAACGAATAAAATGGATGTCTTTTTCCCAAGTGCAGTTGATTTACATTCTAGCCGCAACCAAAAATTACGGACTATGCAAAGGTAATACAGCGGGCGGCTATAGTATAATAGAGGACAAGTTATCATGTCTTGCAGGGCTATCCAGCCGTGAAAAACTGAATCGTGGAAACTTGAATTGCCTATTAGACAGGCCCACGCCTCTCCTGGCTTCCCTTTTCCCCTTCAGCCAAAAACAGACAAACACAGATCCTCGTCGCAGTGCCCATGTGAAAGTGACGAGACCAAAAAGGACAGAAGGCAATGCGGGGGTCGAATGCATGAAGAGTCATGGGTGGAGGTTTTGGAGGCGCCTTTATTGTTTCTGTAAAAGTACACCTGCAGCGTGCACGCTCTACGACACACAAATCACGTCTGGTAAAGGAAAGATCGAAAGCTTTCAAAGAGAGAAGAAAACTGGACGCAAAACTTTGTGTGGAAGGGAGGTGGGGAAGGGAAAAAGAGAAGAAAGAAAAACCCGCGAGATGTCAGCAACAGCGTAATTAGCTTTGTCTTCGAAACAAGAACAAAATGAGAAAGTTACGATCCACGGAATTCGCGAAACAGTCGACCCGGAAAAAAGAGAACAGACATTCGCATTTGAAATAACCGTACGTGTATATGGACAATTTATGTAAGTGTAACAACAGGAAATCAAGTTGTGTGTGGTCCAGAAAGACCAAGGAAAACCTTCATACCTCCTCTTTTTTTTTCAGTTCAATTTATTCAACTTTTATTCGGTTTCGCAAGAAGCCCGTCGTTAAATATCCCCACAACAGTCTTGTAGTTCTATGTCGCGAATCATTATTATTTTTTTACAGCACCATGTGCCAAGATAATAATGCGTTGTTTTAAGAGTTAGAACAAATCGAGCGCATTCTTGGAAGTAATCAGTTTCTCATGAGTGAGGAGGATACCTCCCGCCCCCTTCGAAAATGGCAGGGTTGCCTACTGGGTGTGCCAGCTCTTCCGCCAAGTGTCTTAACTAGGTCCCCTTTGCTTTGTTCTCAAGTCACCAAAGTCTAACATCGGTTGACAAAAACACCAACTCGTGCCTTCTTTTTTTTTTTTTCTTTGTTACGTTTGGTCATTTAGGACGAAAAACCTGCGAGACGTTATTCGCTTTCTCCAAAGCGTACGAAGCTCCCGAGAGAGCGAGGTCCTTAAGAAACACAGCGACGCCTAGAATTTAAAGACACCTAATCGATTGTACGCTGAGCTCCGCCCGGGTGCCCGGCATCCCCGGTTCCCGTCGGCAGGGCGATGGTGACCCGGCGCTTGAGCCAACCTGTTGGCAGTCAAAGAAAGTGGCTTTGGCGGAAGCCGCTGGCTCCACCCAGCACGGCAACCCCGCGCTTTCGTGCCTGCTGCTGTGGGGCGAGCTTCTGCGTCGACGCGACTGTTGCGGCTCCTGCTGCTGCTGCTGCTGTTGTTATCGGTGGTGGCGGCGGTCCTGGTGGCGCAGCGGCGGCCGAGGCGGACGGCGCGAGTCCCCTCTAGTAGTTCTGGCTCGACTCTTCGGTGACGAACACCTGCCTGGTGCCGCCGGGAACCTGGCTGGTGGTCACCCAGGAGCGGTGCTTGGCCCGAATCATGGACAGGTTGCTCTCGGCGGAGTCGGCGCGGTCTTCGGCCGCCTCCAGTTCGCGTTGGAAGCGGCGCACGCGGGTCAGGTTCTGCTGGCTCATGCCCTCCTGCGAAGGAAGCAGTGGTGCAACGTTTCGACTCCGCAGTGGTACAGAGGGAAGAACGTGATATTGCTGTTCGCGGCATTAATCTGACCAGTAAGTGCTGGGAACGGAAGAGCTACAGTGAAATATGGAGCACACGCCTAAGCGCGAGCAAGCACCCATTCTAGTTGATTGCCTGCCCATTGCCGATGCATTGATTGAAAAAAAAAACGTCTATTTATTTTTTAATAACAATTGAAGATCGTTATTTAGTTTTTGTTGCACAAAGGTTTACTCCATTTCCTAAACATTTACCTTTGAAATGCGTTGGTGGTTTCTCAGATAACGTCGAATATTTACTGTAGACGTGAAGCCAATAATTTAACATTTCGTATTTTTCACCAAAGAAAAGTTCTTATCCTCATTGAAATTAAGCACAATTTGAAATAATTGCATGGCTAATTTAAACGCTGCGTGAGTCAAAAACGCGAAGAAAAACGTTCGCTGCTATGCCGCTTTTCACTGAGCTCCGAAAAATCTCTGCATGTTTGCGTAGAACAAACTGAGACCAGAAAGCTTCCCTGACGTGGTATAACATGAGGCGTTGCCAATACTATCGCAAGAGCGCTTAGAGGCTGCACGCTCCGCGTGCTATTCTGTTCGTGCAAATATCACTTTGGCGATAATCTCCTTCAGACTGCCTCAAGTAAGATATTTTTCGGTGCATTACGAGCAAGCCCACCCTGGATATCGCAAGCGTTAGGCAAATTCCCGAATTTGGAGGCGCATTTGATACAATTTGCTCTGGCGCTTGACCAGTAATTTGCGTCAATGTAACCTTAAAGAAGCACTTTTGCAGAGTTTCTTCAACTCTTCTAAACCGCTTTATAAGGCGCGATTTAATAAATAAGAACTAAGATGAGTCTCTACAAACCGTTGAGTACAACGGGAATAGGTGCGAACAGTACTTGTACGATTTCAAGTGGGAGTAAATAGGATTTCTAAAGTATAGGCTAAACTCGTTTGGTGTAACTGCAGATAGCTAGTTACTGTTGTAGACACCAGCACGTTCAGCGCGTGTAACTACACTCGTAGCACGCTCTTGGTACTTAAGTAATTTAGCGAACTTTGTCTACAAAGAGCGCGAGCGGCAGTGGATAGGCGCGCACCTGTTCGTTGAGCTGCCTCTTGTAGACCTTGACCTTCTCGTTGAGCTTCTCGACGGCGTCGTTGAGCATGGTGATGGTCTTGTGGTCTTCCTCGGTCTGGAGCAACAGCTCCTTGGCGCGGTGGTCCTTCTTGCGCAGGATCTTCTGCGTCTCGGCATGGCGTTTCTTCTCCTCCTCCACTTCGATCTCCACGTCGCGGATCTGCACAAGAAAGCCACACACGGTTCAGGCATGTCACTCTACATGTCATCCAATGTCACAGCAAAGTTCCACTGTGGCCATCTGATGTGCGAGCGAAGCCGAAGCTACAACCACGAGCATGGTTCCCTAAACGATGCTTGCACTGCATGAGAGCACGTGCTCGGCAGGGACGCTGAAAGCCCAGGACTTGCTCTTGTAGCTTCTGCTACGCTCGCACTTGATGTGAAACAAAATCTAGGTAAAGATTTACCCAATTCTCCTTAATGCAATTTAAACGAAAAGGTAAGGTTTAAACGCGGCCGCGATACCAAAAACGCGGTTCTATGCTGTCCTCGGGAAGAGTTGGTTGGGTGCTTACCAAATAAGACTACGGCAATCGATCCTACTTAATTCGATGAAGGAACCAATATTATTTTAGCAATTGGCTTGAGTGACCTTGTATAATGTGCCAGACAACTCAGGTCATAGCTGGAACATGATTTTATTTCTTGCAGACCGGTAATATTTTCATTTACTCGATGCAATAAAAAATTCAGTCAGATTCGTTTGTTTTGTTTATTTTAAAGATGTTCTTAACCTTTTTACAAATAGTATGTTTTCCTCTACTTTTGTTTACTCACGCGAGCCTATGTGGACATATCAAACTTAATCGGAGTAGGTTAGGCTTCACCATGTAATTATTCATATCAAGAATCTACATATTTTTATTTGTATTTCCAAATGGTTTCTTCTTATTTGGAAACACTCGAGCACTTTTGTAATTAACAACTCAATCAATTTACGTCCTAGTGCCTCGGCTTTGTCGAAATCATGTGAAGATACAACGCTCTTATGCTCGGACACAAATGCTAAAATCAGATGATAACAAAGCATTTTTGAGGAGCCTGAATATGGCACTTACATTGCCCAAACATGGATGAATGGCGCTTTCATCGAGTGTAAGTTAACACGCTCGGCTAGCAATGTCTGTGAAGGAAGCATCAGTCTTTGACCCATCTCAGGACACTCACTCTGGACTCCAACTTGGCGATGACGCGCTTGCCTCCAGCCAAGGCGTTGGCCTCCACTTCTTCAAGGCGCACCTGCAGGTTGCGCACTTCGATCTCTAGGGACTTCTTGATGGACTCCACCTTGATGTAGCGCTCCTGCTCCTCAATCAGGATGTCCTTGGTGCTCTTCAGCTCAACGATGGTGCGCTGGCAGCGCTCGTCAACCACCTGAAATACAGTCGCAAGGAGCGAAAGAATACTGATGAGCTGGTTAAGAAACATCATTATCTAAAACCTGAGACAAGAGAAAATAAAATAACGGCGAAATTGAAAGGAATCCCCGAGTATGGGGGATCGCGGAAATTGTCTGAGCCAGCCGTCTATAGTTTTGAACAAACGCGTAAAAAAAAGTCTTGCTGCAGTGATTTTTTTTTTTTGCGTTGTTTGGTTGTGGGTGGTCTGAGGGGGGGGGGGGGGGAGTGCGGTCTTTCGCTCGATTCACATAGCCTTAACAGAAATTAGCATGTCGGGTAGCTTGGCGGTGGGCATCTGCTGGTGGTGTGGTGTCAGGATGGAGGTCAATCAGTCTGGCTCAGTTCCGCCAACTTTGCGGCGACATGTCTTTTTGTCGTCCCTCTTTCCTGCTCAGCTGCGTTTGAGATTTTGTGTCGTCTTGTCCGTTATTTTATTTCTCCTTGTCTCAGGGTTTAGATTATAAAATACATTCTTGTTTCAGCTACGATTTCTTGCATAATGCGAGGAGTGCGCCGAAGAAAATAATTTCTATCGAATCTTCTTTTTTATGTCTTTTAATTGTTGCTTCAGTTGAATCGAATTGCGCGACACTTCGAAAGTGTTCGCAGATCAGGTTTGTCTGATCATGATCAGTAAACTACTAGTTGCTTATGGTAATAGTTTCTAATGTGTTTAATAGTTGCTACGAACTTAACAATCATATAGGGCTCCAGACCCACCACAAGTACTCAGCAGATTTTCGAATACCATAACCACAATATAAGGACAGTGAGGGATGTCAACGTAATGGGCCATGCATATGAAATCCCGCCATGTGGCTGTCAAGTGGTCAGAGGTGACAGCGAAATAGCCAGCATCCAGGGATTGACTTTTACACCGAAGAACGTGTAGATCTATGACGATTCTATTTTTTTTTTGTCTTCTAGTTTGATAAATAAACATTAAGACGATTAAATTTCCTCACCCTGAGCTCCTTGTGGAGTTCGTCGTAGTCGGCCTGCAGGGCGGACAGCTCGCTCTCCAGCTTGTTCTTGGCAGCGGCAATGTTGACGTTGATGGTGGTCAGCTCGTTCACGCGCACCTGCGACTCCTCCAGAGACTGCTCCGCAACGCGCTTGGAGCGCAGAGCCTGGGGATTGGCAGGTAAAATCGTTTCAGTGTACTTCTTTGAAATTCACGTTGACAACGTCTCTCCAATGACGCCCACGAAACTATCTGATTGAACCCTAACGAAATATGAAAGTGACCCCCATTTGTTTAGCACTCTGGATTTTAGCCATGAATGAATATGGATAACGAAATTAGGACAACTACCGCAATAACTAAAGTGCCTTTACTGAAGACAAAAATCTCCAAGGGAGAATAGACAACTGGAGCCGAGCCCTCTTGCTCTAGCATTCAGTTATATTTTAACTACGAGAAATTGTATCGAATGTACTAACAGATTCCAGGGCGACGCGCTGTTCGTCCAGTTCTGCCTGCAGCCCCTGGCAACGCCTTTGAGACACGGCCAGTTGGTCGGCGGTCTGCTGCAGTTGACGGTGGATCTCGTCGTAGTGAGACTGCAGCTCCTGTTGGGTAGACGCATATGCGTTGAAATATAAAGCACTGCAGCGTAATTAAGACATTCATATCTATATAAATGTTAAATGTTTATAACAACTACATGAAAAATCTACACGAGAAAACAACAAGAAAATTTGCGTTCCAATGACGTCGCATTTCGTCTTGATGTCTTTCTATAAATACCCACTTTGAGAATCGGCCCCGCCATAACCGTGAATGGGCGCCGGAACAGGACCTAGGGTGCCTCACATGTCTGTCTGTCTCAGGGTGAAGACATCCATTGTTGCATTGAATCTGCCAGCGCGTGACGCTCTCGCGCACTCGGTGCGTGACTTGGGCGCTAAAATGGCGTCTATGCATTAGCCAAAGCTATGCGCTCGAGCTGAGTGACACCGGATTGCGCGCAATTCAAAAGGCATAAAAAACGATTAGGCGTAAATATGGCTGAGATGTCACCACTCAAGCAAAAGCGCGCGTGTGTATGAAGGCACTCTAACAGGACCGAGTTTCGTTTTCTTTTCTTTGCGTGTTTGCGTTTGCACGTGTGCCTCTGTGTGTGGGTGAACTGGTGACGCTCGTGCGGGCTGGGGCAGGGGACATACGAAGAAAAGAGGAAGAAAACGGAGGACAGCACGTGGTGTGACCTTTTGCAGGGTATTCGGAAATTAGCTTCGCTTGTAAATAGACGTTTTTTTTTTTCTCTTCTTCCCTCTATCCGCGGAGTCCTGTCTGGTTTACTCTTCCGTCAGCGACCATCAGCTGCCTCCGTCGTCGGGTCCCGGCGCAATCACGAAGAAAGAACATCTTTACTCCCACTCAGCTCGATGGCGCACTCTTAACGGGCGACGCGAAGTTTGGCAAACCATAGCTAACGGCCTAAATTTTGCTCTTTGCACGCGCGTCAAGATCGGTGTTATTGTCGATATTGAGTCGCGGGTGAAGGCACATGCAGCGATCGCGTTTCGGACACCTGAAAAACGACAGACATTTAAAACACTAATGCCGTTTTTATATCTGTCTTCTTGTCAGTGTGTGTTCAATTACAGCTTTGCACATACTAGCTGCTTGATGCTGTTGACTCTAGGTTTCTCATAAAGCTTTGGGTTTTTATGAAATCAAATTATAGCAAGCGTATCGCGAAGACTACTACTTCCAGAGTGAGCTGGGATCCAGTAAATATAAAATAAAGAAGCGCAGTTTTCCCTTCAGGCTCGACCGTCGTCCAAGTCCTCGATGCACTCCTTCAGTACGCCACGTTCCTTCACCACTGGACAACTCTGGATACTAGACAAGCCACGCGGAATCCGGGTGTTCTTACCTGGATCTGGATAGCCTGCTTCTTGATGATCTTCTGGAGGTCGAGGTTCTGCTTGTTGGCGGCATCCAAGGACATCTCGAGTTCGGTGATCTGCACCTGGTACTTCTTCTTGAGACGAGCAATCTCGGTCTTGAGCTTTGCCTCGGCCTCGGCGAGCCGCATTTGGAGCTGCTCCACCTCCAGCTGGTATTGCTTGCTGAATTCACAGAACAAGAAAGCCGCCGGTCAGATGTGCGTCGTATAAAAACAGAAACAACCAATTGTGGCGAACATCGTGATTAGAAGAAAGTAAAAAAGGTTTGGGAAAAAGTGTAATAGAAGAATAAATCTAGAAAAAAAAACATAAATGGGTATTTCAATCAACGTTACGATCGCCATGCAAATATATATTTCATCACGCACAAGTTGAACAAGTGTCCTCGATGACGAAATACGTTTTCACAACGAGGACAATTGCTCAGTGCGTTCGAAAGTACCACAGAAACGAGCTCATATTCGATTTTCTCAAGGCTTCCAAAGAAGCTTCGGTAGAGCTGAAATGATGGATGGCACGGTTGTCACCCGTGAAACAGGGTGCATACCATGTTTCACAGGTCCGCGTGCGATACGTGAAGGCAT
This sequence comes from Ixodes ricinus, assembly GCA_037355805.1. Classification (NCBI taxonomy): domain Eukaryota; kingdom Metazoa; phylum Arthropoda; class Arachnida; order Ixodida; family Ixodidae; genus Ixodes; species Ixodes ricinus. Next base: position 200,680 of record JAZHYW010070351.1, on the reverse strand, counting down.
TCAAAGCACGATTGTATACTACGTAATGACCCAAACAAACAACGTGCATTTGCCTCACCTATACGAAGTGCAGCAGATGCGGAGGTGCCTTTACCATAAACCATTCAGGGGTCGACACATCACATGGAACACGAACGATGTGGGGGTTCAAAATCTTTAAGTTTATTTTGCTCTGAAGAGGGCTACTCTAAGCTACATTGAATCCACAGATGAAACGAAACGTCTCTCAAGTAACGCTGCTGCTAGGGGCGTACATCCTTGGGTAGGGAGGTCAACTGACGGCAGACACGAGTAGTGGAGGCGGCACATGGCAAGCGGGGCTGCTAGCGGGTCTGGTCTAGAACCAGTAGCTGTAGTCGAAGTAGCTGAAGGGTCTCCTGCGGCGATAGATGGTCGCGAACGGGTCGCCGGAGTAAGACGGGATCTGTCTCTTGATGGACTCCGGGTGAAACCAAAGGCGCTGGTGTTCCCGGCGCAGACGGTCCTGCACCTCTTGCATCTCTAGCTCGGCCATCAGGGCCCGGTGATCCTCGATTGAGCGCAGGTGGCGGTCGTGGGACGAGTGCACATGCACCTTGTTCTGGGGTCCGAACCTCCGTACAGCCTTGTCGTCCGCGTATAGCACGCGGTTTAGCTGGCTTCGGGTGTAGTCCGGGTGGCTGATGTAGGACAGGGAGTTGCTCCTGCGTAGAGCCAAGTCGTCGCCGGTGTCCCAGCGCTTCATCAGGCGGTACATGGACGGTACCCTGGGGTAGCGGGTCAGGAAGTAGGTATCTTCGAAGCGTCGGCTTGACAGAAGGGCCCTCGGGGTGAGGATGCCCTCTCGGAGGTATAAGTCGTCCACGGTCTTGCGGTACAGGCTGTCGCCGTACTGCTGATTCCGGTCGTACACCATGTGTAGGTAAGGCTGTCGGCGGCGGGTTCCCATCGTCGATCCGCAGAGCTCGGGACCTCGGCTCGCCGACCGAGCACGGCTGGCGGTGGCGCTGGAGGCAGGGCCCGCCCCTCGGCCCCTGTGGCTCACTGTTATTTCGAGCGTTGCCCAACAAGGCTCTAGGCTTGGCCGCGGGGGTCCTATTTCCAGGCGTGCCTCCCCAAGGCCCCTGCTGGCACGCAGGGGGCTCTCCCGCCCCGACTGGCTCCCGGAAAAGCCCGGGCGACCCGATCTGGCGCGTCCTCTGCGCACCACTCCAGGGCTCTTGGGGGAATGTGTCGGCCGACACGGGTGCACTGCTCGTGGCTTTTTGCCCATTGGGCCCTTCCATCACTCCGTCACGCGTCCGCTTTGAAAGGAGTCTGATCGTGTTCTTGGGCTTTTCGCGGGATTCCATTCTACAAGCATCGATGAGGTGTCGGTTTCTTACACTGCGAACGCAACGTGAGCGCATTCCTGGCAGTGTTCCAAAATGGCTCGAGAGCATTCCTTGTCTTCTTCTTCTTCCCTTTATTTTTGTTTTCTTCTGACGAATTTGCGTTTCTGTACAGCGAGTGTTGACCTCAGCACTACTTTAGTGTTTTTTGCTCACCCACTTTCTTAAAGGACCTTGGCCGTCGTACTTTTTTTTTTTTTTGACTCCGTGCTCCAATTTTTTTTTCAAACCGGCGCTTTAGCAGGAGAGTCTTATACGTAAACCCTCGTCGATAAGTGAAATTCTCGTAGTTTCGTCGCACCTGAATTTAGCAGAGTAACCTTGATGCGAGCTCTGCGACCTTGGTTAGATGTCCTTGGCAACCGGGAATGTGAAGTAAAGGTGCGAGCTGGTTCGTATCCAACACAAGGGTGTGGCAAGAACTCTGTTCGAGAGTCTAAGCTAGAAATCCAAGGGTGAATAAGACTGTCTCTGCCTGCTGCTAGGGCCCTTAAAAAGCATTAGGTCTTTGGCCTCGTTTGAAAGTCAGCAGTGACAAACATGAAGGACGTTGTCAAGGACTAATTTGGCGACTATTCGTAGAAAGTTCGCATTCTTGCTTTGCTTGTTGCTAGTTTTTTATTTTATTTACAGAGTCCTGCATCGCCGTTCGGCATTATAGCAGGGATGAGTACATGAAATACATTAAATCATAACAAAAATATTGCTCGTACGTTCGCCGTCAACTAAAATGTTTAATTAAATTGACTATTTTGTCATGCCTAAAATATCTGCTTCGCAGAGTAGATTTTCTTTTTGCGTACGTTAGAATTAAATATTTCTGGAGGTTCCACTACTTTACAGGCGTTTCATAAGAAAGCATATCGTGGAAGAAGAGGCAAAAAAAGCTCCACTCAGGTGCGCGCTTCGAAGCATGCTTCGAAGTTTCAGAGCGAGCTAACAGGATCTGCTGAACGTAGCACGTGAAGCGAAAGCTCGCGCTACAGGACCACAAGATCTTGGGTTTGATCCCCGCCTGTTACTTTCAATTGGAAGAACATTGAACTTCGCTGTGAAAAGATGCCGACGTGCAGGCTGAGCTGGTGCGTATCTAATCATGATGCCTGGAACAATGGAAACTTAAATATGTTTTAGTATTATGAGATCAGAAGAAAGCGTGACAGACAAGCCTCTGCAATCTCTTGAGTGACTTGGATGACCTTGCTCTTTTTAACATTGAACTTCCTTTAGCTCAGGTGTCACCGTGTAGGCGATTTGGTGCTTATTAACATCAGGATGTAGCAGGGAGGTTTCCAAAGACGTTTTAGAAGACGACAAGAAAAGAAAGCATGACGAACGCGCTCAATCTTTTTTGAGTGCTTTGAATTACACTGCTGGCCTGCACGTGCCGCTAACATCTCTGCATTTCCTTGATGCTTGGGTAAGCAGCAATAGGTCTATGTACTGTCATGTGATCAGTACAACATGATGCGCGTTAAAATCCCAGATTAGCAGGCGTACTGTATTCGCTAACTTTCTCAACTAAAGCATGAACCGGTGTCGCCATATTTTTCAGATGCAGACGGACCTACCACTGTCTAACCAGTCAGCTCTATAATTGGCTAAAAATTCTCAATAGCTATAATGATACCTAAAGACAATAGGAAGACAAAACAAAGATCATTTAAACCAATTAACGAGAAAGATGTGCCTTTCTTCTGTCAAACCGTTTAAATCATTATCCAGTTATTTAAAGCTGTGTGAGTTTTATAAAGTTAAAACATACTTCTAAAAGTTTGTTTATAGTCCCTGAGAAATTAAAAAAAAATTTAAACACTTTAAAGGTAAGCAGTGATAGAGTGCAGGCGAGCTGGTAATTAATCGACATCTTGTAGACCCTGAGATGGGGGACGATATAAAAACGGACGAACACAACTTTAAAGGATTTAAAAGACTTTTGGGACTCTTCACATGGGCTCATTGCCATTCCTCAGCGCAAAGAGACAAGCCGGAAAGTGACTGCTGACGGACCACTTTTCGTTCCTTTGAATTGAGGCTCCAAGAAGTCTACATTTTTGTTCTCTGAATGGGCCAAAAGAAGCAATTCCACAAGGTATTCTACCGTATGCAGTTTCTGGTACGTTTATAAATATTCGGATGTTGACGTCATGCAGAAACAGAACAATTGAGTCATATGAATTTGTTGTTTCCAGCACAGGGGATACACATATGCACCATAGGGTGCAAGTCAGTAAACTGAGAGAACAATATTCGGTGCAAGGCAGAAAAAAAATGTGAACGACTTTGGTGTATTTTACGCCACATACTTCTACAGACAAAACAGCTTATCATTCGATTACGTATCTGAGTTTGTAAATATTAATACAAACATGTGTGAGGCGCAACCCCTCAGAGAGGTTTGTATGTAATATTTGCACGAAACGAATTCCACTATTAACATGCAGGGTTGGGAACCTTATAATCATTTGTTGGTTGTTAGAAGAAAATGGGAAAAAAAGGATTAGTGTCAGAGTTGACACTAGTCCTTCCCTTCTCGCGCTGATGACACGTGTTGAGTAATTTCGCATTATCCCAGCAACAAAGCGAAAGAGACGTAGCCGAAGGTCACGTTAGTTACTGACTCAAGTCATTTAGGTACAATCCAGTTGCCTTGTTTCACTTACTTTGCATTAAAGCCTCTATTCCCTTCACAGCGCAGAATAGAGAAAGCCCGCATCTTTGAACGCGTTTTTGATAGATAAGCATAACACGAATTCTGATATATATACATTTTAATCATGGGAACACGTAGGTGAAGTTAGCGCTACACACAAAACTTTTTTTTACCGTGCCTTTAGTTCTTAAAATCAGCCTTACTTAAATCGACAACAGAGGGATACGTCGATCTCGCACAGGCCTTCCTCATGTTACTCATCAATCACTGACGAGTATCACGCGGCATGCCTGTCTAACCATTCTACCTCCGTCATGATTAGATGAACGAACCTCTGGCACGGCGGTATATCTAGCACGCCGCTCACAGCCAGAAGTCTTTGTCGTATATTAAGCGGGACTCGAGTGCACCGGCCAGTACAGATATAAAAGATAGGTGCACTTGCACGAACCACGCACCACTGATGGACGAGGGGAGCGGGCTTAATGAAACGGGCTATTTCCGCGGACATTTTGGCGCCCTTCTGATTGGAATGTGGAGTAATGAGTGGCATCGCTCACCGGAGGGCTTCGATCTCCTCGTCCTTGGCCTGCAGGCGGCGCTCGTACTCGTGGCGGACCTGGGCCAGCTCGGCGGTGAGTCGTTGACACTTGGCTTCTTCCTGCTTGCGCAGGGTCTCAGCCTCCTTGTAGGCGGCCGCCAACTCGTCGCGCTCGTTCTCCAAACGCTTGATCTCGATTTCGTACTCGTGCAGACGACGCACGGCATCTTGCAGTTGGCTCTTGGCGTCCGCCAAGTCGTCTGCGCGCGAGGAAAACAGCTGCCATTGTCAAACTCCTCCCAGTTATGTGTTTAACAACTATCCAAATATGAAAGAATAGTCTTGTGTTTTTGCTTAATTGTGTCTTCGCTTCATTATCTAGTTAATTACTATTTCAAGTCCCGAATTCACCAGTGAGGGCATTTACCTTCATTCCCTCAAAGTGAAAACGAAAAAAAGCTTTCGTTTCTCATGACTCTTAAAACTTTTCGTGCAAGAGTCTGTAAAATTTGTCGAACAATCCCTCCAGTGTACGGGGAAAGCCTAGAAGTTCTCCGCAATTCCCCCAAGGCTTGGCGGTTGGCGCAATGGCATGGCAGCAACCTCACCGAACAACATTTACTTTCTTCGAAATACATTTCGGGACGGCTAAATGTATTTTGGAAAATGGCCGCTGCTGCGGCATAACGCTAAGCTCCAAAATGTCAGAGTTTTTTTTTTTTTATCCTTTTTCTGAATTTTTTAGGTTTCCCCACTACAGGGGAGGCTATGGTGAACAGGAGATGGAGAGTGTGAGACAGATATTGTATGGTTTGATGAACCCCGGCTCCACCTTCCTTTTGCCCAGGAAGTTAAACAACTCTTTGCAGGGAAACAAATATCCTGCACGCAATTTGAGACTGCAAATTACGGTTTCTGGTGAGCTTAAGGACTAGGAGTTGAGATAAACCCCGAGAAATTTATCTTTCTCAAATCGAAATGCGCTAAAAATTTTGATTTAAACAAATTACTTTAAAAAAATTACATTTTGTTTTCAAAGGATTGACTGAGATATTCAGAAAGGCAACTTATTGAGTGGCCCTCGTATTTAAAAAGAAAAATTGGTTATACATCAATACAATGTGCGATATTTAAATATGAAAGCTACGTTGAGACTGAAAGAGAGTGTAGCAGATCGAACCAGACTCCCAAGCCTCTTTCCTTTGCAATTGTCTGAATCTCAGTTAGAAGGCCTTCAAGAATCACTCGCAGGAAGCTCCTTTGTTATGTACAATTAACATTTCAGCCCTCCGTATCCGCTCACAGTAGTATCGGGAGCATAAGTCCCTACTTTTCGCTATATGCGAAAATAAATCTCAATGAAGGAATGATGGGTCATTAGTTAGAGACCCCCTTCAAGGAGATATGCGCTGGAGATACGACCTTTGTGTCGCGCCGTGCAGTATTCCATTAAAGTTAGGATTTTTAGACAAGAAAAAAATAGCAATGCCTTGACACCCTGGAAGTTCCTTGAATGCAATACATTGTCGTTTTTTTTAATAGTAATATTAGTATTTTTGGGTTGCTTGTTGAATGGATGGGAGCGATTTGTGGCTGTCGTCCTCAGCATGAATTATACAACCTTGCATTGCTTCACGTGTATACTTTTTAACAATTACTGCCATCGACTTTAAGCTCTGCAAACATCAATGAGGTTAGGGACAATGGTGAAGATCTGAACGGTTTGACATCTTGTCAGTTGAGGCTAAAATGCCCGAGCCCCACTAAAGCGACAAACAAAAACAACCGACCCCGACAAGCCTCCAACACGTGAAGCAATGGACGCGATGGCATCTTTGGCAAGCTAACAATCACTTGTGCTTACTTCACAAGCACCGAAAGACTGCAAACCTGCCCAAGGTACTACCATCGCGTGCCTGCTGAACGTTTTTGGGGCTTGTTGGTGTCGGTTGTTTCTGTTTGTCGCTCTGGTGGATTTAAGACCCCTACGCATAGTTGCGTTTGAGAGCGTTTGAGTGCGTTTGACTGCGTTGCGTCGAGAAACTAAAGCGAGTCACCGGCACATCTGTGCCTCGTAGGAAGCGTGAAATCCAATTCAAGGAATCATCTTGGCACGCGATATAAGAAGCAGGGATGTCCTAGTTTCTCACAGCCGCAGCGCTATCAAACGCACTCAAACACTCTCAAACGCGACTGTGCGTAGGGGCCTTTAGGCATAATAAAACCAGCGAAGGTGTTTGAATTAACCATCATGATGCCAGCCACAACTTTAATAATGCGGGTGAGGTATTTTCTAACTTTTGCCAAACCACTTTCTACTGATCGTTTTGCCGAAAGTTGGGAAGACACGATTTCTGCTCATTAAGCGGAAGCACCTACTGTGGCAGTCAATATGGAGTGACGGCGTCCTGCCTGCGTGCAGCAACGATTACTTAGAGACGACCTTCAAAATATCTAAATATTTCTTTCCCCAGTCTTGTTTTAGGTGAGTTAGGGTTTTAATAAGGCCCGAAACAGCCACGACAAAAAATTAGCGCTTCTGTATAGCGGCATTTCCCACTTCAGGTAAAATGGGGTCTGACAACTGAAGGTGGAAGACTGGAAGCGAAGCTAACAAGATCCGATCGTATATATCTAAGAGCTCGGGACAGGGAAGGAGCGACAATGGGCAAATACAGACAGGGCCTCAAACAAGAACCCTGTTTGTTATTCTCTCTCTTCATTTTTACTCTACCCAGTCTCGGGTTTCACAATGTTTGAAGAAAGACGGAGCAAGCGGTGATCCTGGTCATGCAACCCTAGGAGGCCTCACCACTTTAGGAGAGATACAGAGTAAGAGAAAAAAAAAGCAGAGGAGGAATACAAATAAGCAAGAAAGGCTGTAAGTCTACGTAGTACATAGTACGTACAGAAAGAGTGTAGCATGAAGGAAATAGTGGGGATTTATGTCACAAAGCCGATGAGGTCATGAGCGATGTCCCAAAAACTCAAGAGGGAAGCGACCACACAGAGTTCTAACTCTGCACTCTGCATTCCAGAAGTTGAAATGGAACCTCAACGCAAAGCGGACTTGCGGAATTCTATTAGGGACTGTTATTTCAAAACCTCAGCGTTAAACAAATACGGTGATTGTTCCGCGACGCTATGTTTAACTTTTCCAACGCAAGATTACACCAGTAGGGTCGTTCAAGTTTCCAAGGTGGTTCACTGGGAGTCCTTATGCTCTCTGCATTTAGCGAGCCCACGCGCATAAAATATTCAAAAACAAACTGATAAGGAAGATTATAGCCATGCAATAGCAAGGGCCACAAACTCGCGACGAATAACTGGCCATTTCGTATCATTCTCAAGAACGGGGCGTTTGTTTATGAAGTTTCTCAAGAGCCTAGTCTCACTAGGCAAACATTCAGTCAACTCTAGTCATGGGTATGAGAGCCTATTTACGCTTTAAGAATACCGCCTGTTGGCAAGCAAGTTTTCTCAGCTGGTGGTGAGGAATACTGAAGCATTATATTGGTTGGCAACGTAGACTGCCTCTTCGTGTCTTTTAGTTTTTAGCTTCCAGGCTAGGTGACGCAAGTTACCGCCCGATATAAAGGGTACTGTCGTTAGCATCCATCAATGTATCTAATACCCCATTCACACTTTCATAAATGTCCCCTCAGCAAAGGGAGCTTTATGCTCGGCGGCGAATCAGTTCGTGATCCTCCAAGCGTGGTATGTGCTCGCGACCCAAGAGCGCTGGCTGATTCGCCGACTGCAAAGGAGCTATGTTAAAGGTACGTTTATGCTGGCCGTCTGAATGGGATATAAGAAGCTATGAACAGGGCCGCTTGAGTATTCGCCTACTGAGACGCGCCCATAAGGTAGACCAAGCACACGGCCCATGTGGCGTACCGACGAGTTTCTTGTTCTCCCGCTGGAGGGCATCGCGCTGCTCGCGCAGCTTCTCGTACTCGTGCTGGAGCTTCTGCAGGTCGGCCTGCTTCTGACGAAGCTCGCGCTGACTCTGCTCCAGCATAATGGTGAGCTCCTCGACCTTGGACTTGAGGTCGATGTTGAGCTTCTCCAGCTGGGCGACGCGCTTCTCGAGGTTCTGGGCGTGCGCGGTGGCCTTCTCCAGGTCCATGATGAGCACCTCGACCTCGCTCTGCAGCCGGGACTTCTGCTTCTCCAGGCTGCTGCAGCGGGTCAGCAGGGCCTCCAGCTGCTCTTCGTACTCCGAGATCTTCTGGGCCATCTTGCGCCTGCGCACAAGCAGTTTCTCTTTGAGACATCGGCCTAAGTCAGGGCTGGGAAGAACTTTACTCTGCGAGGAACGGGTTCTTTCCCGAAAGTTATGCCGCTCTGTCGCCGCACAGTAACACGCATTGGTGTCTTAAAACAATTCTGCCGAGAAAAGTCTAGTTCAAATATTGGTTCCATCTGTCCCTGCGCGACGATTTCGAACATTCATCACGGTAATTTGTAGGGGAAAAAAAGCAGCTCTTTTTTTTTGTTATATTTCACCATAAACGACCTGCTTAATGTGAACGAACCTTTCAAACACATTTGGCAGGTTCTCCTATAAAATCTGCCTCGCGTATTACTATCAAAAACGTCGTTCCGAATTTCAAAATACTGCATCCATCTAATTGCATGCGGTCTTCACTAATTGACTGGGCGGCAAAGTGGTAATTTGTCCGGTGAGGTTCATCAATCTCGCTGTTAAGTAAGCAACCTCGGGAACGACTAACCACCCCCTCCTTGCCCTCTCCTTTCCGTCCAGAAAGACATAAAGATCGCTCTCATGAGGTCAGACAACGAGCGTCTTCACGCCTTCAAGGAACGATTTTTTAGCCAGAACCCTGCGATTGTAACCATTTCGACTAAGATAATTTGTGCCGACGGTATCTTTCAAAATTGATTACCCTTAGTAAAGAATTCATTCTCTCTGTTGCCCAACGCCTCGGTTAAATTGTTCAATCCGATTTCCGGATCGTAAAAGCAAGTTACGCCATGCTCTATTCGTTATTCCTCCTTCACTGCCTTTTATAGCTCTAGAGTCATTTAAATCGCACAATTACGTTAATAATGTAATTGTAGTATTTTAAACGGTCGAATAAACTCCGCCGTGTTAAAATGAAGATCGCGGTAGTGACTGTAAGAATAAAAAGGTATTTCGATTTTCATGCCTCGTTTTTTTTTTTTTCGTCAAAATTAAATTTTTTAGATTTCCAGCGCGGTACAACAATAAACCCAACAAGGACATCAGCACGACCTCAGCAATTGTGGAACCTCGGCGTCGACACTTCCCTTCAATTTCGACATATAAGCCGATTGGGCGGCGGGACAGGAGGCAGGACCTGTCCTCGGGCATCTTAGATCCAGTTGGCAACACTGAGAGGAGAGCGGAAGCACCCAGCAAGGCCGAAGGACAGTTGGTCCTCCTCCCCCAAGCGCGACGGCGCCACGCTTTCGAAGCTCGGCCCCTGTCCAAGGTTTCGAGTCGTGGGGCGAGCCCCGCGGCTCTCTTTTCCTCAAGTGTTTGTGTTCAAACATTGACTCTGTCCTCCTAGGGCAGTTTCCACTCTGCGTCCCTCGACGGGAGACGACGGCGACACGGAAAAGAAGACGTATTTTGTGCCGCGACAATCTCTCGACCCATTTGGAGCCCACATTTTCGCTCCTCTTGGCTGGGCTCGAATCGGAGTCTGTGTGCGCTTCGCACGGCACTGCACTGGCTGTTTTATGCTTTATTGGGTTTGTCGGCGAATGAGGTGTTTTCATTTGACAAGGTCTTCGCCAAGGCTCTTTCTTCGCAGATAGCTTTGAGTCAACGAAATGTCCTCGCCACACGCGAAGAAAGTAGGTCTGGGAAGTGTAGCAACTCGAAAACCCGCTATTCCCGTAAGACTGAGGCAAGTCTTTTTTAACGCACCTTCAACGCAGGTGTGTCTGAAACAGTGTGTCCTATCGTATTTTTGTTCCGTTGGAGTCTTGCCTCAAGTTTGAGGTTTTAAATGTTGCCTCTTCTTTACAGTTTGATATGGAGTAAAGCTACCTTTAAGTGAGCGTGTTTTGCAGACAAGTGGACTCTCCCTCCTCGGACAATGAACGGCAACATTAATAATGGTAGTTAATTTTTAGATACCATGGGAATGTGTGCGCGCACAATGCATCACGCACAATTCTTTTTCTGAGCCACGAGCAGAAACTGAATATGTTGCATGGCTAATAGCAAAACTAATTACTAGAATTTAACCTACTTTCTAACGTTCGTCATGGTTTCGGCAATGCATGTGTGCGCTACAGCCATTTATTAAACTTCTTTTTTGGTTTGGAAACATAAAATACCAGTGCGTCAACCTTTTCTGAAACTATATCAACTGAACAGATGGTAAATAAAAATGGTTTAACAAAACGTCACCAGTGAACAACGCAAAAATATGTATTGTATTATATTGTATTATATAGACCTCCTTACTTACTCTTTTTTTTTTCTGCATGTGAGTGCGTATTGGAGTTCCGTCGACGCGAGGTTGTCTAATCGCATTGGCAGTGTAACTATTTTAGTGCTGCTTGAAACTCTTAATGAGCGACCTATGTCTTACTAATAACATATTTTTCTTTATACTGAAAAAACCCTGCGAAAGAGGAAACAAAAAAGAAAACACATAATGTGTGTGTGCAATTTTTTTTTGTCTCATGGTTTTTTCAGTATGATCGTGCACCAGCTTGCCATTTAACTGTCATTTCAATAGTTTTCTTTTCCTCTTTTGTTTTGTTGGTGCCTTCTAGTTTAATATGTGATGCTTGCAAGTATAACTCCGCACTGTTCCTTCGCATGCTGTTATCTTCTTCAAAAGAGTAAAATTAAACCTATGACGCATTTTTATTATTTAAGTCGGTGTAGACGAGTTAAACTGAACAACAGAACAATAGTGATCAAAACCAGACGAGTAAAAGACTTATTCGAGATAGTCTTATCAAAAACATTGGCAAGGTAGTCAAAAGGGTATGTAGAAACTTGGATCTCCACGTACAAGAGAAGGGACCGACTCAGTGCTTCCGATGAGGCTGTCTCGGATGCGATTCTTGTTCATTTAGTTTCGAACAAGTTAGTCCCGACTTCTGATTCGTTCTGCACTACCAGTCTGTATGCGCCTGCTGAACCGGCGACCTACATTGCTGTAGGATTGCATTCAGTCGTTTGTGTGAATTGTAACAACAGCGTGGCAACGTTAAGGCCTCCTCACGTGAGTCGTCTCGCGTGATCGTGAGGTAGATACAGCTACGTGCCAGCCTGCGGAGGTTAGCGCTACGGAGCCGCTGCTGTCGGCAGCTGTGAGCGTGACTAGGTGCCCACTTCCTAGTCTTCCGCTACTTGGTCTTGTAGGCGGCGGCGTCGGCGTTGGCCTTCACCAGCTGCCTCTCAACCTCGAGCCTAGCTTCGGATTCTTCATCGAGCTGCACCTTGAGGGACTCAATCTCAACCTCCAGAGTGTGCAGGGACGACTCCAGACTGGCACGTTTCTGGATAAAAACAAGATGGAATCTTCTCAGTTTTGTACGAGGGTACGTTTACAACATATCCACACACAGCTTGAATAAAATACTGCCCGTTTGCTTCCAACAGAATGCGTCGAGGGCAAGTCATAGCAACCTAGGGGCGCTGTCTAACGCATTGCCAGATAGCATCTTCATTCAAAGATGTTATCTGCTCCAGGACACTGAGTACTCGAACAATCATGTACAGTGCCCTACACAGATCATATTTACGGGTCAAAGCACTTTCTAAGCCTCGCTCGTCCGCTTAAGACCTACTGATTTAGTCTAGATGCTATAGTGACTGAGAGCTTCAGACGCACAAAAGTGCTTAGTCACGTGCAGTATATTATAGCTCTTTATCCAAACAAATCAAGGCATTGGCCGATAAAAAAAAAAGTTCAACAAGAAATCAAGGTTAGAGTGTCAACTGTGACGATTGAGAATGCTATGACTAAGAGTTTATGTTGTTCTTTTTACACATGAAAGTTGAACTTGTAATTCGCAGCTGATGAAAAGTAGTCAGAGATTACAACTCGTGACGACGCGACGAGGAAAATTCTGGCCGTGACGCTATGAACGGAAACCCTAATAGGGTGCCACCGAAACATGTGGGCGCTAATAGTAGATAACCCTCGGAGGGTTCTGCAGGGCCACGCACTGAGTATAGTGCAGCTTAAAGCGCCGTTCACACATATGCAACCGAAGAAGACCGAGAGAGACCAGACCGGTTTTGAAGCCTCTTGCGACGTCTTAGGACCAGCTCCGCTGCAGCGCATCCGGTCCTAAGACGTCGCAAGAGGCTTAAAAACCGGTCTGGTCTCTCTCGGTCTTACTCGGTTGCATATGTGTGAACGAGCCTTAACGCCCCCCCCCCCCCCCAAAAAAAAAAAAGAAAAAAGAAAACATTAGCTAAAGCGCGTTTTTTTTTTTCTGCTTGAGTTTTTGATGACAGCTGTGACTCGCGACTTTCTCGCAAGGGAGGAGCATCTCACCCTCTCTTCGTCCTCGAGGCGGCGGCGGGTGTCCTCGAGCTGCGTGGCCAGCTGTCCCTTGAGGTGGTTCACGTTGTCCAGGGACACCTTGAGTTCGTGGACCTCCTTGAGGTACTCGGCGTTTTCGGCGCTCAGCCTGGTCCTCTGCGCCGTCACTTCGATGACGGTGCGGTTCAGTTCCTCGATGCGGATGTTCAGCTCGTACACGGTGTGCTCCAGCTTCTCCACTGTCTTCTGGATGGTCAGCTGAAAACGGATGCATCACATCACGCTCAGATGGGCCGGAAAAAACTGGATATATATGACGCGACCCAATGTGTTCTGTACGACCTAACATAAACTCCAAACCAGGTTGTTTGTAAGAAGCAAGTTGAACGTTTCCTTTAGGACTCCCCACTAATCGTTCGAACCAGAGCTGGGCGTTCTGACGTCCCCTCTCGTCTCCTCCTCTCCCTCAGTTTCTCAGCGCATAGCTTGTGGCCGGTTCACACAGCACCGTTTCCTTACGTTGCGTCACGTTACGAAAGCTTACATTGGCTTACGTCGTCAGTCGCCGAGACATCCGTGCTTCACATGGCGACCAGTTTAAGGAGTAGGCTTGCACGTGACATGCGAAGCACAAATGTTGCGGTGACTTATTCGTAGCATAAAAAAATGCAAGGAAATGCTTTTGTGTGAATGGGCCTTTCAAGTTAAGAGGGTTATTATATACCTTCGAGATATATTTGAGTATGATAGATTGAGACACACACACACACACCTGTTTGAGAATTCTATCTGCTCACAACCAGAATCTGTTCCCCGAATATTTGCGACTGCTTGATGCCTGTATGACAAAACTCACTTGCGATGTTACATTTTTCTAGTGATCAGATTTAAAAGCTACGAAGATAAAACGCAAAAGAGCCTCGGTGGTGCCCTGCTTTTTGTCCAACAAAACAACATGATTTCCGTAGCTTTACGTTCAAGTCATAAAAACGCCCATGATGACTATCTATATATAACCATCTTTAGAATGTCATTTAAGATATACAATGAATGCTCACCTTTTCCTTGTTCGAATTTTCCACTTGAGACAAGAGTTCGTACACTTCGGCCTGGAACTTCTGCCTTTCCTTTTCGGCCCTGTTGAAGGAAGATAAATACAATTGAGTTATAAACCACATAATTTTAATTCAACTTTCTGCATGCAATTCTGAGGATGGACCATAAAAAAGTTCTAAATCATTCAGTAACTTCACTTTTTTCCAACGATATTATTTTGTATTGTATGTTTATTAAGAAAATGTATGACGTAGCAGTTCCATAATTTTTTACTGAATTTTCGAAACCAATTTTGTTTTCAAACGTATGTCCTGGAATATGTAATTGAATCATGGCGGCTTTCAAGCTATTTACCCGAACGGACTCCCAAAAGTAAGCTTCTCCGGCAAAGTGAGAAAACTACATGTAATTCGTGTAAATATAATTGCTAACTGACATGGTTTGGCTACTGCTCATCTGAAAATTATAGGTTTGGATTTCGTGCGCACAGCAGCAATGTGCGTCTGTTTATGTATGTATATATATATATATATATATATATATATATATATATATATATATATATATGAGAGAGAGAGAGAGAGAGAGAGAGAGAGATTTTTTTGTGGAACCTATTTCATTTTGTACTTAGATATCTGACAAAAGGTAGGTGCCTTTATGTGCGCTTCGCTTAGCGTGATGACATCTAACCATATTCTTCCCGACTCATTTGTTTCTTCTTTGTTCCTGAGCGCGAGCAAGCGCGTCCCCCGGCACAAGCTCTAGGCATTGAAAGCGCTTTATGGCGACATTTTGTTACCGGCTATTTCTTTGCCTTTTGTTTTTCTCGATAGCGCGCGCTGTCGGCATCGGGTACTTCAAAGAATGGCATCACCCTAATCAAAGCGGGCCTGAAGGCCCCGTAACAAAAGGTTACTGTATGAATCATAGAGTATAATCATTTGGATACAAATACATCTGTCCTCTGACTCGGGGGATAGCGTCTATTATTCGATGCCCGCTACTTGCCTCGTCCTACGTTTTTTAAGCTGTCTGTTACTTTAGCCAAAGTGGATATTAATCCAGGTGCGTTAGCTGTGTTTTATATATATATATATATCTCATTATTGAATAAAAATTATTGATTGAATATATATAATGAATGACAACAACACGCTGATTGGCCTTAGGGCACCAAAATAGGCCTGCGCTACTACACACAAGATCTCATTCCTAAGCTTAAATTATGTATGGCTCTAGTCATTTCCTATGTTTTATTTCTTTTTCAAATTCAGGCAACGTTGTGCATTCCCTAGGAAAGTGCAGAATTAGGTATTTTTGTAAACGGGCTCTCGCTCCTGGCTGAGGATTACCTTCTTGTGTCGTGTCCAAGCACGCCAAAATGAGACACTGAGCGACTTTAGAAAATGCTCCGCACCAAACACAAGTATCACATATGTTTGTAATGTGCTTTATTTTTTCCCTGCGGTCATCAATGACTGTTCGGCAAACACGTTCAGTTTTTTTTTCTTTTTATCTTAGAAGTTCAGGTTATAATTTAATTCGCCTCAAAAGGCACTTAGAAACTCGTGTCTCGCCGAAGTTAGTAACCCTGACTTCTTTCGTTGGTTATAACCAATTTCCGATGGCCAAAGATTCAATCAGTGCAGCTAGCTGAGAAAACAACTTGATTACAACCGGGCACTCTTCGATGGTAGAGCTTGTTCACGAACATTTCCGTTCGTTGCCAAACACGAAAATGTCGTAATCGTCTGAGTCGTAATCGTTTTAGTCTTAGCAATCGTTGTAGTGAGTCTCGTCGTCTGTGAGCAACGCCGGACGCCGGCGCTTGACGTTCGAATCCTTTCGAACAGTGAGCAGAGACAAAGGAGGCAGCTATCTTGGCGTCTACCCAATAATCATTCCTCCTCTCCTCGGTTTCTACCCAGCATACAGCACCTCCCAGTTAGGAAAGCCTCACTTAGGCTTTCTTACCTGAGAGGTGATGCCGTATAGCTAGGTGGTGTTTGTTTGTGCTGTCGCTATGGAAGCGAAGCGGGCACTCACTTGCTCTTGAGCTTGGTCATGCCATCGAGCTGCTCCTGGAACTCGGCGATGGCCTCCTGGTGCTTCTTGCGCAGGTGGTGCGCCGTCTCCTCGCTCTCGAGGTGAACGTCCTCGAGCAGCTTGCGCAGCTTGGACAGCTCCGTGTCCCGCTTCTTGTTCATCTCGACCACCGTCTCCGAAGAGCCCTCGGCCTCCTCCAGCCGGTCGCTCAGCTGCATCAGCTGCACCGTCAGGTCCGACTTCTCGCGCTCGATCTGCAACACACAAAGGGGGCCGACGCCATCAGACTCCCGATTAAAACGAAGCTTTCGGCACCGAACGTGGACCTTGCACCAAATAGGAAACAAAGCGTGAAGAGAAGAGACCTGTCAAGAGTCTGAATTTAAGAGCTTGCCCTTTTTTGTGTGTGTGTGTTTTTTTTTATTTATTTTTTATTTCAACCCCGAAGTCTTTTCTCTAAATATCTACGAAGTAAATATCGACCACCTCTCGCGCCTTTTCCGGTTGCGTCAATCGGATCAAGCTGCCTTCATTTATTTTATTGTTTTACTTCTTTTGAAACCTTCATTAAAATTGAACTAAGAAATGTCCTTCTCAGACATCTTCGTTAAAAACAAAACAAAAAAAGAAAGCTAGCACACACAGCGATTACGTTTTCTTTTTTTTCTTTTTTTTTTTCTATCAAAGCGCCAGGGACTTTGATTGTTCCGCGAAAGGCCAGTCTTAAAATGCAAACAAAGCTTAGCTCCAAAAATTAAATTTTTCACAGCGCGAAGTGGTGATTTTATCCTGGCAGAGCGTAACTAGAACTAACATACACTATTCTAAGGGTAATCGTAATAGATAATTTTATTCGAGCAAACAGGCTGAATACAACTGCAATCGCACACTCAGAGCAAACAAGCTCTTTAATTTTATCACTGCAACCGCTTCACAAAACGGGAAAAAAACCAAAACATTTCGAAACAATATAAGATCCACAACATATTATATGCTCAAATGTTTAAAAAAATATATGTGTAAGCACGTTCCTTCCTTCCCAATCGGCAACAGTTTTGATGGAGCCGTTCAGTGATTTCAGGATTTGTTCAGTGGGAAAAGATTATTAGAATTGACAACTTCAAGCGCTTCTGGAACTATTTTTGACTTTATGTCATAGTATTACACATCAATCCCCTTTGGTTTCTTAAAACATGGCATATTTTATCATAAAGAAAGGACAATTTTTTAGTGCTTGCAACCCGTTATAATTTTGTTGCGGATGTCATGCGTGCTTTGAACTTTTAACTCATTGTCGACCATTTTAACGTCAACTAAAAAATGCAGTTTATAAGAAACAAGGTCATCGGTGCCTTTTATATTGTAAAATGATTAGGCTTAATTTCTATGGAAAGCTAAATCGTAGCTTGTTGGGACACAAAAAGATTTTTGACTTCATAACGCCTCGTGAGTGCACACTCGGAACGTGCCTCTCAGTGGTATCATTTGAACCAATTTTTCTAGGTAACTGCGAAGCGTTTCTTGCCAAAAATATTATCGGCAAAAAAACACGTTCGCTTTCTAAAGATTCACTCGAGGTACCCTGAAATCACCCAAAACTGGCTTCGAGACTCTCACCCAATCGCTGGCTCGGAATCGGGCCTAGCAACGTGGCGTTGCAAGGTGGGCGGGGTAAGCGTGAGCCGAGCGCCACATGTGTCACATAGAACACACGCGCGCCCCTAATCCCACCCTTCAACGTCAATGAGCACCTTCCTAATCCTGACCAATTAATCAGAGAACAACTTTCGATTAAGTGATGACGCACTACTCGTTACCCGTTAACGTCCTTTTTCTTTTTCTTTTTAGTGTGTTAGGATTTACAGGTGGTGCTGGTATGGGAACGCAACGCGAAAAAGAGCCCAAAGCACAACACGAAAGTTGATCGGATCTGTATTGCGAATTAGGCCATATAGATGTCAGTTGCAGCATCTGAATCAAAGGCATTGTTGCTGCACATGTGACGCCTACGTACACACACACGGCGCTCGCTCGCTCTCTTTTCGCAAACATTCTCCTCCCTTTTTTTATTTTCTTTTTTTTTTTTGTAAATTTAGCTTGCGGCGGCTTGCTCCTTCCCTTCCATCCAGAATAAATAAAGACGCGCCGAGAACGAGATGAGAAAAGAATCCCCGAACGCTGCATGCAGCTCACCGCCCAAAAAGGCGAGCGGAACCTTCCAAATGCGGCTCTTGGAGTATGCAGCCAGGATGCCAGGTTCGGCATCCCACCGAGAAAAAACAAAGTGGTGAGAAAGACGAAGAAATAAATAAATAGACATGATGCAGACAAAGTAAGAGAGCGAGTTAAAAAGAAAAAAAAATCAAGCGGGGAATGAAAAGACCAGGAGGAATAGAGTGAAAGAAAAGAGAGAGCGAGAGTGAGAGCCGTTTCTGTTGAGTCTGGGTACGTAGCGCGCTTTTCTATTTTCTCCGCTTTGCTGGGCTGCGAGCTCGGTACTCCCTCGATTCTGGCCCGACTTCAGAGCGTGACGTCGGCCAGGAACGTGGCTAAGGGGTGAGGCACATAAAGAGTGAGGGTGGAGCCGGTGTCGGAGGAGGAAAGGGCAGCGGAAGTGGGGAGCGAAACGTTTCCTTGTAGTACTCACCCTTTGCCTGAGCTCCCGTTCGGACTCGAGGTCCTCCTGGAGAAGGCGCAGCTTGTCCTGGGAAGAAAGAAGATGGAACAACGACAAAAACACGTTAAACGAGACCAACTTGAAAACAAATTTTCGCTTTCTTGAGAACCTCCCCAGAAGTAATCTAATAGGCCTTATACGTTCGTAGTTAGCATAAATGTGAACCTCTAGGCCGTGCTTATCTCTACTATCTACCCTCTGTCATGAATCAATCGCAATGTCTAACGAGGGCGCAAAAGCACAGAGGGAGCAGTCATTGTCTCAAACCTCGCCCTTCTGTAGCCCGCTGTTTTCGTCGACAACGTTCTTCGGTACGAGTCCCATTTTCTCTTGTTCACGTTCATGGTTATTGCTGTAGTAAAATCAGCAGAGTGTTACGCCAAGTCTGCTGACGGGGTACAACCAATCCTTCATTTTTACGCGATTTTTTTTTTTTTCAATTTGCGATTTTTTGGAGGTTTTAAGCTGGACGGCGATAATTAAAAAAGGGAAAAAAGGTTTGCAATACAGAACGCCTAATATCTCCTTTTTTGATACTACACACAGTGTAGTAGCACAAGTAATTTATGTGTCGCCCTAAAAAAGTTGACACCTTCAGCTGGTATTCAAGTGCACCCTGATATAAATCGACGACAGTGGGCTATAAAAAGTGACAAAGAAACCACGCCGCTCTAGAGAGAAGTTAAATATCACGTCAGTTTAAAACACGTCAGAATATTTATTTACAGTTTGTTAATTTTTTTGTTCGTGTGTTTGTTGACTTCGCAAAATCAAGTCACCGCGCTAATGTGAGACGCGGTCGCACGGTAGCACCAGTGACACGAACTTCTCTTCCGGGGCGTGGCGTGGTTCCAAGCTCCAGATGATTTCTGCGAAGTGCTTCTGACTGTTATCTTTTGCCTACGGAGCGTTCCACTTACTATCCGCTCATTAGTCTTTCCTGTCCGAAAAAGCAAGTGGTTGGTTTTAGAAAAATGTTCAAACTTGTTCGGCTGCGTCGTAAACGGCGCCTTTAAACCTAAGCGGTCGAGATATGAAAAATTGTGTAAGGGACGCGTAGATGTAAAGTCAGTGTGCATAGTTGGCTTAAAGGAATGCGGACTTTTGTCTTGCGTGTTTTGTGGGCAGAAGAATATAAAGATATATTTCCAAACGGGTAGCGGCATTAACGAATCCTTCCTGCGGAGAAAAAGTGGGCTTCACCTTTACATTATCCTCATTGTGGGAAAGCCAGCTTCTGGTGTTACTTGGACGTTCTTGAAGCCATCACGTTGGCGGTTACACTAATTTACTGGTAGGAAGTCAGTTAGCACAATACAAAACAAAGACCGGACTAATTTTTACATTTATTTATGGCTTTTTTTTATTAAAAAGCTTTCGTGCGTAATGCTAAAATTTTGTCGACAATTCGCGAAGATGCTTAGTTATGTCTCTACACTCAATCTCTTGGCAAACTGACGGCCGCCATTCTGAAACTTCCTACGAGATATTCTTTTTCAGGGGGTTTCACCTGTCAACTTCAGTTACCTTTGTGATTTTAATGCGTTGGTGTACTGCAGCACGTCTATAAAAAGGCTGTTATCACACCGGCATACCACGAGAATCAGGATGCGTAACGGTGGAGAACGGTTTAGATCCCTCGCTTCTTCAGTGATTTCAAAAACTATACATTTTACTTTAAAAAAAAACAGCAAATGTAATGAAAACTAGTGTCATTTATCTTATAATGCGTAACTTAATTGTCGCAGCTTTTTTTTTTTTTAGCTTGGACAGAATTTTTTTATGTCTTAGTCGATTAAGCTTAACGGGCCAAGAAAAATCGGTCTAAGCCAAGAATACGTCAAATGTGATGACTTAAAGTAAAATTGCGCAACTATTAAGCTGTCAAAAATATGCCTACGTGTTAATATTGTAGTGTTGCTGTTTACATGATTTCCAACCTGATAATCAACATACGCTTTGAACACTGAATATGACCGCTGTAAGACAAAATCCGAGAGAATTATTAGTGATCTAAACGTCACACAGCTTCTAGAAGTAAGTCGCGCCATTAGCGATTCCGTCAAATAATTGTTCAGCCTTTTTTCTCGTGTTCAGCATTGAACCTCGAGGGTCTACTCATTTTTCAGGCGCTCACTACAGGACCGCCATAAGCCCCTCCAAAGATCGAAGTTTTGATGAGTCGGTTTTCACCGTTTCGGCTCCAGGCGTTAGTAACTAGAAGAGGCTTCAGAAACATCGGTGTGGCCAGTTTTAGATGCGTTCTTTGTATTGTAATTAATCTCTGAATGTTTGTGTCCTAACTTAGATGTATATCAAAATTAACGCAGGATTGATATGATTAACGTGGTTATGCAGACTCTGTGACAACTGTGCCATACATGAAGGCTGTTGGATCCTTCAATTATTTAAACAGCATCGTTGTCCTTTAATTAACACTACAAAATATTGTATTTTTATTTGAGTAATTATTGTTCCCCGGTCAACATCTTTCATCTGGCGTAAGCTTGCAGTGTATGGTTTAGTTTTTGCGTACGTTTGGTGTAATGGCCCGTCCACACACTTGAGTTGGATTAGGACAGAGTTCTTGCGATTTCTTACGGCAAAAGAACACCATGGCACGCTAGCGCCATCTATGTGGTGACCTTGGAACTGCATTTCACTAGAGCGAAGGTTTGACGGTATTTAAGAGATTAAATGTACGTACTATTTAAGAGAAAGGATCGTTTATAATGTTGTCAAAAGTTTTTCAAGCAAAAATAATAATGATGCTCGAAGAAAAAAGCAAGTACGTATACAGAATTGCCAAGTGTTCTGCGACTACCCGACAGATGGCGCCGGTGTGTTCTCTCGTCGTAAGAGATTAAGAGGTATTAAGGCACACGGTCGTAGGCACCACCTTCTGAGGAGAGAGAAAGGGGGGGGGGGGGGGGCTCGGGCCCCCGAGGTCTCCCGTACTCAGCGCCTACGCACACGATCGTCAGCAGTCGCAATTTTGTGAACCAGCCTTGACGCTACTAGAACTACACAAAAATTGCTGTTTGAGGTCTAAAAGTCAAGAAACGTAACACTGTTTCAATCCAGGATAAACGTGCTAACTCGAGAAAGAGAACTAACGCCGATCAAGCTGTCCTTTTGTTGCTTCGTCTGTAGTTGTTGTTTGTTTGTTTTTTATCGTTTTTTTTTATTCGCGTCGCGATCGGTGTATTAAAAGGAATGAGTGAGGAAAGGGTAGGGATAGGGTAGGACCAATCCAAGACCCCCTTTTGGAACAGGGTTGGCCACCCCCCCGGGGACCAGCATTGCGAAGGCGCGCCATGGGGCCCCGAGGCGCGGTCCCCGTCCCCACGCTCTGTTTCCAAGTGGCAGCGGGGCGGCACTGTAGGCTCGCGAAGGCGAGGAGACCTGCTGACGTTTATAAATACACGGGCTTCATGGGCTCTGAACCGCTCTCCAAATTTAGCTGGGCAAGCGGCCATCCCCGCTTCCTCCACGCGCCGAGTCGCTGAGCTCACGCCCGATCGCTTGCCGCCGCTCTCTGCCAGGGACGTGTGGAAACTCTATAGGGTTCTCTGAACGCTCTTCCTTTTGGCGTAGACCGTTCGATTCTCGCTAGACGCGACGGAGCCGCCAATTGCCCGTCGATTTCTCTGTCTCGTTCCAACCCTTCCTTCTGACTATGCCTTTATAACGGGCTTCGAGGAGAATTTCGAGCCGTATCTACACGCATATTGGAGGGCTGAAGTTTCCTTAGCTATCTATTCCAAAGCAAAGGTTTACGTGAGTTGCAACAGATTAAACCGAAGTAGGAAAAAACAAACCGGGGGCAACCGAATTGACGAAGACATCGTTCTTATTTTGTTTCTTTAAAATTTTCTTTAGCAGTACAATTGTTTCTTTTTCCTTTCTGTTTTTATTTTGATAAATTTGTGTTAGCGGCATGTTATTACTTATAAGGCGGCACCAGTAATTTTTCTTGAATGTGCATGAACTTCACACGAGGTCTGTTAGAAGCACATACACTTCATCGAAAAACTTCTGGCACTTTTCTAAATACCATGTATGCGTTCTCGTTAAGAAAACAAAAACTAAAAATGCATCCACAGTTTGTTTCTAAGTTTAATCAAGCGGCACTCTCGGTAGTACTACGTAATTCTCTTCGAATTAGGCCTATTATCAAGCGGTGTTAGATGGAGCAGACACCTCTTAGCGGTTGCAGTTATCAGTAAATAACAGGACGTGTTATTTACTGATAAGCTGTACGAGTTGAAAGGCGAGCTGATAACTTTCTCAAAACCTAGTTAAATATTTCAGTGTCTTTGACGCTTTATGCCAGCTATTTTTTAATGTGCAAAAAATCTGTTATTTTTGCATAAAATAAGTAGGCTTTTGGGGTCCATGTTTTGTTTTGATAGGCACCCCTGACCAAAGATAAATGTCGTGTTCTACTAGGGACAAAATAGCCTATTTTTTGTGTATTTTGAATGGCTTGACGGGGTATTTTTATATTCACTTAATTAATTCACTTGGTGCTGACATAAAATATTGAATTCGTCAGAACTTTTTTTAGTGTGGTATTGTTTTAAATATATGGACTACTTCTGGCAATGGAACCTAGAAACTTCTTGAAATACCGTGTCTAAGCCCTGTCAGCTGGTCGTTGATAACATGTCTCAGGTTTCTTGCTACAACCATCCTGGCTCCCCAAAGTCCTATAATACCCACGTAGAGCATTCCAACACTGCGTCTTCATCTTATGCGGCGATAGTTGCACGCGAAAACTTTTGTTTTATCCACTGACGCCTTCGCACAACTGTGAGTATGATACAGTGTGATGGAAGCTTACAGCACTTGTAAGATTCAGCGAAGTGACCAACGTGCGCCATTTTGTGGAAGCTCAAAATGGCCACCTTAGCTGATCAAGGACTAGAAAGATCAGGGACGTTCCGAATAGTTTACGGTCAATCGGAGCGTAGCGGTCAACAACGAAAGGATCAGTGAGACTGCTTTCAAGATGGCGACGGCATCGATTATCCCACTTTGGTGGACAACGCCGGAGGTGCTTGCCCCAGTTGTCTCGAAATAGTCACCAGGTGATAGAGCTTTCCAGAATTAAATTTAGCCGCTCAAGGCTGGATGCCTGTGCACGCCGCTGCTGCCGCGAGTATCGGCTTTGTCGACGCCATGCCGTTATCTGGCTACCACGTACACCATTGGTGCTTCGTTCGCAGGATCGAGAGGAGCGGAGATCTTGCGACATTTACTGAATCGATGGGCTTGTTGCCCAGGGTCCTTCAAAGTCTACTCATCAAGTTGGTATTTTTTTCGTTTGTGTTTGACTCAACATCTTGAAGCATATCTCTTCGTGAAAAGTGCAGCTGCCCGGTATCCTCAGGTACGTTCACTCCGTTATCAGAAATGTAATTAAAATAAGTAAATTCGAGGTTGTGGCACTTCTTTGTCTATGTAAGCAACGTGCGAGGGCGCAATTCTTATCTATGGCGGCCGGATTTAAGGAGGCTGTAGTGTCGAGCTTATAACTCTCCCAGGGAAACCCAATAAAGCTTCTCGACTTATCTAAAAACGGGGAGGCGTGATACGCTACTCAATTAATGTTTGGTGTGATCGCATAATTGCGTTCGTGCTGTCGGCCAGGTTTACTACGAAGGAACTTAAATGATCCCACTGCGTATCTCGCGTTTGGTTTCATTTCTTTAAAGCACCAGAAAAACAAAACGCTTGACCAAAGGTGGTAAGGACGTGCAGTGTTTTGTAATCTCAAGTAAGCATAGCCCAGGGAAAGTGTTTTTCGAAACTTCTCGGCGCTTTTTTACTGAGCTGGTTCCGAGCTAGTCTGCCATCCTCTATTTAACCATAAAACTTAACGACGTAAAAATTCATATTTGATTTAAGAAGGGAAAGTATACAGAAGAGATGGTTAGGGATCATCATATTCTAAACCCCGAGAAACGTTTGCCACACCGTTCGCTATAAGCTGAATCTGAAACGAGAATGTTTAGTGTCACACCCTTTGGTGCGACTATCAGATAACCATTTAAAAATAATGACAAGGTCACCCTCCTTTTGATCTCAATCTTTTATGTTGATTAACTCGGGAACCAAAATGTGTTCAGCACTCTCAAAGCAATCGCCGTATTTTTTTATATATTTTGGCCGTGTTACTGTTTGAATGTCAGTCACTGAAGTGGCATGCTTTTGAAATGAGAAAAAAACGCACTCCACCAAATGAAACTAAACAAATGCTGAAAACAAATTCTGACCTGGCCTTTCAGTCTTTGAAGGCCAAATACGTAAGGTCGATTTGGTTATGTGTTTAAAACAAATTCACACGACAATAAAATTATGTTTGTCCTCTGTTGCTACCTCAAAATTGCATCTTTCTATTGTCACATTTCTTTTCTGTACAACAAACACCCTTATTGAAACCAATATTTCGGTGTCTTGGTGCAATTGAACAAAAGGATGAAGCTCTAGATTAGTGCTGGTAACCTTGAAAAGTTCCTAAGAAACACGCGAAACCCTTCCAAGGGAAATCTGACGCCATGACCAAATCAGGCGACGCTTTCGCAGACCCTCAGTGGGACGCCATCTTGGATTCCTCTAGCCAGACGCAGCAGCTTTACAGAATTTCTCAGACCACCGTATACATCTACCGTAACATGACTGCAGAAGGATTATGCACTTTTTTTTAAAGAGCCGCTGGCATGTCGAAAATTAATTTTGTAAACGCGGAACCTCCCAGTAACATTTAGCCTTCGGGAGGAAACCTTGGCCGTAAAATTTCGCGTTCCCGAAACATTTACTTCCATTAATGACCAGTTGTCGCAGAGATATTTCTAAACGTGCTCGTGTGTCGACTGGCCTCAGATGAGCAGCAGACTGTGTGCCTTTAAGGCTTCATTAAACTAAATGGTGCTTTTGTAGGCAAAGTCAAACATTCTGAATCTTCGCTACTCCTGGTCTTTGGTCTCCAACAATAATAATTTAAGATAATTCTTGATCAGGGATTCAAGGTAAGAACAATATTGTACCAAGGATCTATGCTGCCTTCAATTTTTTTTAAATAAATACTGACTTTGAAAAAACGTATTAATGCAAATTCGTTCGTTTTGACGAACGCACACTGGACAAGCTATCCTACCGTAGATGTCACGTCCAAACGGGTGTCCTTAGCGGCTTCTAACTGTTCCAAAGAATGAGCCGGCCAGTTCGTCCATTGAGAGGAGGTCATGTAACTCTCAAGGTGTGAACTATAGGCTCACTCTGAGGATTCTTAAGAACCTTGGTAACTACTAGGTTTAACGGGTTTTTTTGGTTTTGTTTCGATTGACACTGTGGGTATCGCCACGGAGATGATTTGGCATTGGGGGGAGAACTAGTTGAAGAAAGCGCATCGGAGCGGTACTGTTGGCACTTCACATGCCGGTGGGAGCCGGGTAGGCAGGCTGGTCACCTTGCACCATTTCGCCTATTCCAACGGTCCCACAGGCATAAAGCACGCACAGTAACACTTCAAGACGCTTGCCTCGCCCAAACATATTGCTAAACAAAGATAGCAAATGCTTCACGTACTGCAAGTCGTTCGAACGCGTTTGAACTTCAAGAGCATCGCTGGTACCTATTTAGTTGTTATTTGCTATGTTTCGAGATCTGCGTGTCGCTCGAGAATGCACCAAAGCCCGTGTCCTCCAACGGACATCACAAGGCTTAGTGGCACTCCGAGGACAATTGGAGGATAGAACAGCGGCGCCATGAGCCAGCGCGGCAGAACCGACTTTTGCCTACCTCAAGCCTGGTGAGCGCACCGAGGTCGGTTCCATACTCGATGGAAATATCTCCAGCGCCGCCGGAGCTCTTGTACATGTACTTGCTGCTTCGTGCAGACATGGTTGCGCTCTTCGATGCAGCCACGGGACGTCGGAGCGAAAACGTGAGTCGAAGTGTGGGGGAAGAAGGCTGGAGACCGCGCACCGGGGAACCGGAACCTCACACACCACACAAGTGAGCGGCAAGAGCCCTCGATGTCGAAGTGAGCAGACCGCGGGATCGCCACTTGAAGGTCCTTCCCGAGAACTTGTGGGCACCGCGTGAGGGCGCTCGGCTCGTTTCAACCAACAAGGTGCTCGTCCTGGGGCCCCGCTTGCTTTTTGGTTGCTCGGGACGCCCGGGGGCGGCGCCGGCCGCCCCGTTTTGGGACTCCGCGCTCCGAGCTCGGGTTTCTTAGAGCGGAGCCCTTTTGGGAAGCGCGCGCCGTTGCCCCACTGCGAGCTGGTGAGCCTCGGGCTGGGCCCCCGACTCGCGGGCCTCGCGAGCCTCGCCTCGCATTGGCTCGTTCGTTCCGATGGTCCGGACTTGAATGCGACACGTCATCGTGGGCACCCGTGAAGGTCGCGCCGTTTGAACGGGCCACTGTCCTGAACGGTCTCTGTGGCTACGCCCCCATGCGCTGCCCGGACGATGCTTCGGCCGTTCGCGCTCCTCGCTCGTTTCGTTTTTTGGTCCGTGGTCTCGGTTATTGGTTTACTGCGAGGTGCACGCGATTGTGTGACTTTCGAAGACGCCAATCGGGTCACATTCAACGAAGCATGCTTTAATTGGAAAGAGGACTGGCGTGTTATTCTTTTGCAATCTAGCGGCCGTGGGCCGGCATCACCCACTCAGGCGTTTGTTTATTACAGGGGGACATTTACAATACGAGGGCAGTTCTTTTTTTAATTTTTGTCCCGTTTTTTTGTAGATTTGAATGACTTGTTTATTTTGGCAAATCATAGTATGGCTCGAAGAGCGTTCGACGTCTCCAGAGCCACAGTCAGTTCAGTGTAGACGAGTTGGAGGTTGATTCGCTACGTGAATGAAAACGACTGACGAGCAGTGTTGCAAAGCAGCGCATCCATCAAACGCCCGAAAGCGCTCACACGTGGCGCGCTGATGGTGCGGCGCGATGTCGCTGACGATGAAAGTCGATTCATCCTCGACGCGACACCCGTGGACAAACGAGGGTCGGCTCGAGGATCGGCGCTCTGATGTCGGGCGCTCGCGAAGCCGACACAGCTCAATAGGACAAATCTGATAGGTGACACCTTATGTCCACACAGGAGTGTAACGACACACCTGGCCTGTTCGAGACGGTTTTGGGATCCGCCATTTTGGAATCACCTTTCCTGGGAGCGTTTAGGAATGCGACCGGCAAAACTTGAGCCGCTCCGCTCGAAAACGTTAGCTTCCCAGAGGTCCCCTCCCCTTTCGCTCTCCCCTAGTCTCGCTCTCGCTCGCCCTCCTCCCCCATTTCCTTCGGGTGCTTCAACCGTTCTGATTTGTGGATCTTTTAAAAATAGCCTCGGGCGTTCCTTCCTTTTTGTCTTTCTTTCTTCTTGTTGTTTCCGCCGTCGCTTCTTCGCCCGCGGCAACTTGTCTGTAGCTCGGGCTTCCAGGCCCGTCCTGTGTCGCGTCTTTTTTTATTTGTCTTGAGGCGCACAAGTTGCAGTTTTCCGGTCT
The DNA here is from genome assembly GCA_037355805.1 of Ixodes ricinus. Classification (NCBI taxonomy): domain Eukaryota; kingdom Metazoa; phylum Arthropoda; class Arachnida; order Ixodida; family Ixodidae; genus Ixodes; species Ixodes ricinus. The sequence goes on along the minus strand of JAZHYW010070351.1, from coordinate 172,311 downwards.
GGTCCTTGCCTCGATAAGCCTCCGCGTCTTTCGCTAGCCAGCGCTGGGCTCAATGCACGCCATTCCGGTCACAGTGATTGTGGAACTTTCGTCACGATCACCAGACACTGGGATATCGAAAACGCAATATTTCCACACAGATATGGCAAATATGCCCTTGGCGAGAAAGAGACGTGCAACGGAAGGTTAGATATTCATCCTCCTAACCCCGCCGACCTTCGTTTAATGGAGCGACACACAAAACCCCGAACGAGGTTGTGTAAACGAAGCCAAAATGAAAGCGTCAGGTTAACATTTAAGAAGTGGCGCCCTCTACCCCTTTTCTCGTGTCATTTTAGGGCTGTTGAGTTTTACTTTCATGCGTCTCTTGCTACAGGGAAAGACGCGGTAACGTTTGCTGGCCAGGTGGCAAAAAACGTACAGCTAGAGTCAACATTATTCTCATGCCCAATAAAAGCAGTTTCTGGACGACCAGATACATTTTCTGCAGTGCCACCCACCCACAAACGTGATCCTTGGTGGCTGGTGACGCTCAAGAGTATACGAAAGCTGTTAACAAGATGCTATCGGCCTAGCTAGCTGCAGACAGTTTTTTTTTTGTAGTATGTTTGTGTGGTAGGAGTGAGTTATAAAAGAAACAAGATATACGTATTTTTTATTCCTTCACCTTATGTATCAACCCACGTGAGGCTGCGCTAGGGCCCAAGGTATTTTGAGTTCCAGGTAATGTTGCAGCAGAGCTCTCGCATATCCTTCGCAAACTCAAAAGCAAGCGAAGGAGAACCTTTTCGAAATCGGCGCTTTTGTCTGTGTGTTCTTTCTCTCGGCACCACATGCCGGGCTATACTTCGTTTCACTATAACTTGGCAAACCGTAGAACCTACGGCCTCCCGTGAGTCGATAGGAGCGTAGAAGCGAGGCACGTGACAAACTCACCACCGGAGTGCCGCGCCTCACTCCGACGTCCCTGATTGGCTCGGTGCCTATGCGCAGCTTTTGCCGTTTTTTATGTCAATCCGAAACAAGGGATAGTTTATGCTCGCTGCGTCTGGTTTTGCGTGGGAGGCTCGCAGACGATTGCCTCCTCCTCCCCGGGTTCTGAAGTGTTCTTTTGGGACCCGTTGACGTCATGCGCTTGCGAGCGCTGCCCTTTCCGAATACCCGTCGGGCCCAAAATGCGCTTTCTGTCGGGCATTCACTGCTTCTTCGCCTCGTCTCTCCGTCGCAGCTGCTGCCTCGTTTCCCTCCTTTTACCTGCCTTCTTGAAATTGCACTATGGTCTCCCTGCTATGGTTCGTGCTCTTTCGGGTTTTAGACTAAGCTTCGACCGATGCATGTTCTCGCGTCAATGCTTTCTTTGTTTTTTTTCCTGGTGGCCTATGGTTATTCTAACCTCGCGCGGGCACATTTCAAGCCACCAGAGCTTTTATTTTTATTTTTTGAAAGTGTGAGCACGGTATTCGCGGTGCTAAGTTTCCACGCTGTTTCGCCCTATGTTCGAGCTTCTCATTTTGTGTCAGCGCCGCGCGCGTCCGCATCGTTTCTGTTGGACCGTTTGATGTGGCGTGAGTTTGGCCCGCTTTGTATTCCCTGTATGTTCTACCCTTTACTGTATTGTGCCATCAATGTGTGCTGGTATTCATTTGGGTTTTGAATATGTTAAAAGCTTTGAACGAGGTACCTCTTCTATGAATCTCTTTTCTGTTTTTTCTCCCTTTTTTTCCCCTGTGACAACTGGCGAAAAAAAAATGTCGCTACTCCAAAGGCACGTGCTATTTTTGTCCATTTATACGAACGTGTGTCAAAAATCATTTCAGTGTGTGTCTTGTATTCTCGTTATATTCGCGTATTACGTTTTGAAGGAAACTTTGAGAAGGTGTTGTGTTGTCCCGTTTTTGGTCCCTATTCTCAAGGTGTTTTGTTTGTTTTGTTTTGTTTTTACTGTCAAAGTCTTTTGCTTTGAAAACTGGGCGTTGTCGCACTATTTATCCTGTTTTATTTATAAGAGAAAGTCACCACAAGGCGTAAAGGGAAAAGATTTTTTTCTTCGTTTTTTGATCATTAATTTTACTCTTCAGAACCACATACGACGTGTGTACTACAAATGCATGATATACTCGCGAGCCTCTGACATATCCAGTCTTCGTCAACCTGATCTTCTCGTAGTTTAACACCATTGTTTCATAGTACTCGAACTGAATCTGCGCGCTTCTATTGACCTTAGAAAAAGCGTCATAGTGTCTATACTCCGTTTCATACTTAATATGCAACGCTGTCAAAGCTACTGGCGCGAGCGCGTGGCTTTGCCTATGGTTTCGTTCGCGCGAGCGCGCGTGCAAATAATCACTGATATCAAGCCTCATCCTCGCGCTAGTAGATTTGACAGCGTTGTACGCTAAGTGTGAAACAGAGTATAGTAGACTTGTTCAGCAAATACTTCCCTAAAACTGCGTTTTACGCATGTCGCAAGGCGCGTACGGTCTGCATTCTTATTTCAGTCGTTTCTGCGCTCATCATTTATATTGAAGGTTCGTGTTCTTTTTTTTCTTGCGCTTGAAACAAGCTCTTGGTTTGCGAAATCTCTTGTCAGCTTCCTAATGTATTCAACGTTAGAGTAAACAACAACAAAAAAAAACTGAAAAACCTAAAAGGGAAGGCCCCCCCCCCTTTTTTTTTTTTCTTGTCTGGTCGATTGTATTTGTTGCAAACATGATAGTCGGGCAAGTTTGTTCACGATTGAAGACGCCTTGTTCTCGTCGCTTCGTAGTCCCAGCTTCTTTAATTGTTTTGCGTTGTTTTTGTGCTTCTTTCCGTGTCTTTGTGTCTTTGATATTCGGTCGGACACGCCCACGGTCCAGAATTCCACATTATCTAGAGTAATTTTTTTTCTGTCTTTTTTTATACTCTCTTAATTAGTCGGCTAGGTGTATTCAAATCCCATTTTAAATTATTCCAGTTCAAAGTAAAGAGGACGCGAAACAAAGTTTTTTTTAATGTAGAAGAAAAACGATTTGTTCTGTTTCAATGTGAGAAATTCGCAAAGTAAAATATATATATATATATATATATATATATATATATATATATATATATATATATATATATATATATATATATAATCTTTTTTTTTTGCTTCGCGTGCGTGTGTGTGGCTGTAATCTTGAGATCCGGGAATCAGTGTTGACTGTTTTTGTCTTGCTGGTTGTGAAAGCTACGTTCTCATTGTAATCTCTCTCTCTCTGCACGTTATGTGCCTCAATATCAAAGTCACAGGCGTGAGAGGCTGTGGCTCCTCAATGTGCAATGTTTTGCGCCTGCATCGCCCCTGCGTCCCCCGCGATGCTGCACAAAGCCGCAGTCAAACCGCTCCTACATGACCAAAAAAGACGCGGTGTTTGCTGCGGACATGAGGACAGAACTATCTGCGGACACTTCTGAAGCATCTTAGAAGCATGCCTGCTTCATGTGCACATGTCTGCAGACTGCTTTTTTTGTGTGTGTGTGTGATGTAGTGGCAGTGCGATGAGTACGTGACTCCGGGTAACTTTCCTAATCATCATATGCTTGCGAAGTTGCTGTTGGAAACATTTATCGTTAAACTAGCCTGCCTCGCTTCCGTGCAATCAATCTTCCGATGGCGAATTTTAACAAGAAAACAATATTTCATATTTCGGCACATTTGAACTTTTCAAAGTTTCTTGGGTCTGGGTCATATCACACTCATAATTATGGTTCTTTCTTTTCAGAGGTAAGAAAAAAAATTAACTCAACCCTGACGGCATGCGACCTCGGGGTTTATTTATGAAAATGAAAATAGTAGTATCGCAGTTTTTCATGACCTCAATTATTCTCTTCTGTTCTTTTGTTATTATTCAACTGAGTCTAACTGTAGGTTTAAACTTTAAACCACGATGGGCTGTCGAACTGTCTGTGCCACAATAAAATTAGAGCGGTTCATGGCAGAAAGTTGTATCCACTTTTCTACAGCTCGGAGCATGTGGAGCGAAAGCTCGCGCTGCAGAACTCGGGGATCCTGGGTTCAGTCCCCACCCCTGCCCGTCTCGATCTGGATGAGCATCGTACCGGCGTGCGGTCGTGTATCACTACTGCTTGGTGCACGTTAAAGACCCCAGGCTAGCGGTTCTACTGCACTGGTTAAATTTCTCATCTATAGCTGGCTGTATAAACATACACACAACACAATCCCCTGCACAGTTCTGTGCTGAGTAGTCTGATTGGTTTAAAAAAAGTCAGAGGAGCTTGTTGACTGTTAGATGGTTACCACCAGAAGAAGAGCGAAGTTATGTCTATGATTATAAAATACGTGTATTACTCTCTTCATCAGCCCATGTAGCTCTTCAGCATAAGGGATTGGTTAGAGGCCAACTAGGTCATGTTTCCGTCTAAATCGGAAATCAATGTGGGAAGATTTTTTTTTTGCTTTTTATTTACGTGATTTATATTTGTCATACCCAGCTGTCTAATTTGAAGGTGTTAATTGTACCCCACAAAAAAATGAGTTTGCACTGGGTTGTCGTCGGCTTCAGCCTTGTCCGAGAATTATCCAGCTCCGTTGGATTTGGCCATGTGGCAAGTTGTACAGTCGTCGCCAAAGGGGATAGTGCTAATTAAGAGGTACGTCGACGATATTTTAATTTGTTCAGATGTAGAAGGACTCCATCCCAAGGTTAAAGGTTCCATAGAACAGGCGGCGCTTGAGCTAGTTTTCAGTTGCTAGGAACCTGTTGAGGGAGTTTGCAGTTCTTGGGTTTGATTTTGAGCACGTTAGATGGGCTGTGCTGGGAATATGGTAAGCTTGCGGCGAAACCTTTGTTACCTTTCCAGAGTTTTCAGTCAAAGTTAGTTAAACGACGTTCAGTGGTATTCTTGCTAGACAATGCTCTGAAGAAATCTTCTCAGCACATGGTGCCTGGAGCAGAAAAGCATTAGTTGTTGTGCTTGAAGGATGCGGGGTACTCGAATAACATAGTGGAGGGGGTAGCCTTGAAATACCTAAAGGGTTTTGGTTGCATTGAAAAGAAAACGATGGAGAAACCGGAGAGAGTGGCGTGTATTCCGTTTTTCCACGGGTTTTTGCACAATTTGATGGCGATTGCAAATAGGTTCCGTGTAAAGGTCGTCTTTACTACAGACTACAATTTGAACAGGCTTACGCCATTTTCGGGGGAAATGAAGGTTGTTTGAAAAGGCACAGGGAGGCCCCTGTAAAAGGCCAACATGGTGTTGTGTATGACATTCCAATAACCTGTGGGCTCTCCTACGTCGGACAAACAAAGCGCTGTTTGAATGAAAGATTACCCGAGCACAAGAGGGCTGCCCAGAATAATGCAACGAACTCTGAAATCGCAAGGTACGTAGAAGAGTGCAATAAACGTTAGCCGGTGTGGGAGGACGCTATTGTATTCAGACAAGAGAAAAACTGTACAAATTATTTTTATAAGTAACATTTAGGATTGGCTCTGTAGGAAATTGTATTAGCCAGCCTTCTATCGCACTGGATGCAGCGTCGCGGATGTTTTTACTTTTGTAAGGGGTGGAATAGGGGAAGGGGAAACATTGTATAAAACCTTGTAATGGTTGCTGCTGTTGTTGTTGATGGTGTTTTTTTTTTATGTGGTTTTATTGGAGAAGTCTCAGTCATGTACCACTGGGTGTGTTATGGAGGACGTAACGATGTATGTATGAACGTGTGGAAACTATACTCGGTGTCACTAGTTATGTACAGTGCAGACAAGCACTCAGGGAAGGCAAGACGGGAGAGGAGGGCAATGGAGGGCGAGGGCTGAAAAGGGAGAGGACTAGGAATGTTAGAGATGGGAGGAGGTTTCTCTCCTCGGCCCCAAGCCTTTCTAGTGATTGCCCTGTCTCTCCTCACCTGGCGTTGCCTTCGCCTGTCTTCCACCCAACTAGTGACACGGAGTATAGGTGAAGGTCATGTGAGAGGATGGGTTATACGTGTTTGTACCATTAGTTCTGTTATGGAGGCGTGGCGTTGGCTGTATGAACGTGTGCAAATTCGCTGGAGGTCGTGGGAGAGGGCGGCATATAAAACATGAAGTGTGAATAAAAATCTATTCAAATGGCGTTTGAGACTTGTGTGTTCGTCCCTTCTCCCCTTTGTCGTCCGTCGCCTCCGGTATGATCATGTGTAAAGTTAACCAGCCCGCCTCTCTATTAAGCTTGTTTCTGATACTTTAAGTTTTAAAAACCGCTTCATTATGTCTGTCGTAATTACCATTTCGCGTGAGTCCTTGTTATACTTTCACTGACTGACGAACCTATTCTGTCACAGCCTTTACATAACAAAGCTCGCGCCATTTTTAAATTTAAAATACAGTACTTTAGGATGTTTCGCAGCTGTGCCACAGACCGCTACCGGTGCAAAGCGTTAATTTTTTTTTTTTTAAGTTGCACGTTTTTCAATAAAAATAAAAATAAATGAGAAGCAAAAAGAAGCCGGATATTGCTTTCTAAAGTGACTCGAGTGGTAGAAGGTGAAGGCTGTGTAGATGAACGGAAAAGGGTGTCCGCTGTCCGCGGACACTTTCAATTAGATTCACTGGATAGTAAACGACTTTTAGTACCGGCGCATTCCCTCGGAATGTCGTCTCGTATCCTCCCGTTCCCCTCCGACTATTCAATTACAGTTCCCTTTGTGCTGTTTTCCGACCACGATTGTCATCTTGGAGACGGACCGTTCGGACAAAACTCCCCTCTCTTCGCTCTTGCACACTATTCTTACCCTAACCAGCAACGCTTATATCTTGTAAAGAATCCTATATCTCTGGCGTCTGTGATCCTTATCTGCGTCACCCCTTTACACACACATACATGCACGCGGACGCGGAGGGACAAGACGAGGAAACGGCGGCTTCCTTTTGTGCGGCCTGCGTTGTTCGTGCTTGGGGGCGTCCAAGGCTCGAGGCGGGCGCTGCAGCGCGCGTCAGTTGGGTCTGGAAGTGGACCGGAACTCGGGCCCGTGCTAGAAATGGGGCAGCGATGAAATTCCTCGTCGAGATTCAAGCCCCGGAGGGCTATTGTTGGCGGCACTTCCTCGCGTCGAAGCCTCAGGGAGCGGGAGACAGGGACGAAGCCACGCTTAGCCGAGCCAAAGACAAGCACAAAACAGAACAAAAAAGGATCTTCCTTCCGCGGCTCGACACCCCCTCGGTACTTCCCCCCTCCCCCTTTCCGTCCCCTCCCCTCTGTCTCCTAGGGAATTCGGGGATCAGCGCCTTGGTTTCCTCGTGTACCGTCTGATACGGGTGCCATTCATCTTCGTGACGAACGACATCCTAGATAACGAGTTGCCACTCACGAGAGTTTAGATAGCGGCTCCCGGTATGCTCCTGAAAAAATGCGTACAACGCCAAACGGGAGATCAGAAACTAAGAAGTGCAACTCGGGTACTCTTATAGTAGCAACGTTTTTCTTTTTCTGTTCGTTTGTTTTTTAGCTGCATTTTTACCGATTGAGGCAGCTGTTCATTTCAGTTTGGTACGGGATTGTGAGAAGTCCTGATAAATAAAAGTAGCTTTCCCTCGGTAAACGTTCTAGCCTTTGAGTGCACAATCCTCAAGGTGATTCCTTACGGTCAATTATAGAGAATAAAATTAATCTTCCCTTGACTTTGAACTCTAATTTGCTTTCAGTCAGGGACAACAGGTTGTACACGGCAATATGAGCTGGTGCAGCGGCGTGGATACGAGAGCGGTAAAAATTCCGACCGCGGTTAAAAGGGGGTCATGAAATCAGTGTTGGCGGTAACTCGTTACAAGTAAATGCGTTACCGGCAATGCGTCACATTTTTCGGTAACACAGTAACGTACTCGTTACTTTCTCAAATCAGTAACGCGTAACATACTTAAGTTACTTATTTCGAGTAACGGGTAACGTATAGTTGCGTTGCTCGTTACATCCTTTTCCCAAAACTTGGAAAAAATACACTTAAATGTTTTAGTGTTTCTATACTTCGTTTTACCTTAAGTCCAGACGTAGCCCAAGCTACGAGCGGATAGATTGCCACCTGCCCGGTTTTTGACCGGTACGGTCGGTTTTTTGGATAAAGAGCCGGTTGCCGGTCTGTATCTAAAACCAGCTGTCATTTGACGTTTTTTTTTTCTTATTTCAACAATTCAAGCACCTTTTTTCTCTTTTTTTGGCTCTTTTTTATTTGGGGGGGGGAATTTATTATTCTAGTCTAGACCAGTGTTGGACAAAATACTCGATAACAGTATTTAAGTTAAGCTACTAAATACTTGATTCATAAAGCATTTAAAATACTAAAGTTACTTTCACTGTAAAGTATCTTGAGTAGAGTAGAAATACTTAAAATGTAATTTAATTACTTTTGAAGATACTTCCGCATTGAGTAATTTGTATCGGCGTCAGTGACAAACACAATTATACAGTTGCGGAAGTCTGGTATAAGAGAATGGTTTATTAGCGCGCAACAGCACAAAACGAAAACAAAACACAAAAAAAAACATCGTAGGGCTATTCTCTGCAGTCTAACTATAAAGACCAGGATATCACTGATACATGTTGCAAAACATTTCTGGGACAACAAAAAAGAGGTCGCTTTAGCTATAGTGACATCGCTGAATATCACGTCCTGCGGCGCACCTTATACGCATCGTTTAACTACAATCCATATTCCGTATATGGGGAGTTCACTATAAAAGAACTTGGAATACGGAAATGAGTAAATGAATAACAAAGAGAGCCCACATACTAGCCACAGCCCTGGTCGCACCTTCTTCAAGTAGATTGCGTTCAGAAAGGCAGTCAACGTTGGGGAACGCTTTGTTGGCATTTTGAGAGTGCGTTTGCGCCTCAGTGTGGCAACCTTTTCTTCCGTTTGAGGATCTTTTTGGGGAAACTAGGAAACAAAAGGCGTTTTTGGGGAGGCGAGGGAGGAAACCTTCACTGTACGAGCTCTGGGGTGAAATATGAGTCACAATCGGCACAAATGAGATGTTTTCACGAGTTCAATCTAAGTCACCGTAGCTTAACGGAGCTAGCAACAGGATTTAGTTACTCGAAAGAATGTTCCTGTTTGCTCGTGCCACGCCGACGCCACTTTATACCGAAACACTAGGAAAATGGCGAAATGTCAAAAATGTGTTTGAGATAATGAGCACAAGATACTAAGAAATGTAATTAAAATACAGTATCAAATACCCTCGATCAAAAGTATTTGCGCGATACTAAGATACTTCAAAAGGTATTTGAAATACAGTATCTTGAATAGAGTATTTGAAATAGGTACAAGTCTGCTCTAGACCGTGCCTCCTCCATGCCTGTCGGCTTCTCTAAAAGGGGTGTCCAGGCCCGATGCTCCACCTCAGAACATGCACGAACGGCTTGGTAGCGCCGCAAGGCGGACGTTCGTTTTTACTTTTTTATAGCGTCTAGTATTTACATTATTATTGAAGATATATCATATATATATATATATGTTTTTCAACAACATGTGGAACTTTTTTTTTGGATGTGACCACCCTGACTCAAACGAGTTCCGCTGAGACAAAATACCGAAACTACGAAACTAGCAAGGCCAGGCCGCACTTGTGCGGCGCTAACGCGGAGAACGCTTGGCCGCTTCGGCGGCAGTACAGTGGCTAAAAGGGGTAGTGTAACGAACGAAACCGGAGAAGCGGCACAGCGTTGGAAGACGGCCGCGGGTGGCGCTGGCGCTTGCAGCACCGTCGTTCCGGCTATGGCTCCGGCTTGGCCGCCTGGCCAGCTTGGCTCCGGCCAGCTCCGGCCGATTCGGAGCAGTCGACTACGCTGTCGTCTGCTAGTTTCACATTTTTATTCACCTATGAACACAAATCATGTCGTGGGAAGTTCGCTGGAAACAAATAATTGTTTTTTAGGTATTTATATTAGTTATGAAGCGTGTTAGGATGCCTCTATCTGCCGGCCGATGTAAGCACCCTAACGGAGCTACGGATCGAACCGCCACCTACACCGTCTTCCAAGGAGCGGCCGTTCCCGATGCATGGTGAAGGCTACGCGGTAACTACACTACCCCCTTTAAGCCACTGTAGCGGCAGTTTGGGTCTTTAGCGGTTACCTATAATCGCGCGCATAGAAATAGTTGGCGCCGGGTCGAGTGCGGATGAAAGGTAGAAAAAATAAGAAGTAATATTCCGCTGAAAACAGCGAGCTGGTCCCGAGCTCTAAACTGTCGGTCAAGGACATTTAGATTTCCTGCTGTCGGTGCTGCTGGGGCGACATCATTGAATCTCCTTTGGAAGAGATTGTTGACTTCACTACACGGCAGGTTTGTGCGCCTAGGTGGCTCCACCTCACGGTAGCCACACGTACTATTCGCCCTCTCCCTTCCGCTTGCCAGTGCTTGGAGCCGACAGGCATTGTGTAACTATATAGGAGACGCTGGTCTAGACCACCAACGTTTTTGTGTATAAAAGCATATGCATTTACTAGTTTTAAGTTTATTTCGTATACAATGTCCTGGTCCCTGAAATTGTTTGCTTAGCCGCAAAAAAGACGTCATTTTGGTAAAAAGCTGGCGCGTTTACGATTCAGTCTAGCACCTAGAGAATATTTGTGATTTGCCGAAGGAGATAAGAGAATGGTGAGCAAGACAACACTTTGAATTCGAGGACACAATCCTTTTGTAATGCATGATTCGAGAGGTATGAAAACATGCTCGCGTTAAGCGAATTTACGAGTGACCATAAACTTTCAAGCCATAGGCTCGTGCCGGTGCTCGAGGTCTACAACCACGTTCACTACCAAAACGTCCAGAACAAGCAATTTTTGAAAATAATAGATGTACGTTGGAAATCTGCTCGCCGAGTATCATGCTTAGTGTCTCAGAGCTATTTTTGCTGGAAGCATTATTTCATTCGCAGCCATTTTATGGTAAACAGCAATAATCGGTTCTCCACCTGCTGCACAGGATGAGCGTGAAAAATTTGTTTTTGAAGCTTTATTTCTGAATAAATGGTATACATCTATGTATGTTATTGAGTTCAGTGTTGTGTATTCTTATACTTACATAGGCTATTATGTCTTCATAGATTTTATCAATAGATTTCACTTTGGGAAACTCGTGTCAAAAAAGAGGACACTTAAGATTGCTTACGTGTAGGAATGATGCAGCGCATTCCTACAAGGAGCGCGCCACGTCTTTCTTTTTCACATGGCGCTCTGGTGGTGACGTCACGCTCCCCCACTGCGCAGGCGCGGCGAACCCCGCGGGCTCCAAGGCTTCCGTGACAATGCATCTGCGTTGCTGCGCTTTTCTTTGTGTTTTTTTTTTTTTTTTGAAGCGCGTCCGGTTTGACCTTGAGCGACCCCGCCGCCTTCCGTGCCGATGCATCTGCGTAGCTGTACTTTCCTTTGTGTTTTATTTTATTTCTGAGACGCGTCCGCTTTCGCCTCGAGCGGCCTCGCCGGCTTCCATGACGGAGGATCTGCGTTGATTGTGCTTTTGGCCAGTAGGAATTTAATTGCCGTTTCGCTGGCCTCTCAGTGGCGGATCCAAGGGGGGGGGGGGGGCGACGGAGGGCAGTTTGATAAGGGTAAACCCGCCGGTGCACAAGAATGAATGGGAGAATAGTATCTTTACAAAATTTCCGCCCCCCCCCCCCAAAAAAAAAAAACGGAGTTCTGGATCCGCCTTTGTGGCCAATGGGAATTCAACTGCCGTTTCGTCGCTACAGACGGTTACAGACAACGCCGGCTTCGGTCCATAGGACAGTTAATGCTTTCGCATTAATAAATTGAATCTCTGTACCAATTACGACTGTCAACACTGCATCATCGTCGAACTATGACATGTACTTTGTAACCATCCACAAGTGTAGTTATCATCGTAGTCATTTTTGTTCTGTTTTTCACCCGAAGTGTCGGGCTGCCTCTATAAACACGTGCCTGATAATAAACCCTGTTCACAAGCTACCATGCCTTGTCTGCAGTACGTCGTAGCAGTGGCGACGAGAACGAGTCAACGCAGGTGAAAAAACGTGTTGCAGCACTCGCGCAAACGTGGATTACCAGGTGCCACAGTGTGACAATGGAAAGGACAAGTGGGCCTCCTACACCATCCGGATTGCAGCCTACTTCGAAAAAAACGCCATAACCGACGAAGCAAAAAAAAAATTCCTTCTAGTATCAGGCCTTGGGTCAAGGACAATCAAAGTGCTCAGTGGCCGCTGTGCTACAAGGAAGGTGAGCGAATTAACCTATAAGGAAGTCGTGAGAACTTTGGAAGATTTTTACGCGTTACCACCCAACAAAATAGCCGAAAGCTCTAAGTTCTAGCGTCGAGTTCAGAAAGAAGGGGAGTCTGCGCAACAGTTCGCAGTACAACTGCGACGTCTAGCCAACAAATTCAATTTTGGAACTATGCTGGACAGAATGATACGGGACAAATTTGTGTGCGGCATTCGAGATACGGACGAGCAGAAACTGCTGCTGGCACAGCCGGAGCTCACACTGAAAGAAACCGAAAGCATTGTTCGGGTTGCGGAAACAGCAGCGCAAGATGTCAAGGAAGTAAAGCAATCTGAGTCTGCGGAAAACACAAAATTAAACAAGCTTACAGAGAAGGTACGAAAATTCAAGTCCGGGAAAATGGAGAGACGTTCACGAGGGCAGACAAACTAATGCGGAATATTTGGAAGTTTAACACACACTACAGAAGCCTGCGGATTCTTAAACGCAAAGTGTTTTCAGCGTGGGCGGAAAGGTCATGCAGCCCGGATGTGCCGTTTCGAGGGCAAGAAACAAGCGACGGCGTGTACGATATACGGCAACGAGTACAGCAGCGGTGCTAGCTATATGTATCTGCAGTTTCTAACCTTGAAATCCCCTTCTGCCGTCGACGACAAGTTGGTTGCACCTGTTCGCCGGAAGTTTTGCTGGGGCGGTGTCGACATCGTCATGGAGATGGACACTGGTTCTCCGGCCTGCGTGATCCCAAGAGACGTGTTCGACAAACATCGCCACAAGTGGCCGAAGATGGAGTGTTCAAGCCTGAAGTTGCCCATGCTACCTGGGAAAGTTGCCTGGGGCAGGTAAGCTGACGCTCGAAGTCCGGTACTGTGGTCAAGTGGTAACTGCGACATTTACGATTTTAGACTGTGTGGAACCAAGTCTCTATGGACGCGACTTGATACAGAAGCTCAACTGTCTGGGGACGCCGGTTTCAAAGTGAACTACTACAAACAAAACTACGCAGAACGAAGAGCTAACAAAACTGCTCTCTGAGAACGAGTTGTTGTTCAGCGACGGAAGAAACCGTACCCAAGTTTTTCAAAACCAGGTTTCTGCCAGACGCGATGCGTGACAGGGTGTCTATTGAATTGGACAGGATGCTTGAAAGCGGGGTTATTTTGCCTGTTCCCCATGCCGCGTGGGCAACGCCCATTGTTCCTGTGCTAAAAAAGAACGGTTCCATAAAAATTGGCGGAGATTTCAAACTAACCATAAACCCAGCCGCGGCATCGAACAGTATCCGATACCAGCAATTGACGACCTCTCAGCGTCACTGAACGGGGGTGAGATACAACGCTCTAGACCTTTGAGATTCATAAAATCAAGTGCTACTAAGCGAAGAGTCCAAGAAGTTGACCGTAATCAACAGCCATCACGCCCTGTTTAGCTACAAGCGGCTCCCGTTCGGCGTTTCATCTGCTCCCGCCATCTTTCGGCGAAAATGGAGACTCTGCTGCGAGGTGTAGACGGCGCACAAGCTTATTTCGATGACGTCATTGTCTCTGAAAGAAAGGATGACAATGGAAACCGTCTCAAACAAGTGCTCCAGTGTTTTTAAAAGAACGGAGTCAAGCTGCACAAAGGGAAATGCAACTTCTGGCAGGACGAAGTCTCCTATCTCGGGTACCGCATCAACAAGGATGGCCTGCATTCTACTGAAAGAACTTGACGGCCATAATGAAAGCAAAGAGTACAACCAACGTAAGCGAACTTCGCTCTTTTATTGGGCTGCTTTCATACTACGGCAAGTTTTTATCAAATATGGCCACCCTCTTGGCACCATTGTATGAGCTTCTAACGAAGAATAAAAACTGGGTGTAGTACGAAACAAAAGAGGATGCGTTCAGGAGGATGCAAAGCAGACGTGCTCACACATTTTGACCCGTCTAAAGCGTTACGCGCAGAATGCGATACATCGCCTTAAGCTGTTGGGGCGGTGCTGCCTCACCATTTGGGAAGTGTACACAGACCAGTAGGATTCATGTCACAAACACTTTCAAAAGCATTTAGAAATTATTCGCAACCAGAACGGCAAGCACTGACCCTAGTTTTAGGAGTGACGAAGTTCAGACTATTTGTGGGAACGAGCGTTCACTTTTGTAACTAATCACAAGCCTTTGGTGGGACTGCTGAGAGAGGATCGACCAACACCTGTGATGGCAGCGGCCAGAATTAAGCGTTGGACTTTGTTGTTAAGCGCATATCAATACAAGGTTGAGTACAAGCCGGGATCCCAGAATCAAAATACCGACGCCCTTAGCCGCCTTCCAGTAAACATTACCGATGAAGAAGCTAAAGAGTTGCCAGAATATTGTGCTCTCGCTGAACAAACTCGATAAGACTGTTTTCTCCACTCAAAGACTTCAGGCACTGACTTCTGAGGACCAGCTGCTGTCGAGGGTGAAAGCCTTCGTGTTGAAGGGGTAGCCAAGGCAACTAGATGATAACCATCCACGTATGCAACCGTACTTTCACAGGAAGCTGGAACTAACCGTGACCTAGGAATTCCTCTACTGGGGACATCGAGTCGTCATACCCCAAGCTGCCCTGGGACCGATGCTCCAAATGCTACACGAGACCCATCGAGGATCCTCGGCAATGAAGGCGGTCGCGCGGACGCTGTTCTGTTGGCGGGCCTCGATGGTGAGATCGAACAGCTTTCCCGTCAGTGCAGTTCGTGTATCCAGGCACAGCCAATGCCTCCTGCCAAAGCTCCTGTAAAGTGGCCGGAGACTGGCGAGAAATGGTCACGGGTCCACCTACCTAGACTATGCGGGGCCAGTTGGTAAAGTCATGACATTGATTGCTGTGGACTCGCACTCCAAATGTATAAAAGCTGTTGCCATGAAAAATTGCACCGCAGATTCCACAATATCTGCTGTACGCGAAATGTTCAGCCACTTTGTAATTTCAAGGAACACTGTGACAGACAACGGAACCCTATTTACGGCAGAATCGTTCTCGCGGTTCCTCTCTGAGAATAACGTAGAACATCTGCGCAAAGCGCCATACCACCCAGAGACCAATGGCCTAGCAGAAAGAGCTCTCAGAATGATTAAAAACGGCTTGAAAAAAGGTCAAGCAAGGCGGCTTATCAACGCGTCTAGCAAAAATATTATTTGCATGCCGACGAACACCCCTACCAGACGGCACTTGGCCGGCCCAGAAACTTCTGGGCTACCAGATTAGATCCCGTCTGAACTCCTGGATACCGTCCCCTGTCACTTCATCCACGCCTTTGCAGGAACCCTGATGCAAGCTGTCGGCCGGAGATCCCGTGTGGGCACGGAACCTTCGAGAAGGGGAACGGTGGTAACCAGGAACCGCAGCTACCCGACCGGGGCCCGCATGGTATCGGTTGACACGCCGCTGGGAGAAGCACGACGCCACACAGATCAGATCCGTTCTCGAAAGCTACAAGCACACCTAGCACCAGAGACGACGCAAGAAACAGCACCCGCAGTTAGTGAAGATGCAGCTGAGGGTCCAACAGCTGAACAGCCTACCACGGATGTCACACAACAGCAAGAGCTGCGCAGATCTACCAGAGCGAGAAAACCGGTAGTGCGTTATTCCCCCTATAAGGGAAGGAATTCTGTGTCGACGGAAGCTGTATCATCGTCGAACGACGATATGTACTACTAAGAACCCTCCAGTGTAGTTATCATCGTTATAACTTTCGTTCTGTTCCTCACCGAAGTATCGGGCTGCCTATATAAACACATGCAAGATAATAAACCCTCTTCACAACCTACCATGCCATGTGTGCCGTACGTCGTAGCAGTATACATTTATGTTTGTTGTTGAGTTCAGTGTTGTGTATTCGTGTACTTACATATGCTATGATGTATTAATAGATCTGTGTCAATGAATTTCACTTTTGGAAACTCGTGTCAAAATAAATTGAAACGCGGTATCAAGTATTTAAGACTGTCAGCACGGTATCTCACATAACTACCCCCCCCCCCCCGGGGCCGGAGTAGCCGGTTTTTTCTTCGACGAAAGGTGGCGACCCTATCAGGGACCAATGATATTGCGATAAAAGAAAACCATCATGGTGTTTGTCATGTTTTAATGCGAGAGCATTAACTGTCCCATGGAGCGAAGCCTGCGTTGTCTGTAGCCGTTGTCTGTAGCAGCGAAAACGGCACCTGCATTCCCATTGGCCAAAAGCACAGCAACCAGATGCTTCGTCACAGAAGCCGGCAGGGCGCTCAAGTTCAAAGCGGAAGCGCCTCAGAAATAAAACACAAAGAAAAGCACAGCAACGGAGATGCATCGTCACGGAAGCCGTGGAGCCGGTAAGGCTCCGCGCCCACGCAGTGTGGGAGCGTGACGTCACCGCCGGAGCGCCGTGTGGAAAAGGAAGACGTGGTGCGCTGCTTATATGTAGGAATGCGCTGCCTTTCGCATTCCTACACGTAAGCAGTCTTGAGTGTCTTCGTTTTGTTTTTGTACGTGATTTATCATCGCTGAACCAATCATAAGCAAGAAGTCCCTGTGACTTGCGCTTTCGACGCTGCTTGATTTGTCCCATTAGCACGTAGCGTCGGCTGCAGGGTGTAAGATAGACAGCTGGGGAAACGGCCCATAGAAGCCTACCGCAGCGCAGTGGCCGGATTGTGTACTCGTCTGCTTGCGGGTACCCCCCTTTTGCGACAGATGGCGCTGCGGCGAGAGGAAAAAAATCGGAATCGGATTTGCATGGAACTCTATGGGAGAGTGCGCAAAATAAACCGAGAGCACGACAGTCCTCCATCGAAAATCCACGAGAAACCATCTCCGTCAGTTTAGCTGGTTGCCACCGGTCGCCCACCCGGAGTGAGAGTTCGCGGTGCTCCACATAGACGGCGCCACAGAAAAAGAGAAACCCGAGGGGTACACAATCCGGTCGCTCATTTGGCTCTCGTTTCCCCACCTGTCTATCTTACACCCTGGTCGGCTGCGTCTGGACTTAAGCTGAAGCGAAATATAATGTGCCATTTGTCTGGGTTACCTACGCTCCACCGCACTCTCTTGTTTTTTTTAATATTTTTGAGGCGCCAAGTAATTATTTATTGTACTCATGCCACATGCCTTCAAAACTTTGTCTTTCTTTTCCCGTGCAAGAAGACCCCTTAAAAAAGAAAAAAAAATGCCCACGCCCTTTGTCACGGTGTCGAAAAACGCTGTTACCGCTGATTTATAAATAAAAAGTAACGCAAAAGTAACGTTCGTTACTTTTAATCGTTAACGGAAACGGCAACGCGTTCCTTTTATTTTGGGGTAAGGTAGGTCGGTAACGCTTTCCTTATTTTGCAAGTAACGAGTAACGTATATCGTTACTTTCTCGGTAACGCTTTCAACATTGGTTGGAATACAGTGCCACGTTCCCTATTGCCGCAGTGTAACAATAGGTTCCGTGGGCTAGCATTCTGGAAGCACCGCTTGCTGCATTATGTCCCATTCGGCTGGCACTCGGGTGGTACTCGGCTACCTCAGCTGATATTACCGCCGTCTGTGCGTCGTTGTACAGAACTTTGAATACCAGGGCATTCACCTGCAAAATGCTTGAAGGGCAACTCAGTTCGAAAATGAAACCAAACTAAATGACTGGTATCGCCGTAGTCATACAAAATATGATCACAGCCGAAACATTACGCCGAAGTGAAGCCGCGTACACCACTAAAGCCGATTTTAAAGATCCGAGCCGCTGCTCTTTAGCGGGCGGCAAGCGGGTTAGCTTTTAGTCAAGCAACACTTGCGCAGCACCCCTGTGACGTCACGTCGCAGTGGAGCTGCGGTTGATTGGTTGTACCACGTACCGCAGCATTCTTGTGACGTCACGCCGCGGCCGTGCGGCTCATGATCAGTGTTGCCATCTCTCTAGCAGATAGTTTCGGTTTTGCCGTAGACGCCCGAAATCAAACTTTGAGCCGTGATATTTATAAGACTACAAGTAATATCGAGAAAAGAAATTATACCTTGTAATTCAGGGACACTGCTTTAGCTGAGAATGTCATAATCCCAAATTCAAAAATATTGACCGGAATTGCACTTTTAAGGTTACACAGACTCGAAGTTTTTATGTTTTCAGTTCGTCGACAGTTGCAAGGTCCAGCATTAACGAGGTATGAGCGAATGATCTACTCGTGTAGGCAGTGGTTACATTGTGGGTTGCCAAACAACTCGGAACAGAGACAGAAAAATTAGCTCCCAAAAATGTGGAAACATATATATTTCAAAATAAGCTAAGCTCGTCAGACACTCTTGAAAAAAAAATGACCGCATCTCCACGTGGTGAATGATGTTGATTGGGGCGAAGCTCTGGTGGTGCTGGTGATACTGATTTTATTGTTCATGGGTAGTGCTGATGGCGCTGTTGTTGTTGTTGTTTTTATTGCTCATAGGTAGTGCTAAGTTCCGGGTTGCGTTTCGACTTCATTATTACTGCTTTATGGTCGGTGAAATGCAGAGCCAGTGGTTCTTCTAGCGGATCAGCTTGGATCCGCTAAAAGCCGTGGGAACGCATCTCCACCGCTTAAGTCAACGGTCCATGTCAGAAAGAGATTGTGTGGTACGGAACATGGTTATATACGTATTTGAGCATTTGACCGCAGCGCCCTCTCGTCTATAGACGTTGAGCCAATGCATGCAAAGTTTAACGCGATTATATACGCATTTGACCGCAGCGCCCTCTCCTGTATAGACGTTGAGCGGCTACATGCAACGTTTCATCCATGACATCCCCAGCTCTTGAGTTACTACCACATCTCAGAGCCCCCTACTCGTCCCGCAGTCATGGCCGAGTGGTTAAGGCGATGGACTAGAAATCCATTGGAGTCTCCCCGCACAGGTTCGAATCCTGTCGACTGCGCAAACATTTTTTTTCTTTTTATGTGAGCACGGACGCCGGACGGACGGACAAGGCTAGACCCTAAGGAGCTTCGCCCCTAAAAACGTTTTGCTCTTTCACGCAGCTTCAACGACGCTTTGCACTGCTGTCCTTGTGTAAAACGCAGGGCCAGTCTCATAAAGCTCTCGACGAGTCCCATGGCAACGCAGACCCAGCGTGGCGTCAACACGGAGCGATGACCCTCGCACGGAAACTGCGTTCTTGGTAAAACAAACACGCTGAGCGTTTATATAGCAGCGGTGGAGGCGCTGATAATTCGGTCCGAGATAAACACCTCGGGAGGGAACACGAACGCTGCCAAACTTGTGGCAGCGAAATATACTAGCTGACACGGAGGAGCGAAATCACCCGCCAAAATAATTACATCCTGTTGTTGTCCGCTCTAATGTGGAGGTTGCTAGAACTGCCAAAGCGTACCGAATTTTTAAATATAACTTTATACATTTCAGGAACGCCAATTCTGGGATTCGTGTAGTCTTCTAGCGATACAGGAACAGTACGCATGAATGAGGCCATTTCATTTCATTCGCTGGTTTTTAAACACATAAGCATTCAAATATATCATTGGCTGATGGTAGACACAGAGGACAGAAATAATTAGATGCAGCTTTTTACTAACATCACGTTGCCAGCTATTATGTAGAAAGAAGTTGTAGGGAGTTAAATATACGTGCTAAACACGTGTTACCTACCTAGAAATTATTAGTCCATTCAAAGATAAGGCGGTGGATACACACACACACACACATCACACACATACACACACACACATATATATATATATATATATATATATATATATATATATATATATATATATATATATATATATAACGGCGCCGTCATGCTTTATTCATTTCCCCATTCTCGTCACCGTAAACATTAGCAACATAAAAACAAAACAAAACGCCAATAAGAAAGAATATACTCCCGCGAGAATTCAAGCCGCAAATAAAGTATAGCTTTAATAGAAGTTTATTTGTGTTCTTCGAGTACAGGTTGCCAACGAGAGGCGCTGGTGTTCTAAGAAATATTTTTAAGTCAATTCGAATGACAGGATAGTCAGTTACAAAATTAGTCGGGGATTCATTCATTAATCGGTATGTTAATCGAATTATTTTGCAGCCCTAATTACCATATGAGAACGAAAAATCAATGCAGACTAGATATTTGCGCTATTATTAAGGAATATCTATATCATATTTACGATGGTAGGCTCTAAATTGCTGCGAACCAGTTGTAGGCAAGTCAGAAAAAGAAAATAAGAATTGAGCGCGGCTTTAATTGACTGTCCCGTCATCTTCTTAGGGTGTATTTTACAAAACCAACATTGTGCCGCCATAAGAATGCTCACTCCGCGGTCATTTCCTTCGGCCCTTCCCCATGGGTCAACGACCAGTTGATTGGGTTGTTTTAGTTTATCATTATAATGGGTTCTGTATGTTCACGGTGACACCGGACCTAGCCAAGCTTCCAATAATGTTGTTGCACTCAAGTCTGGCCAGCGCCTCTGTCGAGCAAAATCGAACATTTCTCGGGCGCGAAATGCTCCCGAGAAATATTCGATTTTATATTCGACTGCGCGTCATTGTGTTCTTTCACGTTACTCTCGGACGCTAAACTTTCAGAATTTTATTAGTGGATACATTTTTTATAAGACAACAAGAACAAACTTGGGTATTGCATTTTTTTTAACTTCACTCGCAATGACAGACTTATCTTACTTATTGCCAAATGACGTTGTTAAACTTTTTAAAGACCAACCAAATGTGCCTTTTTCGTTATTTCATTTAAATGTTCAATCAGTGCGAAATAAGTTTGATGAGCTTAGCACCTTTCTGGACAGTTTTACATTTTCTTTTGATATAATAATGCTAACTGAAACATGGTATAACCAGAGTGATGAAGTGGACCAACTAGAGAAGTATGCAGTATTCAATTTAGATCGTAGAGACAAAGTAGGAGGAGGAGTATGCATGTACGTTAAAAAAGACCTTGAATATAATATTGTTAGTGATTTCAGAGCGACAACAAATGACTATGAGATTTTAACTTTACAACACGATAAATTTGTATTTTCTGTCGTCTATCGACCGCCATCTGGGAATGTTGCGACCTTCCTTGAATATCTTGAAGATTTTTTAAAGGTTGTTGGTGAAAATAAATCGTGTCTTTATCTTGGCGGTGATTTTAATGTAGACATGCATACCTCCTCTAAACATCAGCTTGATTTAGTGTCTCTGTATCAGTCATATGGATTGTCTAATGTTATTTCACTGCCTACTCGTATAGCGCCTCTGCATGACACGTTGCTTGATTTATTGTTAACGAATGTTCCCACCACAGAGATACTTGCTGGCGTGATCGGGGTAACGATTAGCGATCATCTGCCGATCTTTATGTTTAGTAATGTAAACTTCAACAGCAAAAAAACTAGTGCTGTTCAATCTTTTTTAGAAACATCAGCACGAAAAACTTGCAACATTTTGAGCAACAGATATTTTCTGCGAACTGGAGTGCGGTGTTGTCTAGCGTATCAGCTGACGAAGCATTTGATTACTTTCTTGATAAGTTTATTATGATATACGACCACTGCTTCCCCTACCAACAGCGAAATATTTCCCGCAAGTCACGTAAACCATGGGTTACGTCAGAAATAAGAAAAATGATAAATAAGAAAAATACTCTTTACCATCAATTCGTACGTAGCAGAGACGTTAGCGTGTTGGCTAAATTTAAAAAACAAAGAAACCAGTGTACAAGGGCCTTAAGGCAGTCAAAACGTTCTTATTTTAACAATTTATTTCAAGGTGTAAACAGATCCGATGATATGTGGAAAAAATTGAACGGTATACTTAAGAATGGGCCGCACAAGGAGATAATCACGAAAATCAAAATTGAAGGCACCGATATAGATGGGGAAGCTTTAGCTGAAAAATTTAATGAACATTTTGTTAAGCCCGCTCAAAGTGTGTGCTCTACGAGTGCCTCCAGATACATGCTTAGTGTTTCTGACAGCTTATTTCTTACCCCAACCGACGAAGATGAAGTATTCTCAGCGTTTCAAAACTTAAAAAACAGTAAAAGCTTCGATATATACGACCTTCAAATAAAACCAATTAAACATGTATTGCGGGCGATTTTACCCTATTTAACACACATATTCAATTTAGCACTTAAGTATAGTACCTTTCCAAAAAAAATGCAGATAGCAAAGGTGACTGTAATATATAAAACCGGTGATAAGAATGACTTAGGAAATTATCGACCTATTTCGGTTTTACCCATATTTTCCAAGGGATTAGAAAAAATCATACATCAAAGGCTTAATAATTTTTGTGAGAAATTTTCAATTATTACGCCCTGTCAATATGGATTTATGAAAGGTCGCTCGACTGAGATTGCACTTTCAAAACAAAAAGAACTACTTTTAGGCAACATCGAAGCGAAGCTGGTAACACTCGGCATATTCATTGATTTCACAAAAGCCTTCGACCGTATAAATCATAAAACGTTACTTACGAAACTGTACCTTTATGGTGTTCGTGGGGTCGCTTTACAAATGATTAGAAGCTACCTTCAAAACCGCCATCAGTGTGTTGAAATAAATAAAAACGATCAAATTTCAGACCACTAACCGCCGGTGTACCACAAGGCAGTATTTTGGGGCCACTCCTTTTCAACTTGTATATTAATGGCCTAGTAAATATTGATGGTAATGTGAACTGCATTATTTATGCGGACGATACAAGTATATTTTTTTCCGGTGTTAACATAGATAAAATTATAAACAATGCAAACCATTATCTTTATCAATTAAATGCTTGGGCATCATCAAATTCCCTGCAAATAAACGTAAGTAAAACAAAGGCCGTGGTATTTCGATCTCGTAATACAAATTTTAGTCCAAGGTCTGTACTTTTGCTTGCTACACTCACTATTGATATAGTTGAGAGTGTGAAAGTCCTGGGGGTAATCTTTAATCAGTATATGACTTGGAACGATATGGTGCAATACACATGTAAAAAGCTATCGAAGGCTGTGGGTATAATATACAGATATCACCACATGATTCCTAGTTCGGCCATGATACTCGTTTACAACTCTATTTTTTACGCTCAATATAACTATTGCTTTTTGGTATGGGGAAATACGACCTTAACTAATATCAATCAAATCCATATTCTTCAGAAAAGAGTGATTCGTATGATATGTCATACTAGCTATGACAGTCATACGAAACATGCATTGTTTAAAAAATTTTATATTTTGCAAATTACCAGTCACTATAGTTACAAATTAGCCCTTGCCTATAAAAAGTATTTTTGTACCAACAGTTTACTTTTATCGATCTCAAATCTTCAGTTCAAGGAAACGTTCTACAACACTCGTTCTGAAGATGCGTGGGCAGTACCGCACTCCAGGACGAATTACGGCGATCAAATGCTGAGATGTACACTGCCGCGTCTTTTAAATTGTTGCAGTGAATCGAATATAACTATTTTGAGTGGAACTCGGAAGGATCTACGTTCTGTTTTCGTTAATGATTTTCTTAAAATACGTTCCTGAATAATTAAAGCATGAATCGATTGTACGATTTAGCTCACTTATTTTCTTTTATTTGGTGTAGAGATTGTGAATTTGTATGAGTGTGTGTACGTGTATACATTTTTTTTCTCTGCTGCTGTAGGGGGGGGGGGGGGCAGAGGCTCGTCAAGCAACACTGAGTTGCTTTTTTTCTACCTTCCCCCTCCAAACGGAGAGAAAAAAAGACTTTTGACTTTTTGAAAAGAATTAAAAGAAAGGCACTCTTATTATCTTAATAGGACAGCGCGAGCTGCTTTTTATTTTTAACCTTTTCTTAGTTTTCTTTCTTTTTTTATTAACCTCTTTTGCCGCACTTGAACAGATGCTGATGCACGCTTGTGAACGACCGTGGCTCGTGCATGATTAAACGCTGGAGTGGCGCTTTATGCTCGATGCAAGCATTACATGGGCGCGTCTTACTTAAAGCCAGAGCCGTATATACAGAGAGTTTGGCCATTCATTTGGAAGTAGAGGAGTCAAATGAGGAGACGTCATTGGCCGAAAGCGTGCTGGGCGTGTTCCAGAGCGTCTTCACAAATCCGAATGTAGCCAACCAGAAGCCGGAAGGAATTCCCTGGCGGTGGTCGCGAGAAACGAAATTAAGAAGTGCGTCTGAGTAACACTCGGTGACTGAAAATATGGTGCACGTGATGTTTCAATCACGGTCATCCAAAGTCATAGTGGAAGAGTGCGACTAGCAGAACGATCCACATAATCCGTACGCCAGGCGCCGATGGCCGAGAATCTGCCGTCCGAGCGGTCACGCTCTGTTCGAGCAAAACAAAGTTCCAGCGGCGCATTCGTTTCTTACATCTTTCAGCATGATCATAATCGAAACATCACATGCACCAATTTTCAACCATGAATGGTTACTACATTTACCTCTTACGCGCTTATTAAAACAACATATCTATGAATAAAACTGTTTCTCGCTACCACCGCTGGGGATTCTTTTCGGCTTCTGGTTGGCCAAGAGAGCATGTCAAGCCTTCTTTCTGCGTCTTGTGCACGCCCAGGCTCTGCCCGCTCCTCCCATTGACCAAACTATCTTCATACACGGATCGTAAAACATGAAGGAACTTTAGTTTTACTGGCGCGCTCGTGCCCCCTGGCCGAGAGAAACAGGCTTATTTTAAGCTTTTTGTCCGGTGTCCTCGGCACAAGTATGGTTTAATCAAGTTCAAATCAAGCGAGTAAACACCATTTGTCGTTACTCATTTAAGCAATAAAGAAGTACGGGTCTCTTGACTGATTTTCGAAAGAAAGTCGTTTGTTATACTAGTAGTAAGGCGCTAAACTATTTTACTTCTTGATGTTTAGAAGCTTATCAACAGGAAGTATGTAAACAAGAAAACATCTTCTAACCAAGTCACTTTCGGCGTGTCTCGACTAATTTATCCTTTTTGTGTCGTTTCCGTTTTGTCGCAATCCTCTTGCCATCACGTTGAACGCCCAATCTGGCTTGTGAATGATCCTCAGAGGAAGCATCCAAACAACAGACCCGATGTGGAAACTCACCTGGGTACTTCTAGCTGAACCATGACTAACCACTTGTAGTATAATAAAATTCTCGCCATTAGTTAACAAATCAAACGAACCGTTTTGATGTAGATAAGTAGATTCAGTAGCTAGTAGGCAAAGTACACCTTCTAAACACTCGTTATTCACTCATAAAGCAACGAAGGAGCATAATGCGTTCTTCACCACAAAGAAAAAAAGAAAGAAAAGACAAAGACGTTACTTTCTCAAGGCAGTAATCTAGATTAGCCTTCTTGCGACACACTCGCATTTTTTCTGCCGCTTCCATTCACAGATTGACACCGAGCAACATGTAGCCGCCGCTAACATCACAAGTACACACAGGAGGAAGCGAAGTGTCTTTGGCGAATACCCTCGCCTCTCGGGAAATTCGACGTCGCCAACCGGTCGGAATTTCAGTTTAATTTGGGAAGCCACGTCAACATCGTAGATAACCCGGAGCAATATCTCGCTGTCTAGCCAAGACTGCCGCGTGGGCCAAAACAGTTTGTCGGAGGGGTCTTTCTATTTCGGTGAGCACAACAACAACAACGACAAAAGGACACTAACGACAGGGGTACCTGCAGCTTCCTCTGGAGTGCAGAGATTAAAATTGAGAGCAATTTATTTCCCGGAATCAAATTTATGAAGCCGTTAAACCCACGGCCGTTTGTTTGTTTTCAACGGACCCGATATGGAAGTCGATTCAACCCGTCGAGATTCTCGGTATCGTGTTTTCTGTTTCATCCCTGGACAATAAACATGGACGCGAAAGCACGGGAACAATAAAGGTACGGGAAACTGAGGCCACATCCATCGCGCTCCTTATTTTTGGTGTTTTCTTTTTCTTTTTCTTTTTTCCAGTTGATGGTCTCTGGTCACGTAAGCTGACTTCCCTTTCGAAGGCTTCGTTTTGAACTTGCCTTATTCAATATTGTTCCGCCGCGGCATAATCAGCAGCTTTCAAGTGTCCTTCTTTTCTTTCCCGATTTTCGCTCCTGCAATGGCTAACAAACCTGATAACCCGGGCTGTAACTCGAAGCACTCTAGACAGGCTACTGTACTTCGTCACATCAAAGATTGCCATCGCTTCAGGACTTGTTGTTTGAAGGTGTACTTTGGTGATGCAGCGCTCGTTGCTATTGAGTTCGAAGTGAGTATCTGAAGTAGGTAGGTCTTTTGGCCATTCAACTGGATCTTGAACAAGCCAGTTGGGTCCATTCCACCACATGGAGCTGTCCCGCAGCGTTGCTGCTGATTCTCCTCCCGTGAACAGGTCCGCAGGGTTACTGTTCCCAGGGCAGTGCCTCCAGTTTTCGGAAACACTTTGTGATTAGATTTCTAGTACGCGATGTTTTATGAAAGGCTTCCATCTCTCTTCTGAGCCCTTAATCCAATTAAGTACCACAGTGGAATCCGTCCACATGGTATATTGAAAAGGAAAGTCAGGATACGTCTTGCGCAGGTAGTCTAGGAGTCTCGTTCCAACAACAGCTCCCATCAGTTTCAGACGCGGTAACGTTAATGTTTTGATCGGCGCAACCCTTGATTTAGCTGTCACTAGAGCCGTTGAAACTTCTCCGCTTTGAGTTTCGATTCGCATGTAAGCACATGCTCCATAGGCTTGTATACTTGCGTCGACAAAGATGTGAAGCTCTGTTTCTATGACTTCGGTCAGCCCATTCTTGAGGTGTTTTGGAACTAAAATATACCGTAGAGTTGAAACAGCTGAGTACACCATTCTTTCCAGTCTCCTCCCTGGCGCTCCGGAAGCTCTTCATCCCATTTTAGTTTGAGCCTCCGCAAACTCTGGAAGAGAATCTTTGCTCGTATCGTGAATGGTATAATTAATCCCATTAGATCGAAGACTCGTGACGCCGCTTGGAGCTGATACCGTCTAGTGCCTCGTTTGTTTTGTAGATATGAGATAAGACTATCCACTGAGAATTTGAAGCAATCGTTGGCCTTGACCCAGGTCATCCCCAATACTTTCGAGATCCTCGAGAATCTTCTGTCAGTGTCTTCTGCTATCACGTCTGTCTCTATTTCGTCCATACTTTGCTGCAGTTCAGCATCGTTAGAAGACCATTTTCTTAGCTTCATGCCTGCATCGTTCATGATGATCTTGGAGGTTTTGTACAATTCGGTTGCTTCTTCCAGTGTATCTGGCCCCAAAAGAAGATCATCCACGTAGAATGAGCTCTGTAATACTTTTGCAATGCTCTCTTGATCTTTAGTGACGCTCTTCAGATGGTGCTGTATAATTGCTGACAACATAAACGGACTCAACGTCACTCCAAAAGGAACTCTCGTCATCCGCCATTCCTGAATGTTCTTAAATTTCATCTGGGAAAGGAGCTCGTCTTCAAACCACAGGAACCTGAATGCGTTGCGATCTTCCCCATTTGTAGAAACGCTTTCTCGATGTCTGCAGTTAGTACAATCGCATGCGCTCTAAAGCGAAGAAGGATTTGAAGGATTTCTGGATTCAAGTTAGGACCTTTTTCAAGAAGTGATTAAGAGGTTCGCACCCTTTTTCGTGAGATGAAGCGTCAAACACCAACCTCAACTTCGTAGTCACAAAGTCTTTTTGAGGATTTCCCAATGTGGCATGTAATATGTTCGTGTCTCAGCTTGATCGTGCTAGCCGAGCGCTACTAGTTCCGCATGTCCCACCTTCATCACTCTAAAAAAAGCCCGTACGTCTGCTTTCCCGCACAACACTCGGTCAGCCAATCAGCGCAACTTATGGAGGCAGTTCAGCGAATGACGATGCCGAAACATATGTTTAGACCAGAAAACGTAGTCTGAGTTGTGACATTAAGCAATGCAAGCGTGACATTTTGCATTGCTTAATGTCACAACTCAGACTACGTTTTCTGGTCTATACATATGTTTCGGCATCGTCATTCGCTGAGCTGCCTCCGTAAGCTGTGCTGATTGGCTCTCCGAGTATTGTGCGGGAAAGTAGACGCACGGGCTCTTTTTAGAGTGTGGCGGATTGCCTCGTCATAACGCCGAAGTAGATCGTCTTGGTTCGAAATTCGTTTGATCAGATGATGTAGGCGAGTCACAGCTATCTGACGATTATCCTTCAACACCTCCATACAGTCTTCTTTCCAGGGCAATGCTACTTGGTACCTTTCACCAACCTTGACAATGCTCTTGTCAAAGAGCGATGCTACACTCCGTTGAGTGTTAGAAGGCTCTACGTCTGTGATTCCCATGCTGTCAAGTTCCTAAAAAGCCTTGAGAGTTTGGGTCGCTGTTTCCTCGTCGGTCATGGTTTGTGCGCTGAGGACGCACACAATCAGGGTCGTTTTTATTAGTATTCCCTTTTGTATCGAGGGTCCTTGACGAGTCCATCCCATCGCAGTGTTTATGGGCACCAATCCTTTGCTTTCCTTGGATCTAAGGATTTCACCTGTTACAAGTTTCCACAGTTGATCTGATCCGATGAGTAGACTTATTCCGGGTGCTCCTTATACGCCAGCAAATACTATGCCATCAGCTAGATTTCTCTTCCGATCCCGCAGAAAACAAGCAAAAGTGTCGCCGGCAATTAAGGTAGCTTTATCCTGGTAAATCACCGGTGTGGTAACTGCCTCGATTGTGCACTCAGTGTCGTTATACTGGCTTATTGTTCGAACCTCAAGAACATTGCTATGATGCAAGGTTCTGCTTGAGGTGCTCGCAAACGTATTTAGTGCTAGCTCCGTCTTTTTTAAGATTCTGAGATTTAGGCAGCGTGCGATATCTTCTGTGATGAACTACCGTTGACTGCCTCCATCAAGGACGCCTCTGATATAGCTACTGCCTATTTCACTGATGGCCCATGCACGAAATGTTTGTAGGTGGATGTTATTGCTCTCACCTAGCTCAGTAGAAGTGTTGTGCTTAGGATCAGAGGAAGACACGCAAACGACTGCGTCTTTCTTCGTCTTTTCCTTCCTCGCCCGGGCGAATGACGGATCACACACTGTTATCGCGTGTCGTCCATTACAATTTGGGCACCGTAACTGCACTTTTGCAACCTCTTGCGCGATGTCCTTTAATGGTGCAGCGGAAAGATCTCATATCCCTTCCCAGTAACTTCTTCTCCACAAGTGTCTTCTCAGAGTCGCAAGAATGTGTGGCGTGCCTTTTTGAATGGCAGAAATAGCACTCGCCTGTTGTTTGCTGAGAACTATGTGAGCTGGGGGAAGCGCCGAAGCAGATGCACGAGATTCCTTGGCTTTCGGCTCGTTCCGCACGGGCTCCCCTAGTAGTTGTCTCCTTTCCTCTGCTTTCCACTTCAATTCGAAGAAATTTGAGTTCTGATGTAGATGCGGGATGGCAGGCGATCAAGTTGCGTCGCGCTCCTCTACTGCTGCTTCGTTTGGAGCCTTGCATGAAACTTGTCTGGGATATTGCACCACAATGTCGTGAGGCATCGATGTGATGAGAATATCACAAAGCATGGCCGCGAAGCTTCCGGTCGGCACGTTTAGTGAGTTGAGAGCTCGAATGTTCAGCTGCGTAGTGTCGTACAAGTT
>JAZHYW010070351.1:0-137500 GCA_037355805.1 Ixodes ricinus | reverse complement strand
TCACACAAAGAAACTTTAGTGGGTGTGCGACTTACTGTTTCCATGTAAGATAAGCGGCTGTACTCCCCCACAGTGCCTTAGCTAGTAATATTTTTCCGAAGAGGGGGCGGGAGGGGGGTTGAGATGCCTGGGTTGTCCATGACTTGGAGTGCGGGGGGTCAAGACGCATGTGTATATTATAAGGTCGCCTAAACTTTCGCCCCCCCCCCCCCCGAAAATTTATGAATTTCCTGGCTCCGCTACATACTTTGTTCCCTATTAGTTCACACATGTAAGGTGTATCCGCAAAGAAGTATAACTAATCTTTGTACCTTTTTTTAGACCGTAGCTCTTAGGAGCACGTTTCCAGGTTGAGTGGCGTCGCCGTCGGCGTCGGCGTAACTGCGCGCGTTGCATTATGGGACGCCCAGCTAAATTTAGCAGAAAACTTCCCGCTAAATTAAGCGGGAAAATTTCCCCATTAAATTAAGCAGGGAAACTTAACCCGCTAAATTTAGCAAGGAAATTTTCGCTAAATTTAAGGGGAACATTTTCGCTAATTTTAAAGGGGAAATCTCCCCGCTAAATTTAGCGGGTTAAGTTTCCCTCTAAATTTAGCTGAAAATCCACTAAATTTTCCCTCTAAATTTAGCGAAAATTTTCCACTAAATTTAGCGGGAAAATTTTCGTTAAATTTCCTGCTAAATTTAGCGGGAAATGTTTCCCGCTGATAAGAGGCGAGGAGGAGAGGAAGATACGGAGAGGGACGAGAGGCATACCCTCCCCTGCTCCTCCTCAAGAGCTGCGCTCTAATTTCGCATTACACAGAATTGTACACGTCTTTGTTGTTTTTTTTTGTTTTTTTTATTTATTTACTTGGGTTTTCATATCCTAGGAGATTACCTTCCTTTCTAAGAACGTAGGTTGAAAAGCCGGCAAGACCACGGTCCTGCCGATGATGAAAAATAAAAAGAGGAGAGGAACGTGTTTTTTTTTCTGTTTTATGCAACATGGAGACATGCCATTGCTTGAAGGACGGCTTCGTGCTTGAAACAGCATGCGTCTCTTCAAGGACGAGGACGCACCCTTGAAGGGATGTACCTTCGTCACTGCACCCGGTGATCACAGGTTTCATAAAATGTCAAGGCGGTGTTCCTGTTATTATTGGCCACATTAGCAGCACAAGTCATCAGTTACTACCATGTAAACGAATGAAAGGTATATCAGAAAAAAAATCAAAGTTTCTATTATTAGTTCTCTCTTTAGGAAAGGAAAGGTTTTCTACCCCTCCGGTGTTATAAGAGAACTATTTTCTAGATTAAAAACGCCTACTTCTCAACTAGGCGGTACTCGATGAAACGGCTTCGATGAAAGTGTTCGATAAAATGACGTTCATTGACATGGCGTTCGATGAAACGGCTTGGATGAAACGATATTCGGTGAAACGGCGTTCGATGAAATCTCCGGGTCCAGTCTGAGGCGTATAGACGAGCAACAATAGACTGCAAACGGTGCAGCTCTTGTCGCAAGACCCGCAACGAACGTCCGGGTGCACACTGTGACCTCTTGGGTTCACTGATATCTCGTCCCCAAACTAGCTGTCCATAGTCCGGACTGCGGGTTTCCATATTAAAGGGGCGAAATTGCATGGCGAAAGACGTGCCGCCGAAATTTTAGTCCATAATGCGGGACTTCCATATTAACAGGGTTCATAATAACGATATATTACTGCAGCGTCAACTCTTCTTTATTTTTGGTGTAGCTTATTTGGTGTGAGCCCCTGCGTGAATATTTTGCACAAACACGTCTCGCGAGCTGCGTCGATTGTGGACAGTTCGAGACCACTGACCTTCGTAACCGGCCTCAGAGAGCATCGCTCCGTTCGCCTTTCGGGAGAGTTTCCATTTATGGCCGCCGTAGGACGGTCAGACTGCAGCCTTAAAGACCGACGACCAGGTCGCACTTTCCACTTTTCCCTCTCTTCCTCCTCTCCCCCTTTTTTCCCTAACCCCCGTTCGGAGGCATGCGGTTTAGAGAAGCTCGTTTTAGCGAACGCCGTTTTACCGACCCCAGTTTATCGAATTCCTTTATAGAGAAACCCAGTTTAGAGAAAATGGCGATGAGCCTCCTTTTAGCGAATTCGGCCGCCGCGAAGCGGCGTGTACGGATAATGTCAGGTGAGTTAACGTTTTTGTAATGACCCGCCGCAGACAGCCGCCGCGAAGCGGCGGGAGCGCAGCGGAGGGCTTGGGTCACGGCTTGGGTTAACACGTGCACCAGTGATACACGCGCGAAGTAGAAAAGCCTGTTTTAAATAGCGTCCCCTTTTCGATAAACGGCATTTCTCTAAACCGAGGCTCTGCTTTCTCTAAACCGTGATTCGATAAAACGTGCCCGTTCTCTAAAACGTGCTTCGACAAAATGGCATTCGATCAACCGTATGCAGTAAACCCCCCACCGTTGCCTGTTTCCTCCTCTCCCATGGTGAGGAGGATCTTCTGCCTTGCAGAATCTCGTGTCTGGTGGTCGGCCTTTAAATGGAAATTCCCTAACTGAAGGATGCAATTCTGAAAACAAACCGAGTGGTGCTCTGATATCAGGCAGGGCTTGTTTCCCCTGCACGTTGTTCCGGTTGGTGCGCCGGTTTTACAGCGCTCCGAAGCCCCCTCAAAATGGCAACTTCGTCCCGGTATTTCCTTGGAGACATCCGCCGAGCAACCTCGTCCTTTTATTACAACGCAGTATGCACTCGAGTGTCCCTTTAAGGTAGCCTTAACGAAGACCGCTATCGGCTGGATCCCCGTTAACAAACAGCCATCAGCGCTTTCTCAGCGCGACACGCCGGGGTCATGCGTCCCAAGGTGGGACACGAGCTCGAATCACGACAGAATGAGTCACAAAGAGTCCCCCCACCGCCGTTCTGTTCCTAGTCGTATCTCCTCGTAGACGCATGCGCTACTTGCTACGCCCCCCGGGGAGGGACTAAAATTAGGCCTAAGGGAACTCGTCGCTGCTGCACCGCATTGCGCGGCGGCTTCTTTTTCAGACCGCGCCGCCGCCACCTCGCAGTTTTGTCTCTGTCTCTCTCTCTCCTTCTCTCCATCTTGCGTCCTCTGTCACTTCCTTTCCCCGTCTAGCGTTCTCGCCCTCTTCCGTCTTTCTCGCTCTACAACGGCGCTGATCCCCCGGAGACCAGACGCCCGGAGACGACGGCGCACCGGGAACGCAGAAATGGCGTAACGAGCTTGTCTTCAAGTACTTCAAGCTCGGGCTCCGTCCTCCTTTCCGGGCGCGCGGGAAAGCTTTTCCTACGAGGAAGCCACCTCGTTGTCGGGATTGCGCGCGACTGCTCGGCGGCTCAAACAAAGGATGAGTCGCGCCTTAGGAGACACTCGCGATGCCACGTGTCCATGAGCATATCGTACCCACTTTGGCGGAACCCGAATTTAAGTGCGACACTTCGAGCAGTGTCGGACTTAATTCCGAACGACGAGGGAAAGAGATAAAAAGGACACACACACAATACCGGCTCCGATTGGAGAATGTCGTTGTGGGCGGTATCGTTTAATGAATGATTCATTCATTCCTTTAGTAATACTGTCAGCCTTTTGGGGCTATTACAGGGTGGATGAAAAATACACAATGACGCAGATACAGGTCACTGGCATAAACTAACAAGTTCGTTGTAAAAATAAGCAAAACATGTTTACGAGAACTATAGTTTCTAAATGCACCTGACTTAAAGATCAGGGAGAAACAAAAGGAACACATGACGAGGAGTTAATATAATACTAAGTGCGGTTAAATACGGTGAATGTAATGAGTGGCACATACAACAATATTTTCAATATATTCAAGAAATGAAATTAGTGAGACTGATGAAACACTGTCATCCGGTAGCATGTTCCATTCGTTTATGGCTCTAGGAAGAAAAAAACTGAATTTAAAACAATCATTTCGTACAGACGGACTTGGAATGTACATGCTGTGGCGATGCCTCGATGATTCCTTAGGGCAAATTTCGAAGTAGTCTGATTTATTTATTTTTATACGTGGGAATAATCTGGAGAGACAACTTTCATGCGGTCATATCTTGTTCTAGATTCTAAAGTTGGGAGTTTTGCGAGTACACATAGTTCCGTGGGAGGATAAGCGCTGCTATGTAGAAGAGATAATAATAGGAAAGGGCGGGACGCAGGGGGCTAGGCTATTCTGGGGTAGTCTTCCAACTGAAAGGACAGTGTTGAGACAGTTATATCAACTCCTTCTAGAATGTAAGGACGTAGTGCTGAATTCTCGGCGTCACGTAAAGTATGCCAACGCAGCTGTATTCAACACACGTGTAATGCATATTTTAATGTATTTAAGGGTTTTGTTGTGTATCTAAGAAAATGACGAAAGAAGTCTAAAAGTTAATTTAAGTTTTATTATCGCTCACTTGTCTCTATGGCTCCCATTCGCATAAGTCAGAGCACTATACAAAGCTGGAGCTTGGAAGTCACTACACAAATACACTCGCGCACACTAAAAGCGCAAGGTCGCAATGCACTCTGCTATTGATTATAGACTATCCGGTAATACCATGCAAAAAAAGTCGACGAACGCCACTAGTACGTTTTGTTTTCAGCACTGCTTGTTTGGCCCTATCAGCTCGTAGCGTCGGCTGCACTGTGACTTTAGTAAAACGTAGTATGCGGTGGGCAAGTTCGCCTGGTTCTCGCTCAGGGGTGGTGGTGACGTCAGAACGTGGAGCTCTGATTGGCTTTGATTGGAAGGATAGTGGGCAGACCTCAATGCTAGATGCCTTGGGGTCTACCCACTAGCCTTCCAATCCGAGCCAATCAGAGCTCGCCGTTCTGACGTCACTACCATCCCTGAGCGAGAAGCAGACGAAATTGCGCTCCGCATAGACGCGGGAAGAAAATTTAAGACAATCTGACAGAATTGTTTATACTTTCGAATTAGCGCAATGGCGCTGCAAGAAAACATATGGACATGATGATTCAGACATTATCATGCACATGCTACATATTCGTGATGGCGTGCGTGCAGTCGCGTATATCTACTGCGTGATGCATGTTAAAGATCAAGGGCTAGCAGTGGTGCTGCACTGGCAAAATTTCTCGGCTACAGCGTAAGCGAGTGTCGCCACACCTCAAAGGCAAACCGACCTTACACTAAATACACACAAACCTCTTCTTTTTATTTTATGTTTTTTTTTACAGCGGAGCTGTTAAGGTTTAGTTTCCCCAGGATCGTGTTGGGTACTAAACAAATACCGACACAGCACTCTGGTTGCCGCCGTCGCACATAGATGGCGGTAGCTGTCCAGAGTGTTGTGTTTGCCGGTTGTCTGCTTGTAGCCGTCGCTCATAGATCGCGGCAACCAGTGGCGTAGGCAGAGGGGGGGGGGGGGGTTCGGGGGTCAAACCCCCCCCCCCGAAATGCCGAAGCTACCCCCCCCCTCCACCACCGGTGTCTGCATTGGGCCCGCTCGCTACCCTACTCACGCAGTCGGTCTTGCACGGGGCACGGAGCAAAGGGGGAGCGCGGATTATTTCCAACTTATATGCTTTCGGGACAAAGGTTTGTGAGGTAGAAAATACTCAAATACATCAAATAGTCAACATTTCTTCATTCATGCTTATTTGATGGAATGTATATAGAGAACAGATATTTCGAAACATTTGTGGGCTGAGAGATGGCAATTTCAAGGCAAAGTGCAACAAACTATCCTCACTCAGATACACAGTTAAATCAAACTGAGGTAAAACAATGTCAGTCATAATAAGTAATAGCGCAAAAGGGACAGGACACAAAGTAGAAGAAGGACACAGGACATACGTTCTTATTTCTTATTATGTTTCTTATTATGTCGTTCAACCAACCAGCCCAGCAAGGCATCCTGTTACAATGTCAGTCATCCAAGGAATATTAAATGAATTGTAAAAACCATTGCACTGTAAGCAACGGGGGCGCTGCGCTCACGCACACCTTGTGTACTGTTTGGATTTACGTGCTTTCGACCAGAAATTACCGAGAATAAAAAAGTAACTGTGACTAGTTATTTCAGAAAGAAATTTACAGGCTCTCTTGATCATTGTATTTATGCCAAGCGCCTACATATTAAGATGCAGCCGCCTCCGTTCACGGCAAAGATTATTCAGGATGTCCACCGCTTGAACTTC
Organism: Ixodes ricinus; assembly: GCA_037355805.1. Taxonomy (NCBI): domain Eukaryota; kingdom Metazoa; phylum Arthropoda; class Arachnida; order Ixodida; family Ixodidae; genus Ixodes; species Ixodes ricinus. The sequence goes on along the minus strand of JAZHYW010070351.1, from coordinate 131,333 downwards.
AATGTCGCGCGCGGTGAACATTCACAAGCACTAGAACGAGCAGTCGCTCATTCGAAGTGGACGCTCTCAGGTGTGTTTTCAGCCGTCGTAGTGAAGAGAACGAGCGCTCAGCTTCCGCCGTTGTTACGGGCAGGATCGCTAGGATCTCGAGGAGACGATTGACGTTCTGAAATAGGACCTCCGGACAGAAGGCGACCGCCTGTAGCGCAGACGTGATGAGCGTTTCAAGTTTCTCCCCCTTTCATTGGACGCCTAAAATTTCCCTATTTTTGGCGAAGTTTTTCTCACTTCGTGAAATTTCCCTCCATCGATACGCCCGTCTCGATGGTCGCTCACGGATGCAGTGAAGTCCGTCTTGCTTTCTGCTTTGCATGTCGAGGTGGCATCCGATGCAATTCGTTATTAGATTAATATTTTTGTAGCACAGAACATCAGAAACTCCGAAGGGCCTTCATATTCTCACTACGCATAGGCGCAAGGGTATTCAAGTTCGTTTCCACGTTCGACGTGTGGTTTGCGTGTTTGTGTGTGGTGTGTGATGCCATTTCTCCGAGTGACGGAACGACGAGTTCGGACTGACGACTTCCAATCGCCCCGAAGATATGCTGCTGCTGCCTTTGGACCACACTGCAAGATAAAGCGGCCTAGGAAAAATAAGACCCTTTCCTTCGGCATCTTGTTCTGCTGCACGAATTTGTTAAACATCTAAGATATAATAGATTCTGGTTTTGAGTTTGTTCAGGATTACCCTCGCCCTATATATGGGCCCTAGTGTTTGTGCGAGGACGGTTGCTCTGACTTTTCTGAGCCGAGATTATTATTTTATTTTATTTTTTTTGCTGCCTGCCGGCAAGAGCCAGGCGGCGCCAGTATAGAGTGAGAGCCCAAAGTTATACGCTGCCTCGGTGTAACTTGGCAAATTAACGATAAGCCCCCCATTGCGTGCCGACGGCTTCGATATCCGCTACGTATACGAGCGCAACGCACATATATTGGAACATGACGCAGCGAAAAGCCTGATACTTCTTCGCTGTAAAACTCCGGTGATACATAGTCACGTCCCAATTGGCCCGCTTCGTGTTGTCTTACTTACTCTGTCCTTGTTTGCGGCGCATTTTGTCAAAATAGGTCATGTACCAGCTGGCCCATCTGTCACTATTGGTGGCCCGCCAAACCGCAGCTTCCGCCGTACTTGCATGTTATGCGGTCACGGCTTCCTGGCCTACCCAATATTTATTGCTTGAGGCACTAATAGCTCACGTTTGAACAATGCAGCTGTCACTCCCAGGCATACCCAAAGTTTCTTGCTTCAGTAGCTAGATAGCGCCCAATAAAACAGCACTGCGGTTGCCTATAGACCAGTGTCCGAAATCCTAGCCCCCAGCGATAAAAATGTGAAATAATAATCTCAAGCGAATGGTTCCGCAACCGCCGCGAGGCCTCTATCGCCTAGAGTTCCACTGTGTCGAGCGCTTCAAATTCTCCTGCGAAAGAAGAGCAGATCGCTCGCCTAGAATGCCACCGTCTAGAACAGAAGCTACAGCTCCACTGCTCTTCCTTCTTCACCAAAATAAAAAAAGGAGATTTTTTTTTGTGTGTGTGATGGCGTGTTATGGTACAACGTCTTTCTTCTCGTGTTGGTTATATCAGATATTATAGAGAGATTATATAATATATGTGCTTGTATATTATCTCTGTAGTATACTTTTCCCTTCTTCTTGGCTCAGCTACTTGCATGCAATGTGTTTAGAATTGAATATGTCAACTTTAAAAGGGTTAGCGTTTCATATCTTAAGTTTTCGGCAAAACATGTTTTTGCTGAAAACAAACCGATAAGAGGCGAGCGAACGCGGTGATCAGTGATAATACAATAGTGTGATAACACAGTCAGGATGACACCACAGAAACTGATGCGCAGCGGCCAATGGGAGCCTCGTCGACGCGCGCCAGCCAATGGGACCGAAGTGTAAAAAGTGCCGTTGGCTAGCTTTGCGCGTGGTTTCATTAGGTGCCGTTTGGCGCGGTTTCAAAGCTGATGACGTCGGCTCGCTCCATGAGACAGTTAGTGCTTTCGCATTAATAAACAAATGAATGAATGAATGAATGACAATGAAACGCGGTGCTTCGTAGGATTTTAAACAACTTCACTGCTCCACCACGTCAAGACTGCATCTTATACACTCTAAGAAACGCCTGCGCATCTACTTATCCGCAAAACACTCAAAGAGCCAATCTCTGCGATTTAGGATATTACCTCAGCGAATGCTGAGGCAAAACATCCGTTTAGACCTAAAAAAAAAAAAACTTTCAGTCTTTCCACTCTGGTGGAGAAGGAAGAGAAGCGGAGGCTGTAGCTTCTGTTCTCGGCGGTGGCTTTCCAGGCCAGCGATCTGCTCTTTATTCGAAAGGAAGTCTGAAGCGCTCGACGCAGTGGAACTTAAGGCGATAGCGGCCTCGCGGCGGTTGCGGAACCAATCGCGCTGCTGCGCACATCGCCGCTCGTTCCGTTCCCGCGCTCTTCATCCTCTGAAGACATGTTACCGCCATCATGAGCGACGGCAGCGACCAGTTGTCTGGTTGCCGAGGTTGGAAAGGTTGCCGCAATCTATGAGTGACGGCAGCAAGCAGACAAACGGCAAACACAACACTCTGGATAGCTACCGCCATCTATGTGCGACGGCGGCAACCAGAGTGTTGTGTCGACCACGGGTGTCGACATGTGTTTGGTGCCGGACACGATCCTGGGGAAAGTAGCCCTTAACAGCTCCGTTGTAAAATGATGTCTGCGCTGTGGCATTACGCAACGCAATGCAAAGCGTCATGGTTGCATTGCGTAATGCCACAACGCAGACTTAATTTTGATCTCTAAACAGAGGTTCTGCCTCATCATTCGCTGAGCTGATTTCGTAGATCGCAGAGATTGGCTTTTCGAGTGTTTTGTGGGTAAGTAGAAGCGCAGGTATTTCTTAGAGTATGGGATACCAGCACGCATCCTGGGATGATTGCCAGACTTCCTCGGGATAGAGGCGCGAAATTACTTCTGGGAACTTTTTCTTCTTTTTCAATAATGAACATGCGTGTCTAGTCTTGCATAATGAGACCATGTGCGCCTATTATCGTCGCGAGCTGCAACAATAGGGCACGGGGCGGTACCAAAACACCAAAACAACAAAAGCACTATAAATTTAAAAAAAAAAAAAAAAAAACGTCGCGTAGCTATTTTACAGCGTTCGAACTTCAGAAACACTGAACTTCCGAGGAAATCGACGGAATTTTTTCCAGATTTTCAGAACGTGCAAATCATAAGAAGAGAACACCGTTACTCCTCCCCTGGCGCTTGAACAAAAACTAGCATCCTTTGCACGGACAACATCTCTGTACGTCCTCCCAGGTAAATTATCCGGTACCAAAACCTTTTCTGGTGTATTTGAGCCTGGGCGCTGTTTAGAGCGCATTCTCAAAACGAGCTTACATTAATAGGCTGCTAAGACCGGAAATCTTGTCATTGTGAAATGCACGTTGCAGAAGATTTTCAGATGGTCGCCATCAGCACGCGCTCAGCGGTTTCGTGCACAGCTATGGCCGTCTGTGAATACTCCCTATGCACGTTTCCACTGTTTATGACAATCACAGTCCACACTTGCTAAATCACAGTCCAGCCAGCGCTCGCTCGCATTTAAGGCCAGTCAGAAAGTGCTCGTGCTTAACACACAAACACAGCAATGAACGCGTCCCCGTATACGCTTTTATGGAAAGGTGTATAGACGATTGCAAGCAAGGCCACTGGACACCGCCGTTAATGTCTCTGCTCGTGCGGACAAGCCGTGCCATTACAAGCTTTCCGAAGCTATGTTCATGCGCAAGCAGCACGTGCTTGCACTCATGGGGCACCAGTAGGGGCGCCATGCTTGCAATTGTCTATAGGGAGTATTCACTGGCGGCCATGTGTGCGCGAGTGTTGAGCGCGTGCTGATGGCAAGCTCCCACAGTTCTTTTACGTTCTCGTTCTGAGCATGTGCTCTATACTTTATTTCGGCTTAAGTCCAGACGTAGCCGATACTACAAGCGCGAGCATGTGGTCCTGAACAGTGCTTGCACTCCACGAGCGCGCGTGCTTATAACGCTGAAGCATCGGTTTTGTGTTCGCAATTGCTGAGCGTGTGCTGATGGAGAGCCTCCACAGTTCTTTTGCAACATGCATTCCACGCCATCAAGATTGCTGGTGTTAGCAGCCTAATAATGTGAGTTCGTTCTTAGCATGCGCTCTAAATAGCACCCTCAAATATGGCGTCCAGCGAACAGTGGCGTCACTAGGGTCAGCGGCACCCGAAGTGGTGGCCCGCCGCGACACCCTCCCGCTCTTCTGGCCCGCTGCGAACACCCCCCCCCCCCCCGACTTTTCACTGCCCAGCTGCACACCCCTGAGCGCACACTGCAGGGACAGGTAGCGCCGCCCCGTGCACCATTCTTGCAGCTCCCGACGGGAATAGCCACACATGGTCTCATGATCTAAGACTAGAAGTATGGAACGGCCACGCGTGATCGTGGGCCGCGCCTCCTTTCTTACGCCGCGTGCGGCTGCTATGCAATATTTGTGTACACAAGAAAGCTAGAGTCTTATAACGATTCCTATTGCTATTTTAGAAAGTTCTCTGAATCAACTTTTAGATAATTCCGATTTCTTCGTGATAACTGTGTTATAAATACGCGAAGTTTGTTTGCGGCAGTTAGCTTTTATTTCACATATCAATAGGCTCTTTATCTGCCATTGGAGCTAGAAATTTGGCGAGCTTTTTTGGTAATCAGTTTTAAAGTTTTATTTAACAGACAATTTCACTTGTTAGTGGCATTGGCGTTAAATCTTTGTTCAACTTTCTTTGTTGTTGTTTATTGAACAGACGATTTCACTTTTTGTCGGGCATTGTGGTGCTCGTATTTCGTTTATCTGAAAAGGGCTGCGAGCAGTACCATGAGTCCTATTTAGTTTGTCTCAAGCTCTGACTGATTGACCCCCGTAGACGTAGCCAGCACTACAAGTTAAGGGGTCAAACAACCAGCGATAAAAGTGAAACGTCACGACGTTCTTGATCTTTATCTGTGTGTGTGTGCTATCATCGGCTCGCCCAATCAATCGCAGTGAATGCGCCATGACTTTGCGATTTTAGTATATGTGAGTGTGTGTGTACTTGTATACGGTCTAGCTTTGAGCAAGTTCGGAAGTATGATGAAACGGGCAACCCTGGTGAAAAATCTTATATGTATAAGAAATTTCTTGGTTCTGTAAACGCATATGATTAAATAGGAACGTGTAAGAACATACAAGAACCTTATTAGAACATGTAAAAACAATGTATGATTAAATAAGAGGCTATAAAAAATTATCAGTTTCTTATAACTTCTAATCCTGTATTGTCCTTATAAGGTTCTTGTATGTTGTTATATGATCTTATTTGGTGATATGCGTTCATTGGACCAAGAAATGTATATGTAAATAAGATATTTGTGTGACGCGTTGTCATTTGATGATACGCGCCATGTTGTAAGCAAAAGGTAAATCTGGGGCTTTGCGTGCCACGTCAATGAAACTTACCTGGTACGCCTCAGCGAAGGACTAAGTTTAAAGGGACACTGAGGGGGTATTTGTGGTCGCCAAGGTTTTTATTAGTACATGACATATGAGAGCTACCCAGAACACAATTAGCAGCTCGAAATTCGTTTTCTTTCCACCCGAAAACCGCCGATCGAGAACTGGACGGTTTGAGTCGCGCTCACCCTCACTGTCTTCTCCGTGGTCAAGTGCCGTTCTCTATGGTTTCGACACAACCATCAAAGATAATCAAAGTCGTGGGTCATCGAAGGCACACACTCAATACTAAAAATAGGCAAAAAATATGATACCCATTTTTTTGTGGTTTCTAAAAAATTGCAAATACGTTGATAAAAAAAAAGAAAAAAAAACGTTGCTCAGCCACGTGACTTTTGGTAACTTTCTCTATATTTCTTCTTCCTCCCCACTCTAGTTTCGGTTTTGTTTGCGAGCAGTTTCGTATTTTGACTTCATTAAAAATATCTGTGATGCTGTAGCAAAATATTGATTGGGTAGTCTTCTGACACCATAATAAATCGCCTGGCAAAAAAAATTTAAAAAAATGTGTGTGTGTGTGTGTGTGTACGCGTGTGTGTGTGTGTGTGTACGTGTGTGTGTGTGTGTGTGTGTGTGTGTGTGTGTACTATGGCGCACCGTGCTTTCACGAGGGCGCCTATCAAACCAGTTAGCCGTCTTGGCCGCAGAGCAGCTATTTAGTTGCCTCGCCTCAGACACGATCACATGGTCGTGTCGCCGCGGGGTCGATCGGGATCTCGAATTCGGCTCCCGACGTGCCGCTTTCTCTCCTAGCCACTGGATGGCGCTGCAGGCGCCCCATGGCGGGCGAGGAGAAAACCTCCTCGCCCATCGGTCGATATTGACGGGTAACCGGGAGGCAAGAGTCTCTTAGGATTCCGGCCGGCGCTCAAGAAAGGCGGGCAATAGCGGGGCAATAGCGGGACACGAGGCCTAGAGGCCCTCTTTGTGTTAAGCTTCGTACGTTTGTAAATATTTGAGTAATGTCGCGTGTGTTTGTAGTATAGATTGAGTGTTTTGTAGCGTTGCGTTTTTATGTACCAATAAACGGGGAGCGGAATCCCGCTCCCGTGAAAGAACCAGGCTGGACTCTGGTTGTTGACGGACCACGTGGGGAACGGCGTATCGGCGGCGGTACGCAAATTCCCACAGTACGTGTGTGTGCGTGTGTGTGTGTGTGTGTGTGTGTGTGTGTGTGTGTGTGTGTGTGTGTGTGAGGGGGGGGGGGGTTCAGCGTCCCTTTAAAGGGCATCTTCGGTCAATATATCTTAATTTGGGATTACAACTGTTTTCGGCTAAGGCAGTGTCCCTGAATTCTAATGTATACGTTTTTCGGTGTGTGTGTTTTTTTCGATATTGTGTGTAGTTTTATAAATATCACTGCTCAAAGTTTGGTTTCAGGCGTCTAAGGCAAAACCGAAACTATCTGCAAGAGGGGTGGCAACATTGGTCATCGCCGTACGGCCGCGACGGGGCGTCGTAAGGGTGCTGCGATACATGGCACAACCAATCAACCGCAGCTCCACCGCGACGTGACGTCAGGAGGGTGCTGCGTGAGTGTTCCTCGACTAAAAGCTAACCCGCTTGCCGCCTGCTAAAGAGCAGCTGGTCGCACGTTTAAAATAGGTTGTAGTGGAGTACGCGGCTTCACTTTGACGTAATATTTCGTCTGTGATCCGCGTTCGTGCCACTAAAGCGATACCAATCATTTATAATTAAGGCGTGTAACTGAAATGGCACGTCAGCCGGCCTGGCTGGAAGGAATCATTTGCTATGCAATTAGCGGCGTACCAACTTGTTTTTGAGTGGGGGGCGGTGCCCTTGGTATCCCTTGGGCGCCGCCGGCCAGTTTGCCTCGCCCAGGGGCGGCTGTTTCAGGGGGGGGGGGGGCAAACACATGCCTCCGCCCCCCTCTGAAAACTGGGGGCAAGCGCGCCCCCCCCCCCGGTTGGTACGCCCATGCAATACAGCTGCGTTATTCGTTTATTCTTTTGTATCTATTCTTGATGTATCTGTCACAAAGTTTTGTCCTTTTTGCGGTTGGATCACCCTGATGGAATGTCCTCTAGGGGAGTAATTTTATTTCTCCGGTGTCGTTATTTAAATAGACTTCGGCGGACCAATCAAGCCGCATCAAAAGCGCAAGTCGCTAGGCCTTTCCTGTTTATGATTGGTTCAGCGATGATAGAACACGTAGAGAAGCATGACGAACACCATGATGTGGCGCTTTTTGACGCATCAGCTCGTAGCATCGGCTGCGTCTGGACCTATAGGTGAAAAGAAGTATAGAAAACTATATTTTGTTTCACCCTAAGTCAGAGCGTAGTCGATGCTACGAGTCGATGGGGCCAACCAAAAAGAGCGCCAAATGCTAAACGTCACGGGTTTCGTCGTCACTCCATGATCACATATCATGATCTAACCAATCATTTTAAACTAGAGAGAAGAACTTCCCCCCCCCCCCTCCGCACAAAAGTCTGACTAAGGAACAGGAGTTTACGTGGCGTCGTCTCCAGACGCGATCGTTACGCACCGCTTCACTCCTCGCGCACATTTATCCTGACCAATACAACCCAACTGTAAACACTGCGGCCAACGAGCCAACTACGACCATATCCTATGGGATTGCAAAATAGAGCCACCCTCGGGTGACCTATTTACAAATCCTTCTCTCGAGCGGCGGGAGACCGTGCTGACCAGCTCTGACCCCAGAACCCAAGTTCTGGCGGCGGAGTGGGCTGACAAAGTCGTCGAGGGCTATGTACTTCCGACCACTTAACGCGATCTTTACGCGCCAAGCTCTTGCCGAAGAATAAACGTTTTACAATCAATTAATCAATTATGTGCCTGTGAAAGCAATCAAGCGCAGCGCGTGCCCGGTGACCTTGCGCTTTTACTCTGAGCGTCAGTGTTTGTGCGCCTTCTGGCCTCTGGTTGCGCTCCTTATAGCGAAATGAAGGACCATAACCATACTCCATCCACGGCTAAGCTTACATGGTGGTGGAATCGCTATGCGCTCGTTGGACCAGTAAAAATGTCGGTCTTGAATCACGTGATCAAGCTTTCTAAACGCATGCTTACGCGCGGAGAGTGAAGTCAGGCGATGAAGAACAGCCGATTGATTGGTAACACTGCCTTCTCAGTTAAACTGTGAGTGCAGCATGGACCATCCCAGTAACCTTCCGTGTGCTGTCATTTTTGTCTATATGCGCAATATCGCTCTTCTGCGGAGCATGAGATGCCGCGCTTGCGTGCATATATCCCAGTGACTCGGCTGTGTGCTAAGTGATGGAAAGGTGTACATATACCGCAAAGCAACCGTTCACGTTCAAAATTAAAAGAGAGAGAGAGAGAGAGAGAGAAACACGAGAACCACTAGCTGCGTCTTTCGTACAAAATTCATACCTGTTCAATAAAATTGCGCGGACGATCACGCGACGCGATTGGACAGCTTCAGCTGGTGCCACATTTCGATGATATTGCGTCGTGGTTGACTGGAAATTCCGGTAATGTTGCGTCGCGCGGTGTATCGCGTAAACCACAACCGATCACACACGGAACAGTTAGCACCAAACATGTTCTCTCGGAAGCGCAACACACTGTTTGTTTGTTTGTTTTTTTGCTTCGCTTGGTAACGTTCTTTTTACGTGCCGCTGTACGTTCACGCGCAGCATGATCTTGACGCCGAATGCGTTCCATCTTAACACCCAGGGTGAGACCGTGTGGGCGCCTAAAAAACCTCGACGAAATTTTCTCTCACGGGCTAGTTTACGCCGTCGAGCAGCCGCTGCCTGCTCCGGCGTGTGCTTCGGCCGCACCGTTCTTGCGCGCAAAGACGTGGAGCGCCGAGGGAACGGGCGACCGAAGACGAAAAAGAGCAGTTGGCGAGGAGCGCGATCACATGGCACCCAGCGTGATCGCGATTGGCCGAGCGCGCAGCGCCTGTACTCGCTCTCTCCCGGCGCCAAAGTCACCTGCGATAAAAGCGCGCATGCTCCGTTCGTTTTCGTCAACCCGACACTCGCCCAGTACAACAAGCCCAATACAGCTAATAGACCCCTTTCGAAAGTCACTAGCCGTATTACAAGGTCGGAAACACTGCGCAATGGCGGAGTAGCCGACACCGTGGAGCGAACGTCGGAGCGCGGCCAACGTTAGGAGTCGACGATCCAATCAAGCAGCTTCGAATGTGCAACGTCACTGCGCTTATCATCTTTTTCTGTGGGTGTGTTTTGGGCTGCTTCTAATTTCACCAAACGCGTAAAGTGTGCCGTGACGTTGCGGTTTTAGTCCGCCATTGTCCAGGGATTTCACATCTGCCAACAGAGGGCTATAGACTGCACGATATACTGAATCGCCCCGTATTTTGATTATTTTTGGACCCACGTGGAAAACCGACTAAAACGATAATACGATTAATTGAAAACCGATTTTCTTAGACACTGCCTGGCACGCAAGAATGATTTACAAGATCCCCCGCTATCAAACGTAATCTTGCTAGACACGAAGTGAACTCGACTATACGCAAAGATACCTCTTGCACAACGAACACAGCCTACGCAAGGAAGGAAACTAAAAACACGTAAAAATTAGAGGTCTGCGCAAACTATTTTCTTTTATTGTTCTTTTTGCTGCTATTCACATTTCGCAGTTAATTCCGGTACAGCATCATTAGCGCGAGCCCGATGCCTTGAACACAGAACCGGCAACCACAGGCAGTCATAAAAAGGTTCGGCAGAGCAGGAAACAAGCAGCCAGCGAAGGATAGCGCATTTAGCCAAGCGAAAGCACATAGTGTACCAACCGACGGTCGTGTTCTTGGATAACGATTTATTTTTATGTGCTTCTCCCGCCGCGATTTTTGTCTCGAGCAACGTGGGATGTCCCTTCGACAGTGCTGCCTCCCGATCAATTCAGCCCTCTTGGCAAGTGCAGCGGGAGGTGAAATGGCACGGCCTCGTTGTTGGGAACATGTGGAACGTTTCTGCCGACTGGCAGTGATAGTTGGGCATTTGTCTTCCTACTTTCATTCGTTTTCGTTTCGTAGCTTTGTTTTGTATTGTTGTTGCTTTATCCCCCCCCCCTTTTTTTTTGTATAGTGTCAATTATCGAGTTTGCTTCCCTTCAAGGGCATTGGCGAGAACGCGTTCTGTGAGATGATGCGAGGCAAGATACTGAAAAGGTATTCATATGCGTAACTTCGAGGGAAGCGACACCAGCCAGCGGGAAAGACGCGAAAGAGAGAAGTGGGGGCTGGAATAGTATAAACGCCAAGGAAAAAAAAATACATAAGACAGAGTAAGCAATGAATGTGCCTCTACGTTAATAACAAAGTTGTGTGAGTGAGCAGAAAAGAAAAGCTTACGAAATCAAACGGATGCTAACTGTTCACACTTTACACAAAATAAAGAATGAACGGACTTTTTTTTTTATTTACAGTGATTTTACACTCACCTGAACGTAGAAAGCTTTCTTATCTGAGATGAGCACGGATTTCATTCTGGAGCATGCTGTTCTTGTCGACGTTTTTCACTTTCCTGCTGGCGCCAGTGATGCTGGTAACGATCTGGACTGGTTGTTTTTAGATTTCAAGAGAGCATTAGACCTTGTCAACCATGAAATGTTTTATATATATATATATCAGGGTGTCCAACCGGAACCGAACCGAACCGGTATTTTTTCCGGAACTGAACCCGAACCCGAACCGTTATATTGTTATCGCGATGAACCCGAACCGGAACTGAACCGGAAAAAAAATAACGGCTACCGGCTCATGTCAAAACGGTTCGGCCACGCGCTGTTGACAATGAATGTGCTATCAATGCCATTTGTTTTTTAAGTGCCGTCAACTGACACACACCTCGCTTACATATTTTTCTTCTCCACTCAGTCTTAGGAATATAAACGCTGCATCCATGAATCTTGACAAACGCTGCATCCATGAATCTTGACATAGGAACCAGTATTGCGCTGGTCGCGGCTTGCACGGAAAAAGAGAATTGGAAGGATGTGCAAAAAAAAAAAATCGCGTCAAGGGATTTCATTTTCCTACAATCTCGTAAATCCTAAATGCTGCTGTGTGCTCATTTCATAACACGTTTCTAGAACGCGCGAGTTCTTGAAGCTTGCTTCCATCGGAATGAGAAAAGAAAAGGCTGTGGCGTTTGATAATGTTTGAGGGAGAGAAAGAAATTTTATTTACAGTTGAAATGAGCATTCATGAATTATATCTGCTCTTCGCTGCCCCAACCACCGGTCAGAGTATATCGAGCTATGAAGTGTCAAGATTTACATGCCGTATTTTTTCGTACCGGAAACTCGATAAATGCGGGGAAAAAAAACAGGGATACAAACCCTAGTCGCTCGCGGAGAAGCGAAGCTGCGCGCACTTTCGAATTTGACAAAGGATCTGCCGAGCTTCTGTTGCTTCCGTCGCCTGCCCAGCGTAGTCATGGGACTCAAGCGGGCGCGTGCGCTCAAACCAACGCTCAGCAGACGCTGGAGTTAGCGCCCGTGACAGACAGCCCTGTCATCAGACAGTCGTTGTTTGCCGCTTGCATTGGCTACAGGCTTTTATAAACGTTATGCACTACTAGTTTCGACGATGTATCCCGCTTCGTATGTGCTGATTTCAGATGTTTTATTTGTAATTTATTTTGATGTTGCAATTTGTCATTTATAATTTCCGAACCGGTTCGCGAACCGGTTCAGCGCCCCGAACCGGTTCGCGGATCGAATTAATCGACCCGGAACTGAACCGGAACAAAATTAATTTACCTGAACCTGAACCGTAACCGAACCCGTATTTTTTTCGGTTCGACACACTGATATATATATATATATATATATATATATATATATATATATATATATATATATATATATATATATATATATATATATATATATATATATATAAACAAAGCTAATTGTCACTTGATATCAACGTAATGGCTTGGTTGAGGGATCATAAAATTGCTTTACCTTTTGCCCTCCCCTCGCGACTCATCAAGTCCAAATAAATATTATTTTATATTATAAGCGGACGAATACAATGCGTTGTACTTAACGGGGAAAATTTGATTATATAAATGTAACTTCCGGTGTTCCCCAGGGTTCTGTTGTGGGTCATTTGCCCTTTCTGGTTTACACATAAATGATATACTTGATGACATATAATCAAACGTTAGACTATTTGAAGATGAATACGTTGTTTATAGGCTAATTAATTATACCAACGGTATTAACATTTTGCAGTGATGATCTCGACCAAAGTTCTGATTGGTGTGACAAATGAAGGATAATTTTAAAGTTAAAAAAAAAGTGGGAATAACACAGAAAGAGGACGGGACACAGACGGGCACATTGTTCCAACTCACAACAATGTTGCGAGTTGAAAGAATGGTCCCGTTTGTGTTTCTAGTTCCGAGTTGCGACACTAATAAATAAAAACTATACACCACGAGTGAATTACCTTGGCTAATGCGCATAGACAGGCGAGCAAGTTCGTGTCTGCTGGCACGAGGCGCGAATAGCTGAAATTAACAAGCATGGTCGCGACGCTGTGGAAGTGAAACAAATTAGACATTGATAGCTAAAACATAATTTCATTATGAACTAATATAATTTCACTTGCTAAAATGACTTTTACAAAAATAGTAGATTAGAGCTCAAGGGAATGGAAAGAACGTCAATGTGCTCTGTTAAAATCTGACAAAATGACCAAAAAAAAAACACAATCTGCCGTTTTTCTTGAAAAAAAAATAGCATAGGATGTTCGCTCAAATAATATATTTCTACTATTTATTTTTTAACTTATGTATAACTGAACCGGAACCCTCCAAAGGGGATATATTCAATGACGTAATTTGATATGATATCATCGCTTGCTGATGCGGTACTGATAGGTGCACATTGCACTTTCCACCGCACTTTTATCAAATACTGAACCCCAGAATTACAAACACAGAGGATGAGACCCTCTTCCAATAAAAGTTTTTTTTTCCATCAATCAATCAATCAATATTTTATTCAAGTACTCAGCAACAACCTTGCGGTCTCAGCACGGGTACACTCAGTCATAATAATAATAATAATAATAATAATAATAATAATAATAATAATAATAATAATAATAATAATAATAATACATAATAATAATAATAATAATAATAAAGAATCGGTTTGATTTGGCGCCCAGGAACGGCCTTGGTAATGACACACCCAATATCACAGGGCACACAGAGAGTACAGTAAAAAAAATATAACGTAAACCAAAATTGAACGAGCATACATATACATCGCCACATAATAAGTACTATTAAAATGATAATCCAAAAAGCGCAAATCAATAAAAAAATACAAGAACAGACGCGCACACTACAACACAGACTGAATTTGCACATAAAATATATCACTGCAGAAATACTGTACACCCTGCACAATAAATATATTAAAGAAAAAAGTCAACGGAAGCAACATTTTAAATCTGATGGACGGCATAGAAGTCAAAATACAGTGTAGATAGAGATTTGATGAAACTCGCTTTGCACCCATCAAAAGCATCCAAGTCCCCAGCATGACCGTTGTACGCCCTACACCTGCGAGGCACTAGATCGTGAGTACACGATCAGAGCAGTGGTGTCACTAGTGTCAGCTGCACCCGGGGCAACAGCCCGCCGCCCCCCCCCCCCCCCCCCTCCTTCCGCTCTCGCGTGGCCCTCCGCGACATACCCCTGAGCCCTGCACCCGGGGTGGTCCGCCCCCGCCCCCTCCCCTTGTAACGCCACTGGAGCAGGGTATACTACTACTACTAATAATAATAGTAATAATAATAATAATAATAATAATAATATTAGTTTTACATTGAAGTGTAGTGTAGTGGTGTGCGGGCGTAGGCAGAAAGGTCATAAGTTCTGCGAATCGCCTGCATGGGGTGGCACTTTGAAGGGAAAGCATAAGTCGGTTTCTTTAAGTACTGCGCTACAGTTCATTACAGGCGGGATCGTATATAGTGCATTTTGTGTATAAAAACTTTAAGGAATAAATAAAATCAGAAAAACATAACTTTTTTTTTTTTTTTTTTTGTACAACGAATATTTGCAAACGACAGCCTGCTGATTCGACAGATGGCGGCAGTGGTCCCCTCGCTGAAAGCACACTACCATTTTTGTTAGCTTTCTGTCTATTTAATGCGCTTCATAATGACAAAATCGTTTACTGACAACAAACACCGAAAAAGCTGGCGCGGCTTATGAATCGAAAACAAAAGATCGTCTGGGACTGCTGCCGCCATCTGTTGAGTGTGGCACAAATCACACGCGCGTCGTGTGTAGACAGGCGCCACTACAAGCGTTGTGTACGTGGAGAAAAACCGTTGTTATTTTACTCGTGCACGTTCACTCCTTGAATATTTTATACATAAAATGCACCATCTACGGGTACCTCTCTAGTAAATCGTAACGCGATACGTTAAGAAAGCCGTTTGTGCGGTCCCTTCAAAGAGACAACGCGCCATCGACTCGGTGGCGAGAGTTGGTTTGAATTTATCGTATCGACGCCATGCATATAGCGAACGCATTATAAGTATCTATCGATCGCTGCCTTACTTAAAACCTTAGTTACTTTAGTTATATGAAGCAGTGGCACCTGTCACAGCAAGAGTTGTGGTAGGTTCTGGTCAGGATGGTCGTGGTCATGACCCAGACAAGATAACCCTCGGGTCCAGGCAAAAGTCCAGGGGCGTCGCCAGAGAGGGGGGAGGGGGGGGGGGGGCTTATGAGGCTTCAGCCCCCCCAATGCGGATTCTTGGGCGAGTTGGTACTGAAACTTTGAGAACATATTAGCGCTTCAAGACAGGGACTAGAGTAGGAACGAAGTTGAAGTTAGCGCATTGTGTTGTCTCGTTCCTACTCTCGGCTCTGTCTTGAAGAGCTATTATGTTCCTTCCCCCTCCCCCTCTCCAAGTCATGGACATCCCAGCCACCTCAGACCCCCCCCCCCCCTCCCCCGAAAAAATTTAACGCCACTACTCGGGTCATTTAAAACCATATTTAAAACCTGCCAGATGACCCTAAGGTGACAGTGTCAGGCTAACTGACAACGCGCACACACGCGTCCGTATCAATCGATGCGCCTGCCGGCTTTTCCAATCAATCGAATAATCGGCTTCAAATCTCGTAAAAGTGTTCATTTTGATCATAGCTGTCATTGGTCTTTGAATTTCAGAACAAGAGGTTCAAGCAGTAATCAGTTTAGCTTGCGTTTTATTCGTAATTCACTAACGTTTAACGAATCTAGAGATCAAACAAATAGATCAGCTATTGAAGATATATAATGTTTAGAGTGGACGGAGTGGACCATTATATTGTAAAGCTTTAACGAGAATGCAAAACTCTCTTGGCAACAATGTACTCCGCAGTTTCTTTAAAAATGGCCGCTTGTTTGCCTGAGTCAGGGACGTTAGCGAATTAAATATGTTTTTTCCTTAATTTCTTTTTGGATATCTCACGTTTTGATTTGTTCTAAATACGCAAGACGTTCTTATGAGGTACGTATAATGGTCGAATCTCAGTGTAAAGCTCTCGACAGCTTAGTGATGTGTTGCAAGCATTGTAACCGATCGTCGCTAACTTCGAGGTCGCGCGGGCAAGTTTCTGGAGCAAGCTGTCTTTTTTTTTTTCTTATTTTTATTTTGCTTGTGAGATTCTTGTACAGTATTTTGACTACACTTCCTCGTATTGTTCTGTGATCGTGCGTGTTTAGTAGCTTGCTTTTCTGTTTTTTTGTTCTGCGGAACGGTTCCGATTTATTGTTTTTAATTTCAGCTTGCCAAGCCGAGTCGGCCGCGTCAGGAAGTCCCGCGTTGAAAAAGACTCCGTCAGAAGACCCATGATTGGGAAAGATGCTGGTCACTTGTGAGGTTACCAAATACGCACTGCCCACTTTCAGTGTGCTTCCGATCCACAATGAAACTGCGGGCCCGTTGGAAACGACGGCGAAGTCCGCTACTCCTGCCATGGCTGATCACCCTGTGGACGTTCGCGGCTCCGCTGGGGGTAATAGGCAGCATGCATCGCATTGATCCTATCTGCAACATCACTCATCCTGAACAAACAGTACTCCTTCAATACTCTACAGCAGTTGTGCGAAACGGTGCGTGCCTCTTGTCTTGTGGGCTTGTTCCCACCCCGTGACCAGTCATAACGGTGCTTGGTGTCATTTGTTTTCAGAGTACATCGTCACGTTTAAGCACTACTACCGAACAAACGCGCGCGACCAGTTCATCGCGGCAGCTCTCAAAGGATCCGGAATTGAAGCGTGGGAGCGCCTCCCACGTCAGAACGCAGCGGCCGACTTCCCCAGCGACTTCGAACTTGTTCGGGTGTGTTTTGGGGCTCACGTTCAACATTCTGCACACCGCTTCTTTTTGTGTCGCCTTGTGCGACCTTATGATGCTGGCCTCTCAAGTGTGCGGATTATGGGTCTCTGAAGCGCGAGGCTTTGAAGTTATAGAAGTAGTGTGTGGCACGTGAAAAGTAATGAAACGGTTCTCATTCCTCATTGTGTAGAACACAATCACAGATGACAGACTGGCACTTGCTCTTTCTTAAATTTCACACTGTACATTCCCATCTGCTAGAGGAGTGTGTATTATTGTAGGCTTGTAATTATCCTTGTGATTTTGTGAGCTCTGTGCTGCCTTTTTAGGTTACTGTGTCGCAGCAGCAGTTGCAAAACTGAAGTGAACTGAAGTTGGTTTATCAAATCACTGCACTTTAAAGGGGTCATGAAATGCTTTTCCAACTTTTTCCTGTTTAGCTTTCCTCCTCAACTCATAAATCGCGCATTCCACCAAACAGTTCAAGAAGACGAAAAGAGGGGAGGCCCAGGGCTCTTGCTCGGGATCTGGTTTGTGTACCCGGACAGAGCCATTGTCCCCTAGAAGATTAGCCCGTTGCTCAAAATTCAGACAAAAGTTGCTTTCCCCAACCCGTTCACCCCTAAGCTGACAGTGCTGTGGAAGCTACGTGCTCGTTGGGCCAGCCACACTTGCCACGTGATCACGCTCCTTCGCGCATACCCACGCGCAGAGAATGAGGTCAGGGGATAAAAGGGAGGCGGCTGATTGGTCCGTCAAGCGCGTAGCTTCCACCACAATGCCAGCTTAGGGGTGAAGCAAATAAGTGAGGTCCGGTTTCGTGTGACGTGCGTTTAGACCCGGTGACGCGCTTTGGAAACTGCAGATGTATCACAGTAAAAAGGCAGACAGTTTATGAAGGGGAGGAGGTACGAAATAGTCTGCTGTGTTTTCAAATTTTCGCACTGAAAGTCGGGCTTTTGACTTTCTACCTTTTCCTTTTGGCCCACTGAACGATGTGCTGTTAGTAAAATCCCAATCTAAAATGATTTATCCCAACCCGAAATTCGTTTCATGGACCCTTTAATTGCATGCAGGAGCATAGTTGCATGATCCATTGTTGTTGGCACACATGTTAAAAAGAGAAAAAAATATTCTCTCAAGTTGAAGTGAGAAGTTCTTGACTGCTCTTTAGGTGGGGTGTGGAACTTGTTATATTTGTACAGTTTGGTGTGATGGGGGGGGGGGGAGGGGAGGGGATGGGGGAGGAGGGAGAGGGAGGGAGGGGAGGGGGAGGAGGATTTAATCAGCTCTACAGTATTTCATTAGCTCCAATATTGTAGAGAGTATTGTGATATCTTTATAGGGGAGTCCAACATTTGTACTGAAAGTTTGGTGTGCTGTAACACTGCTTTGACTATTGTGTTATTTTTTGTAGTTGTTTGAAGGAAGTGCCGAAGAAGGTCTTGCAGCCCTCAGGGACCATCCACTAGTAAAATATGTAACTCCTCAGCGGACAGTCACAAGAACGCTAAAGTTTCTTAATGGCAAGTATTTTCTGCTAGACTCTTAGTTCAGTGCAAGTTCCCCTTCTGCTCTGTGCTTGTCAAAGCAAGGCTTGTGTCAAGTTGATCTCATAAATCGGGAACAGAATACATGGTCATGACATCTGACATGAAAGCCTGTCTCAGTGGAGCATTTCCAGAGTAACTATCGCCGCAATAAAAATACTTGAAAATTAAATTGGATTATCATCTGTGAGCGACAAAAACTGAGCACGAACCCCTGGGAACTGAGAGATTCTCCTAAATCGAAAGTTTGAAAGAAAGAAGCAAACCTTCCCTCAAAGGTCTTTTTAGTTTTAAACTAATCTTGATCTCATTGTGATGCATGGGATAACCAAATATTTCTTTCCAACATTTTGTTTTTGTCTCCATCACAGTCATGTTCCGGTTTTGTTAGAATAGAATCTGCATTATTTAATTTTAGTTGTCACACATTGTATTGTGAGCAAAGCTGCTGCGTGAAACCTAGCAAGCAATTGCGACAGAAGGGGCTATTCTATGACTTGCAGTGTTTATATACAGTGCAACCCACTTACAACGATACCACATATAACGATGTATCGCTTATAACGATCAGTTTCTAGAGATTCTAGACTAGAAATGGTCAGTTTCTAGTCCAGATACAACGATAATCGGTTATAACGATTGAAATTTCGGGTTTTCTCATTATCGTTATAAGTGGGTTGCACTGTAGTAGTGTGGCATATTGTGCACTTGACTTAACTTGTGCCTTAAACAAGGTTTAAGGCTATACTCCGTTTCACCTTACCTCTGATTGCAGCGGATGCTACGAGCCATCCTAGCCAATCCAGCTCTGGGAAAGTAGCATGTGATTACTCTTTTTGCACGTCGTGGCACTTCTCTCGAAGGTCGCTGGAAACTTGCACGGCCTCAGATTGGCTCTGATGGATTGTAACATCTGCTGCGGCCAAACGTAAGATGAAGCGGAGTATAGTCATTCTCTTCTAGGTGTAGAAATGGCCTTTATCTCTAGCCGCAGCTGCACCTCTGAGCTGAACACTTCTCGTTTCAGTTTCGGAAGAGCCTCTCTGTGAGGATGTTTCTTGCTGGCACTCATCGCGTCCCTTCTCCACTCGCAACAGCCTGTCATGGGTAAGATGCTTCGGATATCACCTAACCTAACTCTAAAAGAAATGGGTTCTTGTTTGAGAATCAAGTTGAGTAACACCTCTTGGCAGAGGTCCCATTGATAAATGTGCCCATATCATTCATCCCTGATGGTAAGAATCCCAGAGTGGCTCAGGCTTGCTGAACATTGAAGATGAAGTCAAATGTATCATGTTGGTTGTATGATTTAATTGGTGTTGTGTTTTACGCTGACACTGTAATATTAAAGTCTCTGTATACACAGAAAAGTTGTGTGATTCCCCTTTTCCGTGACATTTTCCCCTTTACCGGCCTCTCTCTTCCTCGGCTGCATGCCACCATGTTCGAGCAAAGGCATTAACCAATCGCTGCATTACGTATGTTCATGTGACGCAGTGATTGACCGGCTCGTCCCTTTCCCCCTCTCCCGGCCTCTGTATCCCTCAGCTACATGTCGCCATGTTTGAGCAAAGGTGCAAACGAGGAGGAAAATTTTGACCTATTAATTGCATTACCTTTTCATATGCAGGGGCTTTATGTAATATGATCATCAATTGCTGTGTATCCAAAACAACTTGGTTTCACCATTGAATGTTTCACCTAATAGATGTCTGGCTCTGAAACCCCCATGTAATCAGTCTTTATGAAACTGCATTGCACAAATCCATCTTAGTAGGAACTTGTTTTGCTTCTCAATTATAGGGTAGTGCCTTCTGGCAGTCCTCGGAACGCCACCAGCAGCGTAAGCTGTTGCGTACCATCCCTAGGCAAATCACAAAAGCACTTCAGGCCGACGTTCTCTGGAACCTTGGCATTCGAGGTATATTGACCACCATTTGCCCCCAATTATTTTAGCTTCGTGTAGCCGAATGGAGAAATCATTGTAGCAAATCTAAGTGCTATTATTTGTTGCTGTTCTGTCTTTTGCTAGGTGCCAATGTGAAGGTTGCCGTCTTTGACACGGGTCTGCCCAAGAATCATCCGCACTTCAAGAAGGTAAAGGAGCGTACCAACTGGACAAATGAGAAGACTCTTGACGACGGTACAGTTCCACCAGTGTAATCTGTATAACCTTTTGGCGAAAGTTGCATTTGTGAATGAGTGCACTTCAGTGGGCTTGCTTGAACTGCAGGGCTGGGGCATGGCACCTTTGTGGCCGGAGTCATCGCAAGCAGCAGAGACTGCCTGGGGTTTGCTCCAGAGTCGGAGCTTCATGTTTACAGGGTTTTCACCAAAAACCAGGTAGCTTGTTGAATTTATGCATTAAGCTTCCGGCTCTAACTTGTGCAAGTGACTAGTGTGTACTGTTTGGCAGGGACATACCGTAAAAGAGATGCCCCACCCCCGAAAGATAGCCCACCGCTACTTTTGGCTTGATTTGCTATATTTTTTTAAACACTGAAAGATAGCCCCTCTTTTAGTAATAGTTGTGTTGAAGATGAATGATGGATGGCCTCGGCATAAATGCGGCTAGTTAGCTATGGCGGGATATAAGCAAACGTTGCTGACTGGGAAGTACAGTCATCTTTGCTTCATTGCCCCTCGCCACCATAACAATCTTGGAATGGACACAACCTAAAAATAGCAATTTGTTTTTTACTTTTTTTGATTGTTCACCAAAAGTTAGCCCACTCCATATTTTCACCCGATTTGCTTTTGTTGTTAGGTAGGCTACCTCTCGATATTTTACGGTAGAGTTTTAATTTTCTCAGTGGGGACCAGGTCTGGGATCATGTGTACTGAGGAGTGGTCATGGGGACAAGGAAGGAAAATAGTCTCAAAAGGAACCCCCACCCTGACAGGCAGAAAACTGTGGTGTTTTGCGTGCACTGATTATAAGAGGCATGCAGGTTTTGCGTGCAAGTTCGTTTCTGAATTGTATAGAACCATGAGGAAATCTTCCTTCCACAATCCACGAGTACGTTGCTGACGTTTAAATGTGCCTAATGTTAGTTTGAATGTTTCTTGCCGAATTCCAAATTGTTGCTAGAGCAAAACTGTTTCAATGAACTGAAATTCTATGAAATGTCCCACATAAAATGCCTGCTCAGCTATTCACTGCATAATAAACTACACCACATCCAATGTACAGTTGTTACGGTTAGTTGGATCACGAGAAGTTTGCATGATCTGTTAGGGCGAGAGCCAATGCATGACTTGCAGGATTTTTGGGCAAATGGAATATTTATTTATGTTACTTGGCTAGCCCTACATTATCCCTTATCTTTATTGCTATCTTTGCTGTGCTATTTATTTGTGTGATCTGAATCTTCATTATGCATGGCTGCATATGCATACAGTTATCTTTTTTGATAGATGTCCTACACATCGTGGTTTCTGGATGCCTTCAATTATGCCATTCTAAAAAAGATCAATGTGCTTAATCTGAGTATCGGAGGGCCTGACTTCATGGATCATCCATTTGTGGACAAGGTGAATCTTTTTCCTACAATCCTTTGCTTATGTTATTTTTGTGACATTTGTATTTTGTAATGTTTTATAGGGCAACCAATTCCTTTTTATTAAAGACATTTCGGCTGTTTCCTTTAGGTTTGGGAGTTAACTGCCAATAACGTCATCATGATTTCTGCCATTGGAAATGATGGCCCTTTGTATGGGTAAGTACATGTGATCCTTCTGTTGGGCATGTGAAAGTTGGACCTGTTAACCGTTCCTCACTTTTAGGACACTGAACAATCCTGGTGACCAGATGGATGTCATTGGTGTCGGTGGAATCGACTTCGAGGATCAAATTGCTCGCTTTTCATCACGAGGAATGACCACTTGGGTTAGTGGGGTTTTTTCTTGTTAGATATTATGTAAACAGGATTATGATTTATACCCGTAACTATACCCTTTTGCAGGTGAAGAAAAGCAGGACAAGCGCTTCCTGCAAAGCCCTCCACTCTTCCCACTTCGACAGAGCGAACACTGGAGAGAAGACGAGTCCCTCCTCGCCTCCTCTCCACTGTTTTTCCTGCTCAACTGGAAAGAGTGGAGGGCTTGGCGGCAGAGGCTCATCCTGCAATAGGGTATAGTAATGAATGCAATGTTGGGAGCCCGCCTGACAATTTGCTTGACAGTGATGGCTGGTTTTGATATCTGCAGCAGTGTGCAGAAAATTAATGAGGCAGGACGTAAAATGATGGGTCTGTACGTGTATGAAATCTGGCAATTTTGTGGTGTTGTAGGAGCTTCCAGGAGGCTATGGAAGATTGAAGCCTGATATTGTCACATACGGCTCTTCAGTCCGTGGGTCGGCTGTTTCGTAAGTGGTTCAATTAAGTCTGATTTCTTGCTTGTTTTTACAAGTGTTTTCCTTGCTCGTTTCTGCGGGTGGTTACTTGCCATGTTCTAATAGGATGAAGGCTGGAGGATAATTGTTTTGCGCATGCATTCATTATTGCCTTGTGTTTCTATTCTCAAATTTTTA
The DNA here is from genome assembly GCA_037355805.1 of Ixodes ricinus. Lineage (NCBI taxonomy): Eukaryota > Metazoa > Arthropoda > Arachnida > Ixodida > Ixodidae > Ixodes > Ixodes ricinus. The sequence goes on along the minus strand of JAZHYW010070351.1, from coordinate 108,246 downwards.
GGGCTTCTTAGGGTAGAAATGTGCCATGAAACTGAGGTACTATTTTTGAGACTGACACATTTGCCCAAGCCGGGAGGAAGTCTTGTAACTAGCATTATTTTCTGTCGGTTCTCCAACAGAGGCTCCTGTAGATCACTCTCGGGAACAAGTGTTGCATCGCCGGTGGTTGCTGGGGCCGTCACTTTGCTGATGAGGTAAACAATACGTAACTCTCTTGCTTCGTTTGTTCCTGATCAGCAGTAAAATAACTTATTAGGTTAAGATGGGCAAAATTAGGAGGCATCAGACTTTTGTGCTCTGTTGGTGTGTAAATATATATTTATGTGCCTCTATGGTGCAGTTGTGTCTTATATACAACCCCTTATTCAGTTTTGCACAGTCGTGCCCTTTTTATTTTGCCTTTTTTTGTCAAAAGACATTCATTCCCATTCAGTGGTGAATAAACTGCAGGCATGTGTGTGTTGCCCATCTCTTTATTTTTCTTCATTTCAAGGTTAGTATGTCTTCCAACCAGCTCGCCTGCACTCTTTCATTTGCACTTCTTTGGAAGCCGTGCTGCACCATTGCAGTTCAACCATGTTTTTGCCACTTTTCTCTTTTCAGCCAAGAGTTTTAACGCGAGGCATTCTAAGCGTGCGCCTAAGCAGTGATTGCGATGAGCGTAAAGGAGTTAGTGAAAAGGATACGCCGTGATACTTTGCCCCTAAACTTCATAGTGACGTGTGTATTGCTTTGTTTTTGACAAAAGTTCACTATACTATAGTCATTGACAAGGTCAGGATGGCAGAGAGGAGCTTCTGTTGTCCCGCTTCCAGCACGAGCTTTTTACCTCCGACAACGTTTCGACATCTCTTGCACCTCAAGCACGCGCATGCAGCCAAAGCACAGCTGAGGGCATGGGGTGCGTGCTGGAGGCCGGGCGTTCGAAAGACATGACCTGTCGCTCTCATTCTGTCTAGTGACTGTAGTGACTATGATTTTAAGTACCCGGTCAGTTATGATGGCACATTCCTTCCCAGGCAAAAATCAGTCCACTTCCAGCTGGATTATGGAACTGGAAATGAGGCAGTCCAGCTGGAACCAGCTGGAATCCAGCTGGACTGCCTCATTTCCAGTTCCATAATCCAGCTGGAAGTGGACTGATTTTCGCCTGGGTTATCTCCGACCCTGGGAATGTGGCTGGGCTTAGCCAGCAACTGAATAATGGCCGGTCCACCGGCAAACACTCAGTGTGTTGGTGATTGCGTAGACACTGACCAATGATTTACGAAAATCCAGTCTATGTATGCTGGTGAAATATGAAAGCCCAGCACTACACAATACGCTTCCGTTAACCGTCGGCAAACATGGACTCGTTATAAAGAGCCCGCAACATAGGTTTGTAGTTGCGTCTCATAAAAATTGCCTAGGGACATTCTTCTGACCGCTGAATGATGCACTTGTATCCACAGTGGTGCTCTGCATTTGGGAGGAGCCCTGAATCCAGCCAGCGTGAAGCAAGCCCTGATGGCATCGGCTGGGCGCCTTCGGGGGTTCCCAATGTTCGAGCAGGGCTGGGGGAAACTCCAGCTTGTGGGAGCCTACAAGGCCCTGGCGAACTACAAGCCACAGGCTACGCTGAGCCCCAGTTACCTGGACCTGAGTGAATGCCCCTACATGTGGCCCTACTGCACACAGCCACTCTACCACAGCTCCCTGCCGGTGATCGCCAACATCACCATCCTCAACGGCATGGGCGTGTCAGGACGCATTGTCTCAAAGGTGAGGACGGGCACAGGGAGAAGGAGGGGCAGCCGTGGTGATGCAATCACGGCGTGACTATAGTCGGTAACAGGTCATGAATCCAGGGCGAGGGAAAGGAAGGCTGGGGAGGAGTAAGCAGGCGGAATGCTGGAGAGTGGGGGACGTTTCCTCCTCTTTTCTCCAGCATTCTATCTGCTTCCTCCTCCCCAGCCTTCCTTCACCCCGCCCTGGGCTCGTGACCTGTCACTGACTATAGACGCTTTCAGGCAGCTGTGCAGGGGCGCCGCCATCACCAACCTTCAGTTTTTGTTTCCTCTTATTCCATTCGCTTCACTTCATCATTACCACAGCAGGCCAGGTTATTGCCGCCTTAGGTGCTACTGTGTCCTTCTCCCTAGCATACGCCTTTGGGGAGGCTCGTCAACACCTGCTTCAGTGACTCGGCATCTTGGTGAGACAAGAGAAGGTCGGCAATAGCAGCTCAATCTAGCGTGTGCTTAAAGCGTCTTATAGTGCTGTGGCAAAAAATGAACCTCCACTTTCAGTGGAAACAAGTTATTTAATTTTTGTTAATTGCATTTTACTACGAGCAAGGAAGGCATTATGTGACCGCAACCATCCTCGCTGGAACAACTCCGAAAAGACATACTAATGAACCTAATGAGGAACTAACATATTTCTTTTAAATTTTTTACCTTTTTCTCTTATCGCACAAAGTTGTGGTGAGAGCATGTCACTAAGGTGCCATGCAGGCTGTTCCAGTCAGTTATACAAAGTTGAAGGAAAGTGAATTTGTAAGCGTTAGTCTCTGAAAACAGAGGTTGAATAATGTTTTGAAGGGATGCTATCAGTGGCATAGTAACGGGGGTGCTGGGGGTCCTGGGCCCCAGCTAGCAGGCGTCCCAATTACATGGGGGTCGCCACCTCTGGTGGCACCTGGCACCCTCCCCCCCCCGCCTTCCTGCTTTACTAGTTGTGATTTGGGGAGTTATTGGGGGGGAGGGGGGGGGTGTTTCGAAAGACCTAGGGGCTCCAGGTGCCAGATGGCCTAGCTACGCCACTACAGTGCCTCAAGTAAGAGTGTGTTCAACTGCTTGCCCAGGGTGACATGTTTATGGGCACCATTAAATTGCAAAATTTTGCTGTGTGTCTATTGGGGCTACAAGTAGTTTTTGAATGCAACTCCAGTTATAAACAGCCCTGGAGATGCTTGAATATTTGATGCTAAGAATAAAATAACGCTTTTCTTTAGACACCAATTTTGTTCTGATAGGATAAGTATTTTCTGGACGCGAAAAAGGGTATAATCTGCCATCTCGTAATGTCTCCATTAAATTGCAAACACTCTCCATGGTTTGAGTTGAACACACTCTTACTTGAGGCTCTCTACGCCACTGGATGCTATCTATACTTATTGCTGAGTTCTTGTCTTTCTGTGCACTCCATTTGGGTGTTTGAACCAAGTTAGCTAGGCCATGAACACTTTCCTAGTGGTGTTAGTCCAAGGGCATTAGTTGTCTGCTTGAGTGCAAGCATTTTGTGTAGATATTTAGACACAAGCCGTGCCTTTCATTGCAGCCCGAATGGCATCCCTACCTTCCTGAAAATGGCCATTTCTTGGATCTGGCATTTGGCTTCCCTGAAGTCCTCTGGCCCTGGTCTGGATTCCTGTCAATCCACTTCTCGGTGAGAGCCGAGGCAGCCCAGTGGGAGGGCGTGGCCCAGGGACACGTGTCCCTCACTGTGGAATCGCCCCCAGGGGTGAGTTCACTACTTGCGCAACATGCCCAATGGATGCTGCAGGATGACGCTTGAGCTTGATTTGTTTTGGTTATATTCTAACACAGGAAAACGAGATAGAACCTCGAAGGTCCCATCTGAAGTTACCAATTAAAGCAAAGATCATCCCCACACCACCTCGCAGGTGAGTTTCTAGTTGCAGAATCTCGTAAAGTGTTTTAGGGGAAAGGAGAGCAGAATGGTGGAAAGATAAGCCAGTTGGTAGTGATTCATGATTTTTTTTTTTTTCTTATCGCAGTGGGTTGTGCACGGTCGATCTGGGGAGTGTTCTTTTTTTGTGTTTTCTTTATCTACTATACTCCGCGACAACTTTTCTTGGCATTTCCAAGGAGAGGAGAGCCTGCACACAGCTTTATTCAGCGCTCAAAGTGGGAGAGGGAACGCGTGCCTGCACCTTCCACTGCATCGCCGAGAAAAATTGTCACGGAGTATAGGTCACAATAAATCAGTCAGTTGCGAGTAAGCACTACAGTGAAACCCGTTTAGTACGAACCCACATACAGCGAATTATTGTCGATATCAAACTCACGACAAATTTAAATAAAAGTGCATGTAAAATGTACTTTTCATAACAAACAATATATTGTCTATGTCAAACTTTTTCCCCGGGAAGGCTTTTAAAAAGCGCACAAACAATCGTCTTCTAGCCTGTCCCCAAAAAAGAAAAAAGAATAGGAAAGAAAGAAAATTCCAAAACTCAAGTTGTGAACAAAATTGAGTGAAGAGAAGCGCTTCAGAAAAGGAGGAGGGGGAGGGGGGGAGAGGAGGAGGAGAAAGCTAAAAGTACACTGCACGCATGCACAGAAGAAAAAAACAAAACTTTTCATCCTAAAGTGTTTGCCCACGAAGAGAGGCAATTCAAAACGGAAGATGAGCAAAAAAAAAACTGCACGCATGAAAAAAAAAAAATCCTTACAGCGCGTTGTTACAAGGTGGAAGTAAAGAGATAAGAAAGACAGAGAAGCTCTTGCCTTAAAACGAATGCATCGTGGAAGTTCGTTGGAAATGGTTTTTGCTATATCGAACCGATTGTAGCGTTTCCTGCTGTTCGTTATAAACGGGTTTGACAGTAGTCTGTGGTGTGTGTTTCTCCCCTGTTGCCCTTGTTTCTTGTGCGCTTTAATCATCACCAGGAAGGGAGAGGGTCAGATGTTGAAAGAGTTCTTGGGCCTATTTGGAGGTTTCGGCGGGTTTGGTGTGTCTTTTGCACTACCTTCTGTGCTCGAGGTAGTGGAATTAAAAGGTATCTTTTGTATGACTCGAGTTATTATTGCTTGCGCTGCTTTATGTTTGTTTATATTTGTTCAAGGCTGCAGGTGGCATGGAAGAGTTCTTCCATTCACTTTGTTACCCTTGGCTTGCAGCAAACGTATCCTGTGGGATCAGTACCACAACCTTCGCTACCCTCCGGGCTACTTTCCAAGGGATAATTTGAAGATGACGACCGATCCCCTGGACTGGTAATTATAGCACTACATCCTTTTGCATGCCTATTCAGATAAATTTCACTGCAACTAATGCCATTTTGTAATTGTTGCCTCCACTCTCAGCTGCTTTGCACTTGCTGTTTCTTCCTTGCCAGTGAACTTTGTGAGGTCAAATTATCTGAAACTCGGATGTATGTTTTCAGGAGCGGGACCACATTCACACAAACTTCAAGGACATGTACCAACACTTGCGGAACCATGGCTACTATATAGAAGTCCTCGGTCAGATTTTGGAGATTGTTCCCCTCGGTCTTCCAAAAGTGTTGTTGCTGCATATTTGTTCAGGTGTTGCAAAACTGAAATCGAAACTACCCTAATTACCGTTCTAATGGTTGAGGCAGTGGTATACTGGAGACAATCAGATCAATCCAGCGTAAAAAAAGCAGTTTTCTAAAGTTGAATAGAGTTAAAGTGCTGGCACTTTCCAGACTTTAAATATGCATAAAGTGGTATAAGTGATGTTGCAGTTTGTACCCTTTCCTTTCATATCCTAATGTTTGTATGTTTGTACGAGCAAGAAATAAAAGATGGTGCCTGCCGCTTTTATTTTGGTAAATTCGGCTTCAGTACAGAGAGAGATACTTTATGTAAATACTGGTTTCACCTAATTATTTTTTATATTTTTTAGGATTCCCATTTACCTGTTTTAATGCCCAAAACTATGGTAAGTTGCTTGAATCCGAGCCATAATTCACCTCTTTCGAAGCAAACAAGGCGTGGCTGCAGATTCTTACAGATTCTTTATTGTTTCCCTTCAGGAACACTGCTGCTGGTTGATGCTGAAGAGGAATACTTTCCTGAGGAACTCTCCAAGTTGCGTCGTGATGTCGAGTCTGGCCTGTCATTGATTGTGTTTGCCGACTGGTACAATGTCTCTGTGATGCGCAAAATCAAGTTCTATGATGAAAACACACATCAGTGGTGGATGCCCGATACGGGAGGTGCCAATGTGCCTGCCCTCAACGACTTGCTTTCTTCTTGGAACATTGGCCTTGGGGACAATGTCTTCGAGGTGAATTACCCTTGGTGACCACGGAAGTAAGATGGCTTTCTCGGGGCATTGGGGGGTGATTTCAGAAATTGTATTTCGGCTGCTTATTTCATTATTATTGTTGCAACCGAGTAACCGATTGATTCCGGAGTTGTAGACTAGCTTCTCTGTTTGCTTTACAATTTACGTTTTGTACCTGTCATTTCCACATCACGTCTAGTCCTCAACATGCATTCAGCAATTTAGCAAAAACCTTTCTATAGAAATAACAGAAAAAGTACAGGAGAGAACTTTCAACATTACGGAAACCTGAGACCGGGGAACAAAATGGGAGACAACGCTCATGAAGGTCACGGAGTTGTCCCCATTTTGTTCCTTAGTCTCAAGAAGGGGAGGAGGGGGAGTTTCCACAATGTTGGAGCATTTTATATTCTTGGTTTTTATGCATTTCTGAAAGGTGAGAAGTTACGAGATATTTTAAGCTTCTAATTTATTAGATTAAAGAAATATGTGTTTGTGCAAGTCAGACTTTGCTCTTCTGCGTATGTTGTTTCCCAACCATTTCATTTCTTTTTCTATCTAACAGTGTACTACGCCTCCGGAAGCAGCATAACGCGGTTTCCAGAAAATGGGCTGCTCGTTCGAAAGGCACTCAATAATCAAGGTCAGAAGCCTGCAATTTATTTGCTCTTGTTCAACGTGACCTTAAGACAAAACTTATGCAAGTCCTGGTGCCCAGGTCTGGAAGTACTCAACGACAAGGTGGAACGTGTTGAAGGAGTGGCCATCCTGGGATTGCTCCAGACCGGAAATTCAAAATCTTCTGGACGAATCGCCGTTTATGGAGACTCCAACTGCATTGACACTGCTCACATGCAGAAAGGTCTTCTTTTCTTGTTTATCTCCTATTCCTACCATTGCATGCAAACACTAGAGAGTCCTGGTTTGAAACCTTAGAGGGATATCTTCAAGTTTCATGTTTGATTCTGTGCAAATTTGGTGATGGGTGTGTAAGCGTAGAGTTTCAAACCATACAAAATGCTTTAGACCATACCTGTCAACAATTAAAAAGTGGAGTGAGGCAGAGTGTGACCATACATTTGCAAATGACCTCGCTTCCTTTGTTTGATTGAAGTGTGCATTGACTTGCTTTTCTAATTACGTATTTCAAATGAGATTTCTTGCTCCTGTGGTGCTGTGCAGAATGCTACTGGCTGCTCCATGCCTTGGTGCAGTATTCGACAACAGGACTGATAGCGCCTTTCTTCGAAAGCTCCAGCTCGCTACCAGCTTCCAACGGGTCTCTTCTGCCAAAACGCATGGAAGGTGGGGTCAAATTCTATGGCATCTCCTTTTGTGGGTCTCCACTCTGTGTCTTCAGGTTGCTATGAGCCTGCACTTGAAACTATTAGCATGCAACAAGATGTGTGCAGGGTCTCTTTGTTGACTTTCTCACTGCCGTCCTGCAAGACTGAAACTCACAGAACTGTTATCGCAGCACACTACACAACTTGTTTCAGTGTGAGCAGAGGCATCGGAACTATTCGGGAGTCGAGGGGGGGGGTATCTTTCCCCCTCCCCTTTAATATTTACCTCAATTTTTGCTAAATGTCGGAGGAGGGGAGGCGGGGGGGGGGGGCGGCGCAATTGCCTCTCTCACCCCCATTCCGACTCCACTGGGTGCAAGCTGTTCTCATAAACAGCGAGTTTGTAATTGCTCTGAGCAAGCAGGGTAATGCCCAGTGAGATTTGTTTTAAGTTTTGTTCAAGTAATAATTTTGAGTGCCCAGCACATGCAATATAGGAAAACAGACGTGCAAGGAATTGCTGTTTGTTGGTCATCCCGGGAATATTTTCAGATAAAAATGTAAAAACCGAGTTTACTAGAAAATACTTCCTTTTATTCATCTCACCCGTGCATGCACTCCGGAGGCATGTTGACTGTGACAACTGGCACCTAGTATTTGCCATCTTGGGGTGAATGTGGCACTGACCATGACTTGTTTCTGGTTCGGGACGACTTGGGGGAATGGTTGGGCTCACTTGGTCATGGCAGTCTGTCCTGTTCTGACATTGTTTCGTTTTGTAAATTACCTTCTGTCTATTTTCTCCATGTTCGCACATCGAAGAGTCGACTACGCACGGGGCTTCATTAAATGTAGACGCACTCACAAGTACAGTTTCAAAGATGGCAAATACTTTTTATATCATTCAGTAGAAACTTCTAGCCACTTTTTTATTATTCAATATTTTATTCCGAATATGATTTTTGCACTGTTATAGTTTATTTTTCTTTGAATTGATAATTGTTTTACACTTCTTCCTGAATTTTGCTGTAAAAGCCATTCTGGGAGGTGTAAAAGTGCTGAAGTAATTATTTATGCTCCAGGAAATCGACTGCACCGTTACTCAAAGGTCCTCCAGAACAGGCCCGGAGTGCCGGAGCTGCGAGCATTACCTCCCTGCCCGGCTCTCAATTGGGCAGTGCCGCTGCCCCTCAACCAGTCTGCACCCAGGTGCTGCACTGCTTCTTTCCCAAAGCATGGCAAAACACTGCACCTCATTGGTTTATTGAGCAGTTTCTCTCTTTCTCAATTATTCCCTGCTACCATTACGAATATATAAACGGTTTCTCGTAAGTAGGTGTTAACCGTCCAGAGCCTACCTCGCATAGCGAATGGGTGCTTTTAAGCACTTGGTTCTCTCGGAGCAACTGTTTGAAAGTTCTTTAGATATATATTCACTCGTGGCTACTGCTGCATCTTCCTCGGAAGGGTGTCTAAATTCATAGCTTATAGGTAACTAGGAAAAAATGGCTTGGGCTCCGGAACACGGCGTCTTTTGCCCTGGAGCATATTTTCCAATAATACATGCAGAGAAGGAATGGGGTGGATGTTCCTATCTCGTCACTCTTTAAATGTTAGCCATATACTTATTTCTGTACGCACGTTTTTCCAAACATTGAGCAAGCTTATTCGCATATGGTATATTTTTTACATAACTGACCACGTGATTTATGTGACTACTTAAATGTTTCTTTGAGCGCCTGTAAATATCTAGCCATGCGTAGACAGAAAAGAGCCACCTATCGGACATCTGACAGTAAATCGATGGGCCTAAATGCATATTGACGCAATTGATTCAACCACGATCGGCAAGACACCACTACTGCGTGTCATACAGTCGCCCTGGTCTGCATCCCAAATCTTGCCAATCAAGCGCCATTCCTCCTAATCCCTGCTCTACTCTGCGATGGACTTGAACAGTGTCTTCCTCTTCTCCAGCAGCACCCTGTGGAAGTCGCAGAAACTGCTGTCCATTGAGCAGCTCCCCTGGGTGTGGGAGGGGCGGCATCCCGGACACTGCGGACGACCTGCCAATGCCATCCCTCAAGCAGCGCTGGGGCGGCTGGGCTCTGCCGCACGACCAAGACGATGCTGACGCCAGCAGCCAGGAAGCAGTGAGCATCTCAGAGTACTTTTCCTCCCTGCAGCGCCGCTTGGCCAACCTGTCCCGGCGTACCATGGTGGCCTTGGTGGCCCTGCTGTCTGCGGCCATGCTCTGGTTGCTCTATCGTAGATTTTTTCGAGGGCTAGGGTGCGGAGATCGGGGCGCAAGGGCAGGGCACGCCGGAGGATTTTGTCCCTGCCTGTCGGCAAACTGCTTCGTGGAGTGTGAATCCTTGTACCGCCAGAAGTGCAAGGGGTGGCGACCCTTCTGTCTGCAGGACGTTACCAGAGGAACTACACACTTGTTCCCAATTTGCTTTGTGTTTTGTTTGGGAATGTCATGTCCTTGGCTCTACCTAAAGTCTGCAGCAGCATGCCTAAGCTGAGTGGAGTTGACTGACGGCATGGGTGGCACTGGTAAGAGCACTGAAAGGGTGTATCGCTGTCGATCAACCCGGTGACAAAGCCATTGCCATCACTGTGAGAGAGGGATGTTTCAGAAGTGATTTCATGGCAACCTGTGCAACACCCCTCAAGCAGGCTGGTTTTGCTACTGCAGATACATGTGTGGTTTCTCTTTAGTTTCAGCTGTTGTCTGAAGCTGGAAAGTTTCTGCAGCTTGACATCTGCACTGTTTCCAGTTGCTCTTTCCAATTTTTAACAACTAATGGAACTTTTTGCGTGCCTTTTTTTGAGGGTCGACACCCAGTTGGTAACAAGTGATGGATGTCATGTCAGTATGTTAACCCTCGCAGATGGTTGGGAGCTAGGAGCTGTAATGACGCGCAGCATTAAATAAGGTACAGAATTATTTGTCAGTTTGCCTGCACCCTCACACTTGTAGTGTTTACCCTGTTACAACATGGCCAACCAGTTACAGACAGGAGTGGACTCCAATTTCATGTGTAAAAGTGATGACCTTTGAGCCAACACATGACACTATATGTACCACAAAACTGTTATAGAGAATACCTGGACTTGTGAAGCTTGCGTTTACCTTGTATAGCTTTACTTGTTGTAGAGTATTTCAGCAGAAAACTGATTTTGAATAACTTCACTCTTAAAGGTGCACTGAAGACGTTTCTGAGATTGTCTGTTCTTGGTGATAACTCATTCTATGGGATCTTAGCATCCCAGAAATCAAAAAATTATGCTCAATCGAAGTTCGTGCCACGCCCTTTTCTGAGCGGAAAAATCTGGAGCACAGAACTCAGCGGAGCCGCCTCTCTCGCAAAGGCGGCTTGCGATTGGCTGACACGCGCCCGTCGTCACGCCGCCGGCACCTCCGCTAAGTTCTGTGCTCCAGATTTTTCCGCTCGGAAAGGGACGTGGCACAAACTTCGATCACATTTTTAGTGGGGAAATAGACGTCACACGAGCATAATGTTTCGATTTCTGGGATGCTAAGATCCCATAGAATGAGTTATCACCAAGAACAGACTATCTCAGAAATGTCTTTAGTGTACCTTTAAGGATCAAAAAGACTGCTACAAAATGCTCCATTTGGAAGTTCTTGAGTGCTAGCAACTACAGCACCCTCTAAACATGACTTAAAAACTATATGAAACTATCATGGTTTGTAGACCTTTGTTTAGAAGTCTGCTGATGTGTCTTACACCTTTAAATTGTTAGTCGAAAAAAGTAAATGGTGTTGCCAAAATTTTTGAATTTGGGGCTTTTGCCCATCTCGTAGCACTTTTGGCAACTTTTGAGGTTTTGTACCCCTGTGCTCTTTGCTTGCTTATGCCAGCACATATTAGTCATCCATCTATATTGGCAGTGTTTTGTAATAAGGAATGTTCGAGTCAAATAGGAGATTTGTCTTTATAATCTAGTGAACTTTTACCTTTTCCTGCAGTTTTACTGCAAAAGGTAACATGACAAATGGGAACCCATGTTTGTCCAACTCCGACAACAGCTCATTTGAAAGTCTTTATTTATTGGAACATGGTTCACAAAGCCATGCTATCTACTTCAAATTCATTATTTAGTCTCTCTCCCTAAAGGAGAAAAAAAGATAGTCTTCCTAAAGATTGACAGGATAGCATGAGGTCCTTGACACCAAAGCATGTTTGGTTTAAGAGGTTTGCATTTCTACATTATTGATGCCATACAAAGAAGCAATTTGTCAAGCTTATACAATGATGTGAAGGTGTGGCGATTTAGTGCAAATCCAAAATGCATTTTTCACTATGGCACTATGCCTATCTTAATATGCCAACAACTCCTGCAATTGTTGGTGTGCACTTAGAAACAGTTCTTTACTGCATTCAAATAAGCGACTGCAATGGTCTCACTGCCTATTCATTGTCCAAAGTGCGTGATGTCCGAGACAATCCTGCAACTTAGGAATCCCTGCTGAACACGGGGGTCACTGAAAAGAAGTCCCCGTTTCCACTAGCCAGTTTTTTTACTAGCAATGTAGTAATTTTTGGACGTTAGTACCATATTCTATGTTGAACACTATCTGCTTGCCTGAGTTAATTCGCATAAGAGTAATTCTGCAAGTGAAGCCGAAATATTTTTGCTGAATGTTCATTGTGCCAGAATAGCGACGTGACAAAGTGCCTCAAATAGGTATCCAGCGATTCCAGAACTAAAAAATCTGTGTCATTTGTACATACCTGAAAAACTTGGCACACAAGATTTAAAAAAAAACAAAAAAACATGGAAATGTGCTTGGCACACAAGATTAAAAAAAACAACAAAAAAAACAACATGGAAATGTGTGTCTCCGTGCATTCGCCGAAGGAGCAAGTGCTGCTGTTTAAGAAGTTCCTCGCCATTGACAAAAGGCTTCGTCCAATCTGCTTCCACACTCGACAACTAACCATCCTGCAAGACTAACAGACTTCTTTGGATGGTGACGGGGTGTCGGCTTGAATTTCATAATCGCGCATGACATTAGACGTCAACGTCATGCGCAGGTCTCTTTGGAAGAGGTTGACATGAACGATGCCCTGTTGGGGGCAGAAGACTCCCAGGACTGTGAAGGTACAAAAGACACTCTTTCATACTGTCAACCAGAACACAGCAGCTTTCGAAGGATTCCGGATCAGCAAAACCACCAAGACCCAGCCGATGAAGACTCTGTTCATCATGTCCACGTCGAAGTTCATGTCAGTGTTGATTTGCGTCATCCACGGGATGAACTGTGACCGTACAATGCAATTTTATTTATCACTATTGTAGGAGAGACATAATGTTGAGTTTGTACTTTTCCTTCGAGTGGAAGTGCACTGGTTGGGAAATAAACTTTTTATTGCTTTCTTATACATCTTATTCTGCTCCAGCTCAGTGAGATGGCATTTCGCAGAACTGAGAAGCAGCCATGATTTTCTTTTGTCAACTTTGTTTCATGTGGAGCAGCATTGTTTCACAATACGCTCAAGCAGGCCAAATTCTCAGAAAGCAGTAGCATCCACAACACTGGGTTATCTTGTTTACCCATTCATTTGGACTGTCGGTTACCCTGCAAAGTCTTGCGTAAAGGAGGAAGAAAACCACAAAAGTCACATTTCCATAAAGCATTTGGTGTAAAGCAACCAAAGAGATTTGTCAACTTTATTATTGATGTGTGTGTCCCATTTCACCAACTGCAATCAGGTACAGGTATACCTTGCGTATCACATTGAAGCCAATCTCTTTACTTCACCTGATAGTCAGCTTTATTTTGTTTTCCCACTTTCAAGATGATAGCTCTATCACTTGTGGAAGTTTACTTGATTGCAGTTGGTGTAAAAGGGACATCCACACTTGCATGAGAAGACAACCTAATACTGTACATGTCAATAACAAAATGTCACAACTCTGTGTAAAACTCAAAAGGAAAAAAAAGGAAGCTTGCTCAGCACTGTGAACAACACTGAGCTTGTAAGCTCTCAGCAGCTCGGGTTTTTCTGCACAAGAAACCTAGCCCTTTTCAGCAAACAGCTTTGAAACTTTGAAGAATGTCACAATTGCTGAAAATAGATCACAGGGGGGTTGAGAACAAAAAACAATAAATAACCTTTCTCACTGTACAAAAACAAATCTGCTAACAAAGTATCCAGTTTAAGTATTCAACCTGTCGTGGCTGGACGGTCGGTGCACAAACAAACCACACATACCATTTCCTGTCTCCTGGACTGGTAATTTACTTTCGTGTTCAGACATTGCACAAGTCCAATGAAAGAGAGAGGTGAAAACTCAGCAACCACTAGACTACTCCATTTACAACATATTTACAAGGGAACTAGCACATCACACACTCTACGGTCTCCCACTCTCCCATGCAGTTCCTTAGGCCTGCAGCACCTACCCTGGCATCTAGCATCTCTGCCTTTTTGCGCTGATTGGTGTTGCCTTCGATTGATTTTCTGTGCCCAAGAACTAAGAGTTATGTTGCGGCCATGAAGGGCCATACAAAGGGTACACACATGGCCATATGGTGTGAGAAACAAAACAATTTCTGTGGTGATTTAAAAGCTAACAATAGAACTAGATTCGACAGTTTGTAGAATTATATAGGTAGGTGCATTTCCATACATACAGTACATCATTGTTTTCTCCAGTGGTCTTCAAATACTTCAAAATATGAAAAGGCACCCTTTACCTGTCTAAACTCTATAATGCAGCTTTCAGATGCATGTGCATACATCTGGCAATATGTCATGACTGCGAGATCAACTTTCTCTCAATTTTTGTTGCATGTGCTCCAACAGATAGATGCACAACACTTATCAGAAATAATCTCTGTAAGCAGCATGGTGAAAGACTTGTGAGCTCATAAACTGATTGCAGACTACGAAGACATTGCTGAGAGTGAACGTCGCTCGTCCTCGGAAAGGTCCAATCCGCTTTTCAGGGTTCGGCGAACTGCAAAAATTGAACACACTGAAGATGAAGCCATAAAACACTTGAAATGATGCATTAAGTCGGTTAGACATGAGAAATCTAACTTGACCGTATCAAGCACAATATTATAAAGCCTCCACATTTTGAAAACCCCATAGTCTTTGCGAATTTCACCAATGGTAAAACTTGTGGAATTCACTGAAGTCAGTAAAACGGTATGCTCCTTTTAGTGGCTATTGACACATTTTACATGGCAAACTTGTGAATAATAAGGACTCTAAAACAGTGTTTCACGCATGACATTGTTTTGGATCGGTACTGGGTCAGTGAAAAACCTACTTCAAAGATCAGCATAAAATATTTTAATATGACTCGTAGAAATTGCAATGTTAGAACTACCCTGCCCCTAAAAACATACAAGATAGGTATCTGGCAAAAACATTAGAATATTTTAAAATAGAAGCTGGTCTTTTGCAATTAATCATTTCAGTGTCGCAGTGAGTAGACAGCAACTCGTTTTGTAGGTCAGTAGATATTTCCCTGTTGTGCATTTAGAGAATGAAAGGCCAGAAACACAAAGAAGAAAACAAAGCAACACATCTGTGCTGACTTGTTCTCACCGCTGCAGTTCCATTGCTATTTAGTACAGCAGTTTCATTTTTTAGTTCACATATGCTCCCATCTAGGCAGATCACTGGGAACAGAATATAGCAAAAGTCTCGACAGCTGAAACAAACCTTTTCTCGGATGTGTAGACCGAGATAGAGAGAGAGACTTACGTGACTTTCGGTCGCCGTAGCGCGCCTTCTTGCGGATGCGAGGCTCACTTCGTGACTGTTGTGCCGTGGCGGTTTTCACAAGACTCTCCAAGATCTCATCATCAGCATCAGTGAGGTTCTCGTCGCGTGTTGGCGTACTGTGGCGCCCCAAGGTCCCCCTGGACCTGGAACAAGACACCGAGAGAATTTCACTCGCACTTCCTTTACTGGTGCCAGCGTCGGCATAAGCGTTGCCTGGTCCGTTTACTGCCTTCAGAGTGCTTGTATAAAATGGTGTTAATTTGGCACAATGCAGTGGCACTGAAATGATGTGTACCCTGGGTTTACACTATTTATTTTTCACATTTTACTTGTGACCAAATTATGTGCACAGACTGGCACCGGTACCCGCCGTGTACACCACTGAGCAATATGAAGAGACTTGGCAGTTTTGAAACGCTGCTAATGCTAGAAAGTAGTGTTGTGCAATTATTCGAATTTTAAAATAATAGTTTTGAATAATCGGCTACTTGATATTCGCTTCGAGGTGGACCGCAAAACTTTCAGCCTTTCCACTCTGGTGAAGAAGGAAGAGCAGCGGAGCTGTAGCTTCTGTTCTCGGAAGTGGCTTTCCAGGCCAGCGATCTGCTCTTCTTTCGCAAGGGAATCTGAAGCGCTCGACGCAGTGGAACTTTAGGCGATGGCGACCTCGCAGCGGTTGCGGAACCATACGCGCTGCTGCGCACATCGCCGCTCGTTCCGTTCCCGCTCTTCTTCCTCCGAAGAAATGTTGCCGCCATCTAGGAGCGACGGCAGCAACCAGTTGTCTGGTTGCCGAGGCTGGAAAGGTTGCCGCGATCTGTGAGCGACGGCAGCAAGCAGACAACCGGCAAACGCAACACTCCGGACAGCTACCACCATCTATGAGCGACGGCGGCAACCAGAGTGTTGTGTCGACCACAGGTGTCAACATCTGTTTGGTACCGGACATGATGCTGGGGGAACTAGCTCTTAACAGCTCCGCTGTAATATTCCTACTTTTCGAAATGTTGATCGCGACGGGTTAGCCCCGCTGAGTGCGCTTCTCACCGAGCACCTGTGCACTGCAGGGAAGCAATACCCGCGGATCTCGCAGGCTTCGCGAGTGTTGCTTCCCTGCAGTGTACAGGTGCTGGGTGAGAAGTGCACTCAACGGGGCTAACCCGCTGCGATTATGCAAGAGCTATGTGTTAGGCAGCAATGTCTGACAAGCCTGTGCTCATCATTCACACTTTTTGGTTGTTAAATTTGAAATAGAAGAAAGAATATTTGCACATAGAAAGCAGATTTATAAATCCCCTCGATTGGATAGCTGCGACAAATCTCGTTTACATGCCACAGTTCATACAGTTACATTAAAATTAACCGAGCTCAGAAGTGGAAAAGTGAAAGGTTGGGAACACCTTCACAAGCTCAGCAGAATTTTTGTTTTACCATGGTGCACGGTAGTGGAAAGCTGAGAGAAACTATTCAATATTCGTTTAAAAAATATTTGGCCAAAACCACTATTCGCTTCGAATTCACTCTGACCTCAAAAGCCACTATTTGCACATGCCTACCAGAAAGTCAACCCGAGATTTCAGACTTAATTGTGCAAAATGCTGCAGTACTTTTCCGAAACAGTAAACAGAAGATGCCTCCCCACTGACTTACAAAACAAACGCTCATTCTCTTACTTTGGGGTATTCGTGGTCGCACACGCATGCCTGGGACAGTTCCCCATTTTCCTCCTTTTGGTTCGTCCACATCTGAAGCTCCATTGCCTAGAAGCTGCCGGAGTTCTTGATCAGCCTGTTGCTCTTTTGTTTTGAATTTGTCCATCTGCAATAACCACACCACTTCTCATCAGGTGATATTACTAGGTAGACATGGTATAATAAACAAATAAGGAAAACGAGTCAGGAGAAGTACCATATTCGTTTGAATATAGGTTGACGGCTTTCCTTCCCCTAAAGTTGTTTAGAATTAGGGGTCGACCTACAATTGTGTCCGAAGATTGCCGACATAAAATAGTGAACAAAAGTTCTGACCCCATTGAGCTAGACAAGATGCTTCCCACACCAGCCGCTCCTCCTAGCACACCCGTGTGAAGCTTCACATGACAGCACTGGTACAAAGCAATGAAGCCTGATACAACCGGTGCATGTGAGTGCGTACCACCTGGAGGGTTTGGACGATAATGTGACCAGCGCAATCGGCAAGTAGGTCTCGGCTAGCATGACTAGGCACACTGTCAAATAAATGTTCATACAATTAGTTTTTGCTTTTACTTATTTTTAAAAATCAGGGTCAACCAAACGCATTCACTAGTAGAGGGATGTACCTACATTCAAGCCAATAGATCTATAAAAGAAAAGCAGGTTTAGAACAGAAACGGCTTCTGTGAGATGGCATGTCACCCTTCCTTACAAAATACCGTTTGTCAACTAAGACGGCAAGTCTTCTGTGCACAAGAAGTTCAATTGGCATCAGGGCTGCCAACCTGAGGGAAATTTCCCAGATTCAGGTAATATTCGGGTATATGTGGGAATAAGGGAAATCTTGCTAGTTTGAGGAAATTTTGAACAATTTTATATGTCGATTATGATTTTTTTTTTTCGAGAAACATTTAATTTTAGCGACTTTGGGGACATTTGGGTTATTCCCTTCAGCCGTTTGGCGGTTTGTTGTGCGACCATCTGGAAACACTGAGGAGCGCTCAAACAACTTTTTTCGGCAAAATCAGTTTTCATCGCCCTCGTGAAAACTATGGAGGAAGGAACCAGCCAGGTCGAAGCTCCTGACAGTGCCGCTGCGCCTTTTCGAAAAAGAAAGCCTGAGTGCAAGAAGAAATACTGCAATGTCTGGAGATACAGACTTACCGTATTTACTTGAATCTAATGCGCACCTTCTTTACGGGGAAATCGGTCCGAAAATCGCATGCACGCTAGAATCGAGTGCGACCCAAAACTGCGCTACCATATCGCCATCGACACTTCAAAATAACCGCTCCATTCGTATAAGTATGGAAGTTCCCACTGCAAAGATACGCCGCGTTCACCATGATGCTGGATTCAAAGAAAAGTGATATTGTGCGCGGAGAGCGATGGAAATCGGGCTGCATCACGTGCGTTTAGTGTTCCAGAAACTTGCATCGCTGCAGGACTTCGTTGGATGGGCGAAAGATGCGTGGTGCACGATCCCGTCTGCCATGGTTATCAATGCATTCAAGGAGTGCGGAATTTCTAACGCTATGGACGGCACCGAAGATCAAATGCTTTGGGCTGTTGACAGCGATAAGGAGTGGTCTGACAACGATGACGAGTGATGCATACCGCCCCACGGGCGCTGCGCCGGACCGGCGTCGTGATGACGACCTTGCCGGCGAGAGACAGCGCCGTTCATTTCATCGCGAGATTGAAGCATTTGGAATAAACCTTCGTTGTTCCAAGTGAGAAAAAGTTTCATTTCTCTATCCAACCTACGAAATCTGGTGTGCGTAACAATCAAGGTCATCGCGTTTTTTTTTTTTTTTTTTCGGATTCTGAAAAATGGGTGCGCATTACAGTCGAGGGCGCGTTAGATTCGAGCAAATACGGTACCATGACTAATAATATTTCATGAAGTGCCGTGCACGAAATGGTACTTAATGTGTGTCGCGTTCCGTGTGTTCCCAGTTCGAGAACTCTCGCTTGTGTTACACTTTTTGATTTGGACTGACTATTATAAAAAGTGGTAATGAAGTTATTAAAGCAGTACCATGTTCTGATGACGTACATAACATCTAGGGCTTAAATAGAGTTTCATTGGTCAGTTTGAATCTCCCGCGGTACTTCCGCTCACCACATTTGGTGTGGCTACAGTTTTGGACCGATAGACTCATTTTTGCGAAACGTATGCGAGGCGTAAAGGCTGTATATATCTATCATCGTAAAAATGGAAGTTGTGCAGAAACCAATGGATATTTAGTATTACATAATTATTTGGGCAAGCGAAGGAAATTTCAGCACAAATAGGGAAATTAAAGGCATCCGCTAGGGAAATCTTGACTTTCCGTGTTGGCAGCCCTGATTGGCATCCCGCCATACTTGTTGTCGACGGGCTCTCAGGTAATCAAAGGCAAAAAATGCCAACACTTGGATGACTGCACAGACCTCTGTGATCATCTTGCCACGGGTCTTGTTGCGTTCACGATGGTTGGCCTTCTTCTCGAACTGCTGCTGGACCCTCTCCCTGGTGGTGCGATACTCAAGGGCAAACTCGCTCACAACCTTGCACACCTGCTGCGCTTTGGTCTCGCGGATTGAATGGGGCGGACATCCAAGATACACCAAGAGCTTGTGGAACCTAAAACAGAAGGCAGTTCACTGCATGCCCAGCGTTGCTCAAAAACAATTATAAAAAAAAAAATTGGCAAACACATTTATAAGTTTTTTTACTTTTGTCAGGAGTTCAAGCATTCAGAAGGAAGCACTAGAAATATAGTAGAAAAGTGATTGGAGAACTTTACTATGTATTGGAGAACTTTACTATGTTGATTCCATTGATCACAACTTTAAGCAGCTACAAACAGTCTCATACCAGTTAATCTGGGATTGCTACCATTTACCTCTCTATATTATAATATCCAAGGGTACGAGGGGTCATCAATAAGTTTTGCCTCCTAGGCTGTAACTTATTGTTTATTCAGGGATGAAATTGAAAGATGTTACCCTCAAATGAAAGAATCTCCTCTTACCAAGGAGCACATAAAATTATACTAGTCCCCACCGGCAGCGATGCACTTCTGCTACCAGTGCACTACTCTGCAGGCTGTCGTAGATGAATGAGGGCGGCTGTTGACGAGACCAACGCCACGCTGGAGGAGCTACAGTTCCAAGATGTTTGGCCTCATTCACCTCATAGCCCGGACCTTCAGACTTTTGGCTGTTTTCCAAGATAAAGGAACATCTGAAGGGTACATGGTTTGTGTCCGACAACGAGGTTGCAGTGCGCTGTTGGTGTCGTCAATAGCCGCCCTCAATTATCTACGACGGCATGCGGAGAGTAGTGCACCGGTAGCGGAAGTGCATCGCCCTGTACTGAAAAGTTATGTGCTCCGGTGAAAGAGGAAATTCCAAACTTTCATTTGAATGTAACCTCTTTCAATTCTATCACTGAATAAAAAGTTGCAGCCCAAAAGGCAAAACTTATTTGACACCTCATACATACTGTAAACAACTTTATTTTCGTGGGCTCCATATTTTGTGAATTGCACAAAGTGCCGGCTTTAGGGATGTTTTGACGGCCCAAAATTTTGCTATTGGGAGGGGTATGTTATGTACTAGTCTCCAAGCAACAATTTCTTTGTGTGCTAAGTTTTTGTTTTTCTTTTTATCCCCAAATTCACGAAATTAACATTCTCGTAAAAATTAAGTCGTTTATAGTAGCTGAACAAAACACTCAAACTAAATCAGTTTGTGCAGAACAAAACCTTGGTGAAAATTTTACAATTTCTAGATCACTACCGGTATCATAGAGCCAACATTTACAGCAAATGTCTTCAGTTTGTGCAAAACAAAGCTCTTTGGGTGAAAATTTTACAATTTCTAGATCACTACCAGTTTCATAGAGCCAACATTTATAGGAAATATTTCTTGCAAAGTGTAAAAAACCACCTCTAAAAAGTAACATATTTTAAGAGATAACTGAACATGTTATCAAAAAGAGTCTGTTCATTCTTATACTTTCCCCATTTTGAAGACCACTAATGTGATATAGGTGATTTTTTTTGCTGTTCTTAGCAAGCCAAATGCACCCCAAGCCTGTAGCATTGCATCCCTGTCCGTGGAATTATAGCAGACGGCTCGATGTCTTTGCTTCATACTTAGCAAGTGATGTGGAGGGTGGTCTGCTCAGTCACATTAGCTTCCCTGTTGTGTGATGTCATTGTATTCCCAAGATAATGAAACCTTTCGTTGCAGTTGGGGCTTGCCACTTACGATTTTTATTTTACAATTACTTGCATGGCCATTTGCAAGAAAATCTTTGTTTACTTGGATGGAAGCTTCATTGCCGCAAAACAAATTCTATGTCAAGGTCTCAGTTGAGATGCTCTATTAAGGTGCACCAGCTGTTTGCTTCGCTGGTAATTGAGTGATGCCCAACCTTGCCTTTGTTCTTTTGTATTCAAATGAGAAGCTCTTATTTTGTTGATAGAATAACAGTAGGAAGCCCCTACCTGTTATGAATCCTGCGGTGAATGATCCCCAGGATCACTATCCTTTCCGCACAGTCATTGAGGAATTCGGACAGCCTGCAACAAGGGAATGCACTCAATCTCTCCAGCGCTGGTCCAGAGAGGTTGGCAGCCGTAAAACGCTCCCACTCAATCACTCACTTGGCCTTCATGGCAGATCCATCATGCTTCGCAATGACCTTCAGATGTTCCCAGGACGCTTTGCAGTCGCTTTCCATCTTACTCAGGTTTTTGGCCACTTCGTCGTAGTCAACCTGGACACCAAAGTCAGTTGCCTTTGTGCCAGTGGTTCACTGCTCACATTTTATACTATTAAAACAGAGTTAGTTACTCCGCTGTGCAACAGTGGATGCAATAGTTATTGTTAAAGTTACAAGTACCTGCCTATCAAGTGAAGTTTTCCAAGAGAGCCAAAATAGAAGATTTGTTACAACTGCACAATTACAAATGGACAATTGATAAGCTTTGTCTCTCCGATATTCTGCAGAAAGGCACAGGTGTGCTGCAATTACCTTGGAGCTCCTAGTGACTGCACCAATCTCTGAGTAGAGGTCAGTGGTGTCTGGGTGCTTCTCCATCACCATATGGCAGAGGTGGTGCAGCAAAGAGTGCTTGTGTACCGTGTCCTTCACTTCGGGAACCTTGGCCAGGTAGTCTATTTGGAAACCTTTTACCTGGAAGGACAAGCAGATACCATCCTAATCTGGCATGCTGGTTGGTTGAGATCAATGTTAACAGATTTTAGAGCACAGCTCTTAGGCACCCGTTCCGAGTTAAGCGGGCGTCGCTGTCGGCGTAATTGTGCGCATTGCATTATGGGACGTCACAGACCTATACACAATTCAATTCTCTGCTAAATTTAGCAAAGAAACTGAATTGGTGTGTAGGTCAGTGATGTCCCATAATGCAACACTGCGCAATCAGTTTCCCCGCTAAATTTAGCAGCAAAACTTGCGTCTTATGACCTCAACACCAATTCAGTTTCCCCGCTAAATTTAGCGGGGAATTGAATGGCGTTGAAGTCATGTGGCATCAGTTTTCCCGCTAAATTTCACGAGGAAACCGACTTTGTGTATAAGTCACGTGACCTGATGTCATGTGACATCATTTTCCCTGCTAAATTTAGCGAGGACACCAAATTGGTGTTGAGGTCACGTGGCGTCAATTTTCCAGCTAAATTTAGCGGGGAAACTGTGACGTCACAGGCCACGGCTTCACGAGATGTGGCTTCACGAAATCTGGAGCAACTAGCCAAAAACGTTTCACGTTGAAACAAACACCACACGCGTTGCATTATGGGGCTTCCACCGTATCCTCTTCGTCCTCCCTGGCCTACCCTCAAACAAAACAAAAAATTCGAATATATATATCCACGGTATATCACAAAATCAGCATACCTCAAGAGCTGCACTCTATTTTGCGTTACAGAGAAGCATAATTTTTTTGCTGGGTCACACTCTTGTTTTGCTTGGCTTCATTTAGCACATAAAGAAATGTTCTGCAGCGCACAACTATACTCGTTTTCACCTCAAGAACCGAAATTAAAAAAAATCCGGCTCCTCATAGAGCACTACTAATTTCCGCCTTTATATGTAGAGAATTGATATATTGCCACGCACGTCGCCGAGCGAGTGCGTGCATAGTCAAATGGTTACTGTGCTTGGCTTTCACGCCGGAGGCTCCAGGTTCAATTCCTGAAACAGACGCTTCTTTTTTTTTATTTATTTTTTCAATTTAGCGTTCTCGTAAGTTTGAGAACCTTGTCGTCTGATCGAGGTATGAATGTTCTACGCGCCGAACATTCTAAGCCAAATGTTCCAGAAACCCACGCGGGTACAAAAGGTGCTTCCCGTGGCGGTCCGGGATGAGTCTGGCCTCCAGCACTCGATCTTGCTATTACGCCGCCATCGATGCCCGCGACGCTAGCCTTCTTCTATTCTGTTTTGGGCACAAGTTCGCCCCATTAAACGTTTAGTTTTCTTTAGTCATTTGTCGCCTCATCAACTGTCATTCGTGACAATATTTAGGTGCATTTTAGATTAGATATATACTATGTTATCTTAGCAAGATAAGGATTTTCTTTCGCTATGCAACTTGTTGAATTTTACCATGATCTAACCTCTGATGTTGACCAAGGAGGGCAATTAGATTCTGGATTTCTGGATTTTCGACAGGCGTTCAACATGGTTTCGCACCTACTCCTTCTTAACAAACTTAGAATGTTAAACATAGATTTGACAGTACTTAGATGGATTGAAAATTACTTGCGCCAGCGTCTGCCAATGTGTGGTATTGAGTGGAAAAAATTTTGATCATGTTGATGTAACATCAGGAGTTCCACAGGGATCTGTCCTGGGTCCACTTTCGTTTTTAATTTATGTTAATGATGTCTCTTTTGGAATCTCCTCTTTTATTCGGTTGTTTGCCGATGATTGTGTTGTGTATAAGAAAGTTAAAAGTTCAGATGATGCCACCCAATTGCAAGTAGACCTAGATCGTATCCATAGTTGGTGCTCAACGTAGAAAAATTGAAATCCTAAAAAGTGTGTTCATGTTTGTTTCACAAAGAAAAAATTAAAAAAATTGAATCCCAGTATTTCATAAATAATAATTCGGTAATTAAGGAGCTTACACTCTGGATGAGTTTCGTACCGGCATGCGTTCAGTGTAATCACTACTGCGTGATGCACGTTAAAAACCCCAGGTTAAGAGTTGTACTGCACTGGCTAAATTTCTCATCTACACCTAAGAGACCCGATCACAAGTTGAGGCATACCACCATCAAGGCTGTATAAACATACAAAGCAAGCAAATTTTTTTTAAGGAGCTTACATACAAATATTTAGGTGTCGCATTGTCATTTTGACTGTTTGCGGAATGCTCATATAGTAGAAGGAGTAATTCTAAAGGCTGGCAGGGCAATGCATTCCATTCAATGTAACTTAAAATGTTCACAACCTAACTTAAAGACAGCTGCTTATTTAACATGTGCTAGACCTATTCAAGAGTATGCGTGTGCCATCTGCGACCCAGCCCAAAGAATGTTAATAGATAAGCAGGAAAAAACACAAAATAGGGTGGCTAGGTTTCTTTTCGGAAGATATGGGAAGAAAGAACGCTGCACAGAAATGAAAGAAGCATTAAATTGGGAACCACTTTCCGCACGTCGGGGAAAATTGTGATTAAAATTTCTGTTCACAATAGCCAAAAATAAAACTGGAATAAATAGCGAGACTTACTTAAAACATCCCTATTATGTATTTAGTCAGAATGATCATAGTCTTGAAATTAGAGAGTATCGTGCTAGAACAAGCATGTTTGCCAATTCTTTTTATTGTGTTTGAACGATTGCACCATGGAATCGACTCACGTCACAGCAAGTGTGCTGTGTGAATGAAGATGTGTCTTTTTCATCTCTGTAAACCCTCTACTGTAACGCCCGTACGGCACTGCGGGGTATTTATTGAATAAAGAATCAAGAATAAAGATGTACAGGTTTCAAATGCCAAAAGCATTGCGTCTTCCTGTGACAACTGAATTTTGTAAGAACTACTTCACGCGGCGTATGAACAAAGTGAAAAACTTCCTTTTTTCTTGAGGTTAAAATGAGTATAGTGAAACGATGGTAGCCACTGGAAGAAATGAGTGGTGCAATAAAAAAAAACTCTTTTGACTCTCAGAAAAAAAAAAAAAATGTTGTCCATGGGCACTGACCCTTCCTCTCTTGTAAACTGTTGAGTTCAGCACTAGCATCTCAAAAACCAGGCATAGGTCACCCTTTGCAGATCAAAAATGATTCAGAGAGAACTTATGAGTGCTAATATAAAAAACAGCCAGGTGTAACTCTTACCTCTGCTCCGTTGAGGAAGTTACCGATGGAGAGCAGTGTTGCCAGGATAATCCTCAGAGTTCGGTTGGTTTCAATCTCCTCCATGGCTTGCTTCAAGTCCATCAATGGCTCAGCTACCTCCTATCATGAAGTGACTAGCGTGAATTGCATGCCTATCTTAGCAAACATGTCGGCATAAACTTCTCAACAAAGAACATTTTAAAAATATCTTGCATCAAAAACTGTAATGACTGGGAAATGTTTCCAGAACCTTTACCTCAAAATACAGTAGCTAATATGCAAAATTGTGGAGCAAGCGCTTTACCATTTTCGGGGGATGCTAACGGAGAGAATGTTGCTGGCATACAGAATTTCACAGATATTCTCCCTTCAAGGCCAATGTACAGGCTCGGTCGAAAGGCGAAGACGAAAAACTATCGATCACCGGTGATCGATAGTTTTCCAAACGCCGTCAAGAAATTAAATTTAGTGCGGAGAATTATGCGCCACAATCTTGTGGATAGCTGAAGAACTAGTTTCGGTTTCAACGTAGGTTTGAGCTTTATCACAAGCAGGTGGGCTGTCAAAAATAGTCCTGGAA
This sequence comes from Ixodes ricinus, assembly GCA_037355805.1. Taxonomy (NCBI): domain Eukaryota; kingdom Metazoa; phylum Arthropoda; class Arachnida; order Ixodida; family Ixodidae; genus Ixodes; species Ixodes ricinus. The sequence goes on along the minus strand of JAZHYW010070351.1, from coordinate 82,496 downwards.
ACTGTGGTTGCACTTGTCTAATTTGGCTAACTGCTTGCATCAGTCATTGTAAGAAAAATGGCATTATTTACTAGGGCTGGGCAATTGACTGATTAACCTACTGATTAATCAATTATTTTTTAATTGCAAATAATTTTTTTAACCGGTTAATCAATAAAATTTTGACGAACCAAAGTAAAATAATAAACGCTTTCATCACGCAGACCTGGACGAGTACACATGTATGAAGGGCAAACTTTAGGTCAAATTTTAGAATAAAGTAAACTTTAGGGGTGAGATTTGTAACTCCAGACAAGGTGCAAAAGGCTGCACGTGTCCCGGCTACTTCAACGCCATTCCAGTGTTCGTATAGCGCAGCAGAGGCTATTGTAAACAATCAAAGGTGGCCGCTCTCGCCGGAGAATATCAACCAACCCCTTAGTCTCATGCAGCTGAAGTAAGAATCTGTGAGTGTGTCTTTAAACTATTCCTAACTACACAGAGATTGATTTGTAATCCAAGTTCTATATTGTGCCGTTTTCACGTATTCAAAGGCAAACAAAAAATATTAATTTAAACTTTTTTTAATACTATGCATAAAAATAAACGAGATTGATTAAATAATCGATTAAAGGGTGGCAATTAATCGGGTTAAAACTTTTAATCGACACCCAGCTCTATTATTTACATAATTCAACTATTGTGGCATATTCTTTAGACCTCAAGAGCTCTGGGGACACTTTATAAATGATGTTATAGGTGTCGCATAACAGACGGTTGTTGGTAACCAGCTATTATTTCCAATGCTGTCCTGAGCCAGCATGCATGTTTAATGTTCCCAACAACGCGGACAAAAATGCTAAATATGAAGGAACTGCAATCCTATGACAAAACCAAGGTAGAACACAAAGAAAGCATTCTGCTGGGGATGTAAGGTGTACTATCTGTGTTTCACCAATATAAGCATTCCTTCGTTGAAAAGGATACGTGTTGCGGAGGCTAACTCTCCGACGAACCAAAAATGGACGACGCCAGTTAAAGTACACTAACTTTCAGAAGTAATAGCCACGGGTGTGGAGCACATTTTTTATATTCTGAATTTTTTTTTGATTTGTCATTTAATTTGACACGGCTGTAGAGGTTTTGGCGTTTGTACGCCTTCTGCACGAACATTGAAGTTTCACTTTTTTACACATTATACCAATAACCTGTCTCTTTTGAAAGAGCAATGAATTGGCCACATTTTGACGTGCTATATTGCTCCATATGCAAATTAGTGAGGAAAATAAACGTGGTTGCACGAATCCTTTGAAAATTGCTACTTTTCCCATGGTCAGGAAAGAGTTAAGCCACAAACATCCTCGAATAAAAGATATACATATATATAAAAATTTAAAAAATCTGTAGCACTTGGAGATTCCTAAATATAGCGGACTTTTCGTCAGGCCTCCAGTATCTGCGCTGTTTTGTATGATGCCTATAAAAAATGGCTCAATAGGTCTGCAAACACTCAAAGGCTAGAAAACAGACAGACACATACACAGACAAAGTACACAAGGCCATGGTACATTCTATGCACTCGATTGGATTAGCCAGTAATAACACATGCACAAAAGTATTATGAATGCCGTGACTTCGCACTTTTACATTGCTTGATTGGCCCAATCGGCACATATGCATCAGCTGCACTCCGCTTTATGGTGATTAAAAATATACCGTAGGCCTATCTTTTTCAGTGTAGTGTAAGAGCCTGTGAATATTTTTAATTTCAAGTATCAATAAAAAAATAACTTTCTAATTTGCGAGATAAAATAGCAGATTGCATGTCGCTGCTCCTTCCCTTCTTGAGCAACATCTCCCTATGCTTAAAGCTGTGCACATTGTTTTGTGGCAGCTGAAGTTACCTTTAGCAGGGCTACGTAGTGGCACGCTGCCAGATTCCCCTACGGCGCAAAATGGCACAGGAGTAAAAGCACTGTAAACTGACCCGCTCCAAAACATCATAATCCAACCGGAAAGCCCAGAGTCGGAGCCTTGCTTCAAGCTCGCTGATGGATGCCAATGTAAGCAGAAACTGCTCTGCATTTCCCAGGGGAACATCTGGGTTGGCCATTTGGGCCTCCATGATCCTGTTCTTTTCATCTTCTCCTGGCATCATGGTGGTCAGAATTTTCTAGAAAGAAAGGTGTGTGTAATTTACTACTTAGCTCCAGAGGCTGAAACACCCGATCTGGACTCTTGCTACAGCTACCACGAGCTCTATTATCTATTTCCAATGCATGTTTGGACCAAAGCAGACAGGTAAGCCAAAACAAACATGGAGGGCTGTTTCAGCTCATATTGTACACGGTACTACACCACGCAAAGCAAATATTGTAAATATAGCAGATGCAATCTGAAACCGCATTCTTGTGCAGTGTTAGGCACATGCTTCATTTTTCTTGTAGTCAAATTTCTCCATTGCGGTTACAAAAAATTCTCAATACTTTTGATAAGATACACTTTTGAGTGCCTTGGGCCCCTACAGTTGCTTCATTCAAGGCTACATTTTGCATCCTTTGCAAAAACAAACTTCTTCGGCGGCTCCGAGACAAAGCGCCTGCCTTCGGATACCCAGGTGGTGGGTTCAAATCCCGGCCGAGGTGCCGGCAATCTGAAGGAGGCTTATTGCGGAGAAGGTGCCGTGTAACCGAGATTTCGGTTGCACGTCAGAAGATCCCCTCGTGGTCAAAATTAACCCTCAGTCCGCCGCTGGGGCACGTGAGATGCCCTTCATTGGTTTGCAACGTAAAACCCCCAAATTTTACTTTCGACTCCACAAAAACAAAATGAGCTATAGATTTTCTTAATCGCCTGGCATGTTACTTATCCCAGTAAAATTTCTACAGGGGGGTATTTGCAGACTATAATTATATCCTATTTTATCTACCAAAAACGATGTGTTTTTACCTAGTAAAATCAAAATTATAATGACATGTATTTAGCAAAGCCATCAATTCACCTTGTTCCCACCCTACTTGGTGTCTTTGTGATACCACTGGCTTTTATCTTCTTCACACAACTCACCTCTATGCCTTCTTTGTTCATGATGGTGCTGTCCATCTTGAGGATTGCAGTCTTTATTGTCCTTGGAGGTGGCAGCTTGGTCATGCCAATGTTAATGGCATTGGAGCGTTTGGCATCCAGCACTATGACTTCATTCTTTTTGCCCTCTTGATTTTTCTGCAATAAAACCCATCCACAGTCCCCTTCTTAGTTCAGCAAAGTCGATTGTTTTACTAATGTGTGTCTGCAGAAATTAAATGGTGGAAGAAGTTGATAAAGTGGCCTCATAAATGTTACTTTTTTGGTATGGCCAATGTGGACACAAAGAGAAAATGAGTACATTAGTTTTCGGGTAGGTATATTGAAAAGTTACCTATCATCCAAGGCGCTTTTTATATATATGTATATTTCCTTAAAACTAACAAAACTTAGTTCCTATAACAGATAATAATGGCCTCTCTTAGACAGGTTCAACACTATTGAGACCCTTGCTAACATAATCCATAAGTATATTTAGAAAAGATATTAAATTGCTTTTCTCGGTGGTAATCCTCTCCCTCTAACCTCAGTGGTTGAAACAGCAGCAGCATGTTATTTGCACCTTCTGAAGGAGTTCTTACAGTTTGTCCCTCCTTCATTCATGTTTTTTTTGTGTGTGTGTTTTCTTGTTGTTTTTTTTTAATTGGCAATTGCTTTACGCATGCAGAGGGAATGAGAAGAGGCAGCACACTCTGTGCGTGCAAGGCAGAAAACATGTGGCCGAAGATGAGGTGCAGTGATGTCCTACCTCCTAGACGTGTTTCCAAGTGCCGGTCACCAGCCCAAGCGGTTGCAAGTGTTTTGGAAGGAGAGATGCGTCGAGTTAGCATGCATGCAAACCCTGACCACCACAACAAGACCGTAGCCCATAAGAAAAGTTTCCCCCGAGACTGTACACACGCACCACAGATTCCCCACATCTCAGCTGAATTCCGCGGATATTTCTGGTGGTCCCAGAAACCAGTTAATGAGTGACATGAGAGGATATAACTAACGACTATCGAGTAGGAAACTTTTGTGTTTTATGTTGCATTTTAGATATGTTCACAAAAAGCAAGAGTTGCAATAGTTTCTAGGTGTTCCAGTTAAAGGAAACATCTAAACTAAACTATATATCTTTGTGGCTAGTGCACTGCAAATAGCAATGTAGCAACTTGCAACTGAATACTCCTTAACGAATGCTAATCTTGGAGTTAAATTAGAACTGCATATTACTATGAGGGTGCGTGTGCACAAAATAAAGCCATTTGAAAAAGAAAATTTTGGAAATGAGAAGGTCTTTGTTTTGAGAATGAGGTGGAAGCAGCATGCAAATGAATCACTCCATTTTATCTGCGAGAACGTGTCCAGCGTGCATTTAACCACAATTTTAAAGACGCAGTTCAAAGCTGAGTACTCTTAGACGAAAATTTGGCTCACGTTAGGTTGTTTCTCCCCTTTTAGAACTCTTACAGCAACTACAACATAGGTTCCAAAACTTATGGGTAATATTAAAGGCTGGTTATTATAAAGACATACTCATAATCAGTGGACAAGTACCGAGCGTTGTAGAAAACAGTAGTGAAGCTCCGAACACAGATGGTGGAAGATGAGGAGAATTATTGTGAGCGGAAAGCAACCTGGCCTCCTGTCTTGCTATTTTGTTTTTTTCTTTATACATAGGGTTACACAGCTCACTACAATGCTTCATCAACATCCACTAGTTATGCCTATAGTATTTGCTTATTGACAACCTTTTGGTATGTACATATACAGTGCCTAAAGAAGCAGCCTCTGTAGAGAGCTGTCTCTTTATGTCCATAATAGTCATTATGGACATAAAGAAACAGCCTCTATGAAAGCTGTCTCTTTATGCCCGTAATTGTCATTAGGGACGTATGAAACAAAGCCAGAGAATCGCACAGACATGTTTGCGCTGCCAAGAGTGGTATTTCATATGAGTACACTTCCCTGGACTGTGCATACGAACATGCCTGTGTCCAACTTCCCCCTAGCTTACCCTGTTGAGCACCTCCTTGGCCCTGCTCTCGAAGAGATGCTCGAGCTTTGTGTGTCCACGTGGACCCTACCCAACTCGTCCCAGATGGTCTTCTTCTTGGGCATCTTAGCCAGCAGCCCCTGATCCACCTTGACCTCTTTCCAGAACAGTTTGACAGTCTTCTTGCTTTTGGGAGGCAGAGCATTCATTGCTGCCTGCTGCTGCTGCTGCTGCTGCTGCCTCTGCTGCAGCCAGGAAGGTGCCGGGGAGGTGCCTTGGGCGGCCCACCCAATGGAGGGGAGGCGGACCACCGAGAGGAGGCGGCGGTGGGGGCGGAGCCCCATTGGGTGGCGGAGGGGCGGTGGAGGAAGCCCGGCCCCGAAGCCCCGCCGACTGGCTGGAGGACGTCGGCATCGTCGTCATCTCGGAGGTCCGTGAAGTCGAGGTCGTTAATAAGCAGGGGACGCCGTATGGAGCGGACTAGCTGCTCCCACTGCAGATCGTTGTCGGACTTCCACAGCAGGTCAGGGATGGACGAAGAGCTCGTCTGGGGAAGCAGCGAACGGAAGTCGGTCCGGGACCGTGACGCGGCAAGGCCCTCTTTGGCACGGTTGACTGCGCCGGCCGTCGAGACATCCGCAGAGCACTCCGTTGTCCTTCCTGTGATCCTGTCCTGGAGCTCACGGAGTCCGTCCTTCTTGAGTTGCTGAGGTGGCCGAACCAGCTCCTCCTCGCAGAGTTCTCTTCCTCGTGGTTCTTGCCGTACATCATGGAAAGTGCCCACGACTTCTTGTTAGGGTCGCGTTGTGTCGGGCTCGTGTAGGGCTGTGGGGACTTGTTGGGACAGGGGCCAAAGCTCTTGGGCGGTTCCGTGTGCAGATTGGTGGGCCTCTGAAGTGGTGGCGTGAAGCTGGGTACGGCTGGCGTCTGCTGCTGTGCAGAGTTGCTGGTTCTTGCGGTTTTCATCCTCGATTCGGCTCTCAAACCGCGACCGGGTGCGTTCAATGAAAGATGGTCCTGCGTATGGCAGCGAAGTTGGATTGTTTTATCAGTGAATTGCCTACGTTCAAAAACTATAACACTTTTTATACAGAATATGTCCAGAACTGCTTGTCTCTTTGAAGAGACTGATTCACAAACAGGCTGATTTCATATAGTTTTACAGATCAGGCACCTGCTACCACATGCAAGGTTCACGCACTCTTTGGCAAGAAAAAGACTTACCTCGTTGAGCCTGCTTCTCAGTGGAATTTGCAGGCGGCGTAGTCGGAGAGGGAGTTGCGCTGGTCATGGTGGTCACGGCCATTCTCTTCTTGCTCACGAATGAGGCAGCGATTGCGAGCATCTCGCTCTCTTCGCCTTCGCAGTGCTGGCGTGATCCCATTTACTACGTCGTCTGCAATAGTGAAGGGACCGTAGTGATTGATTTATCGGTCTTAGGAAATTCTCCAGTATTCGATTACCGAACGCTAGGTTGTTGCTCCCACAAATCTGCTTACAAACCAGTTGTAAGAAAAGTAACAACTGAAATTTTTGAAGTTGCTACAACAACACAATCTTTGCACAGTCCTATCTCCAGTGCCCCAGGACCATTTTTAGTCCCAGTTTTCTGCAGTCTGGTTTCTATGCCTACTCCAGTAGCGTAATTCCTTAACTTTATTTTTTATCATTGAGCAGGCGAAATAGTTTGAACGGCAGTTGCTCAAAAAGGCAACCTCATCTCACCAATCTCTGGCGTGTTGCTGTCGTTATGGGCGATGCCATTCTTCCCGTGGTCGGGCACCTTCACCGGCTCTTCATTTTGGTTCACATCCCTTGAAACAAGAAAACAAGCACATTCTTGTTACAGCTACTTCTGTAGTTCTTCCTTAAAGGATTATTTTGTACGCACAAAGCTACAGGCAGGTGCGCTAGCATTGTAGTGAAATGACATGCTCAGGCCCGTAAAGAAAGCAGTGCCCAGAGACACCGCCTGATGCACCTCACCTTCTCCTCCACTGAGGAAGTGTGGTGGCCTCCGGAGTCTTGGCAAGGGGTGAAGGCCTTTGCTTGAACGGGCTTGTACTGTTGGGTGTCAAATTGCCGAGCGAGTGACGCCGACTCTTCCTTCGTTCGTTTTCGTCGTTGCTTGCCTTGCGACTACGAGGGACTTGCCTGTTCCAAAAACCATTCTGAATCAGACTGCAGCTTTCGCTTCCAAAAATATTTTAAAATGGTATTATCCAAGTTTGCAAGCTTGTACTACATAATACAACTGGAGCGCATCAACACTGCTAGGACAAATTCAAAAAGTCAAATATTAGTACCTTAGCCGGACATCAAGTGGCAGGGCCTTGCCATCACCATCTCCATCCTCATGCTTCAAGACAGCCTGAAACAGAGTTGTAATTGGTGCCTATAGTAAGTTACAGGTCAAGAAGGTAGCGGCAAAGGCCCCTCAAAGGGATTCGTATATCCCTCCCCACCTCCGCACCCAATAGCGTCCCATCGTTTCCGTGACGTCGCGGCCAACGCGAGGAGGGTCTTGCCTCCCTGTACGTATTTGCTTTATATTTCGACTTTGACTTAGCATTGTGGAAGCCACGAGAGGGAAACTAGAGTTTTCCCCCTCCGATGGGAACAAATACGACTTTCGGGGATTAGGTTCCCCCTCCGATTGATACAAAGACTGCTTTCAGGGGCTCGGTTCCCCCTCCAATGAATACAAAGGTCGCTTTCTTAAAAAGTGGGATCTGAGACAAGTTGGCATCACTCTGTAGCCAATATCTATCCATTGAAGCGGAACAAGGAGCGTTTCCAGTGAACTCTTCTTTCGACTGCGGAGGGATTTAAAACGGGCGCATCACGCTTGTGGTAGGAGCTTCTCCTCCCTTCTTGACTTGTAACTGACTATAGTCTGCATTTGTGTACCATGTGAACCCAACGTGAAAAAATGCCATGCTGCACATTGTTGTTGAGTGAAAAAATGCCATGCTGTACATTGTTGTTGAATGGAGAGAAAAAAGAAAAAAAAAGCTTTTAGCCTTTTTATTTTGGTGAAAGAAGGAAGACACGCGGAGCTGTACTATGGTGGGACGACCTCAAGGACGACTTCTTGAACAACCCCAAGGACGACGCCTAGAGGACGACGTCTAGGACGACGTCTAGGACGACCTCAGGACGACTTCTACGACGACCTCGAAGACGACGTCTAGGACGACCTCAGGGACGACGTCTAGGACGACCTCAAGACAACTCTAGGACGACCTCGAGGACGTCGTCCTCTAGGCATCGTCCTCGAGGACGACTTCTAGTACGACGCCTAGAGAAATTCAGCTTTTCCACTCTGGTGAAAACCAGAGTGGGAAGGCTGGAACGGTTTCCGCCATCTATGAGCGACGATGGCAACCAGACAACCGGCAAGTCGGTTGTCTGGTTGCCACCGTCGCTCATAGATGGCGGTAGCTGTCAGAGTTTTGTGTCGAGATTTATTTCTCCACAGACACAAAACTGGGGAAACTAGCCCTTAACAGCTCCGCTGTAAAAAATGCTATGCATATGCTTGTGAGCATTCCCTGTGAACTTGCAATCCTATTTTCATCATTTGTTTTTAACAGCAACACTTGACTGGTTTGTTGACACCTTAAAGGCACATAAACCATGTTGAATTAACCTAAGACAGGCTAGAGAAGAAACATCAAACATGGCACCCAACCTTCATCCTGTCTATTTTCTGTCTCTTCTATGTTTTGATATTTCTTCTCTACCCCAGTCTTAGGTTGTCGTCTTGTCTATTTTCTGTCTCTTCTATGTTTTGATGTTTCTTCTCTATCCCAGTCTCAGATTAATTCAACATGGTTAATATTCACCAGCTTGCCTGCACCCTTATTATGTTTTCTCTAAAGGCACGTGTCTGTAAAAGTGTTCAGAAGGGAAGGTAATGCTACCTCATAAATCCTGAACTGTTGAAGCAGATCAAGATCAGTTCCCTGCTTGGACATGTAGTACTGGATGAGTCGTTCCATTCCCTGCTCCTCAAGCGAGTCAACAATGTCGTAGTATGTGTCCTGGTCCGGAATGCCGTTCAGCGTCTGCAACACACGGTCACCAGCCCTCTCAGTTTCTAGTTTCATGCCATGCTAGTGTGGTGCTCCAATGCATATCGCCACTCTTGCAATTGGAGCTCTATTTTCTAGTCATACCTTGTTTATAAGAGTCATCGAGTACACCAACAGCTCCATGTCAGCAGAATCTCTTTCGTTCAACAGCATCATGATGTTTGCCCATGGTCTGGCACCTGCGTTCATACAGGGTCTTGAAACTTGAGGAATGAAACGCTAGCTTTAGGCTGTCATAAAAGGTGCTAGGCGAACATTAATAAGCACATGCAAGGATGTTGAAAAAATTACACAGTTGAGCCTAACTGTACAAATAGTCTATAGCTGATATTTATGCAGCTGAGTCCAGCTGAATAGTAATTAAAAATTATACAGCCGAACTCAACACATCTCCTCTAACATGTTGTTTTTATTTAGAAGTCCACTGGATAAAACGGACAACTCAAGTGGATCTTGTTCTGCTCTGTCTTTGTCACGCCTTTCTTTTAAGGGATGAGTTAGAAGAGGTTGCATCAAAGGCATGATTCATTTAGAAAGTTGCTGAAAGCACTCAATGTTTCTTTTAAGGACATGTTTGAATATACAGAATTGGTATACATACCGGGTGTTTCAGCAAAGGCTTTCAAATATCCCTAAAAATAGGGTGGTTAAGAAAATAATTAACTCTTTCCGGGAACAAACTGCCAGCCATGGCAGACGTCATGAATTGCAAAAATAATGTTAATTATCTAAATAATGAACTAAAATTTACTATTTAACTTTTTTATGAATGAAAAGAAATATATGGTTACAATGAAAAACATGCTAAGCAGCATTGAAAACCACTAAATCAACTTATTTTAGAAAGATATAAGGCAAGGGCAGCGTGTTTACAGCGTTCCGAAAAAACACTCAATTTGGACGCATTTCTAGGTTTTGGTTTCTTATCAGAGCACATCCTTGCACCCACGTTCCTGCTCCCCGGTGACCGAGGTGCAAAGCTACCGCCTCGCCTTCCTCGTAAGATGGAGGGAAGTATGACGCATGTGTGCTGCGCGTCTCGGCCACCGGGGAGCAGGACAACGGGCACAAAGATGTGCACCTCTGATAAGAAATCGAAACCTAGAAATGTGTCCAAATATAATTTAGCTTTTTTTTTCTTTTGGAATGCCATAAAATGCTGCCCTTGCCTTATATCTTTCTAAAATTAGTTGATTTTGTGGTTTTTGATGATGCTTAGCAAGTTTCTAATTAAAATCATGTTTATTTTCACTAAAAAGCTTATTAGTAAATCTTAGTTAATTATTTCGCTAATTAATTTTTTTTAATGCAATCCATGACATCCCTTGTGGATGGTAGTTTGTTCCCGGAAAGAATTTCTTTTTTCTCAAATACCCTATTTTTAGGGATTTTCGAAGCCTTCGCTGAAAAAACCCGGTGCATATATATAAGTGATTTCATCTCAAATCGTGCAGGCAAAAAAAGTTGAATTTTTAATTTCACTGAAAAAAAAATATGTTATGGCGTCATCTCTAAAAACACAATTGCCACAAACCGCTGGTTCGTCGGATTTTTGTTCTCGACTTATGAAGCTTAAAAAAGGCCACAGAGGGAAGCGGTATTTTTCACATCCGTTGTGGGTTTTCAGTTTACATTATGGTCGTATGTTTCACTCAATCTCCCGCCGTGGATTTTCAGTCTACATTATATTAACTTTTTTTAACCACTCTGTGAGTATAGCTAAAAGGCTCTAATGCCATGAAATATATTTAGGCATTTTGCTTATTTTTCCTAAAAATGTCAAAAATGCCCCTTCGGTTAAATGTTGATGAACTTTGACTTTTAGATACCTGTGATCCACTTGGGTTAACATCAACATTTTCTTAGGTCGATGGCGATCCCAAAACATGTTCTTTATATATATTATAAAATAACTTATAAAAACCGAAAAGTATCAACTTTAAGATCGCTTTTCTCAAAAAAAATAATTTTTTTGCTAGACTTTATATTTGATAGTCTTTTACTAGAAAACCAAGTAGAGAAAGTGTGTATTTTCTTTGTATGTTTATATAAGCCTCAATATTGTTAAAAAAGGTGTTCGTAGGCAAGACCTAAGTCAGACATACCGACCTGTGTGTTTCTTTGAATTGTGAAAGAAGTTTTGTTGCATGTTTGACTGTGTCTTGAAATCAAACAAATGCTGTCTTGTGGTACGGAATAATTATTTTTATATGGGTAAAAGCGGGAAACCACAAGCAGCATATCTAATCAAATAATTATTTTTATTTTGGTAAAAGCGGGAAACCACAAGCAGCATATCTAATAAAATCAGCAGGCCTAGTAGACTTTCACTATTGAAGAGGCACAGGCATTGTATTGTTTTGATTTATAAAACGCTCAGTGTAAACTAGCATGACTAGCTATTATCTGTAATATTACTAAGACATATAAAGTCACCACATGATTGAAATCAAGCGCTAGGGTAGTTTCTCGCAGCCACTGGCCTCGCATGTCGCACGTTCCCTTGATTTATACGCGGTAGAGAGAGGAGGGCGCTTGAAGCTTGGGCGAATATGCGGCATTGTTTCATGCGTGCACGGATGGCTGGATCCGAGATTTGCTCACATCATTATCGGAACCGGCCCATCTTCCTGTGTGCGTCTGCGAGATTGTTGTCCCGTGCCGCCCAGTTTTAGCACGCATGCGGCATTGTTTTTGCCGGCAGAACTGTTGTTGACCACCGATATCGTAAGGCCGTGTTGTCCTCATCCTCCTGGGTGGTTGTCACTGTACATCGCGTCAACGCCACATTCGTGCCATTTCGCTCCTCGTGACACAGGGTTCGCTGCTCGGTTTTCTCTCACGGGCCGTCTTATTTCGCACAATGAGCGCAAGAGGTCATGGTCATCTGCTGCTTCCGAAAGAGCGGGACATTCATAGAGGACAATCAGGGCCCCGGAATTGAGGTTCACTCCGTGAGGTGTCCCTGATAAGCGCCCGGGCTAGGCTGCTTTCGTGTGCTCACGGGGAAGGCACCATAGCCAAGGCGCACCTCGCCTCTTTTCTGCTGTTTGTAGAAACTGGAAAAGAGTAGGCGGAGGGCGTGGCGTGTATCCCTGATATTTGTCGGTTTTACTTAAAGGGGTACGGAAATGAATGTTGAAATATTTAAATTTCATTCGGAAACGAGTCGAGCATGACAGATAAAAACTGTAAATGATAATCGCCCGTTTGTATTTTGAACGACTGACTATATTTTTCGTTCCAAGCGGTGCACTCCAGCAAGCGCTCGAAGAGAAGCGAACGGAGAGCGCAATGCATCATTGGATATCCGGAGCAAACAAAAACAGAAAAAAAAAGATTTCCCTTATTCGTGATGTAGCAAGGCTGGCGTGGTTATGAGCTTTGCCGTTGGTGGCGTTGTCAGCGTTGTGGTGGTGTCAATAGTGTCAACGCGTTACAACCAAGCCGTTCAAAATACCCGTGGGGTGACGAGCGTGTGGCTGGCCCAAGGAGCACGTAGCTTCCACAGCACTGTCAGCTTAGGGGTGAACGGGGTGGGGAAAGCAACTTTTGTCCGTGTTTTGAGTGACGGACTAATCTTCTAGGGGGAGAATGGCTGTGTCCGGGTACACAAACTGATGGTCCGAGCAAGAGGGAAGTCCCTCCTTTCCATCTTCTTGAACTGTTTGGTGCAATGCGCAATTTGTGAGTTGAAAGCTAACAAGGAAAATGTTGTATTCCAGAGCGGCGCTGCTCCGATGGAACTTACTACTTCATGACTATACATAGCAAGTTCCCCAACGTTGCTACATTACCTCCCAAATAGGATCCACATGCATCCACCAGGTGCACATTGAAAGATTGCTTAATTAGCTTTAAAATTAGTTTTCTTGTGCCTTTCAATGAAAGACTGGTATTTCTGAGGCTATGCTGCAACATGTAACACATTAAAGCAAAAAAATGAGCGCTGGAATTTCGTTTTCGTACCCCTTTAAGGTAGCAGGTTTTCACATACATTTTTACGTTCCTCGGCTGCCAACAATATAAAATAATTATTTGATGCGCACGAAAAATCAAGGACGTAGTAAGCATTTAAAGGGACACTAACACCAGGCGATCTATTATGGTGTCAGAAGACTATCCAACAATTTTTTGCTAGTGTCCTGTATATTTTTAATATAAAGTAAAAAAACGCAACTGCTCGAAACCGAAACTGGACTGGGAAGGAAGAAGAAATATAGAGGAGGAGAAAAATAACAAAAATCACAAAACTGTGTTTGTTTGTTTGTTTTCTATCACTAAATGTATATGCAGCTTTTTAGAAGCCACAAAAAATGAGTATCATATTTTTTGTCTATTTCTAGTACTGAGTGTGTGCCTTCGATGACCCACAACTTTGATTATCTTTGGTGGTTGTGTCTAAACCATAGAAAACGGCACGTGACCACGGAGAAGAGAGTGAGCGCTGTCTCGAACCGCCCAGTTCCTGATCAGCGGTTTTATGGCGGAAAGAAAACGGAATTTGGAGCTGCAAATTGTGTTCTGAGTAGTTGGGCTCTTATATGTCATGTACAAATAAAAACCTTGGCGAGCATAAATACCCTGTAGGTGTCCCTTTAATCGAGAAAACATAAAACTGATCCGGTGTGCAATTTCAAAGTTGGACGATTAAAAAACGGTATTCATAGTCAACTGAATTCTTTGAATGTTCAACGTGAAATAAAAATTTAGAATCTGGTAAAAGAACCAATTTTTGTTTTGCAGGAGGTACCTCGTTTGTTAAGTAATTCGTCAGAACTTTCTGAATACGATGAAACCCTCCAAACATCCTCACAGTAAAGACAAATTAAATATATTCACCATATCAATCATAATCTCTCAGTATCAAAAGAGAAAACCTAATGGGATTTCGAAAAAGCTGAAAGAAAAGGGGAAAGGGGTCAAACGCAACCCACGAAGGTAAGGAGAATACGAGCGCTTCCATGATCATAAACTTCAAAGCTCAAAACCCCCCAAACCTGAAGTTTGGGCCCCCTTCCTAATATGCTTTTAGACTACGAACAAATGCTCTTCCCTCATTCAGTGTTTTTTAAGTTGAACGAATACGACGTCTGTCGATTTCTACTCATTAAAATTTTACGACACCTGCTGGTCTGTTAAAGGGCCCCTGAAAAGAAAAAAAAAATGTTTTTTTTTTAGACAGTTTGGTTGGACACGCATGTCAAAAAATTAATTTTACGTGAAAAAAACAAAAACTTTTTTAGAGCAATGTTGACGGCGCAAGACGCGAGCGATTTTGTTGGTAGTAACCTCCTTTCCACTTGTTTTCTCTCCCCATTTCGGGCGCTTGGAGGAGAGGTAGATCGGCTTGGCCATCACGTTGAGGTGGAGAGAGCGTATGACCATTCCGTGACGTCATGAACTTTGCGCGCAAAATTTAAAATAAATCTCGCACCTTCAATATTGCTATAAAAGAAATTTTTTTGCGTAAAATTAATTTTTAATTACGCGTGTCCCAAGCACACTGTTAAAAAAAAACTTTTTTTTTCTTTTCTTGAGCTTTTTAAGGAGTGTTGCTTTCTATTTTGAACTGCTGCAATGTAGCTTGCCACCTATGATAAAAATTAAATGAGGAATAAATATAACAGGATGGAACTACTTTATTTTTATCTGAGAACGTTGAAAAAATGCAATAATATTTCCAAGTTTGTAAAGGCTCGCAATTGGTAACTCCGTTTCGAGCTGTACAAACATGTTTTTCTACGATAGTGAGGCTTAAATATAGAACATAAGAACAAAATACACACGTTCTCGACGTCTTTCTAGTAGACGACTGCCATATCTTAATTTTAACAATAAATAAAAAAATTAAAACTGCTTTTTTTTAGAAAATTGACCTTAAAGGTGATACTTTTTGGTTTTTCCATAATATTAACGTCAACATATCGCAAAGGGAATTTTGCACAGCTAAGTGATTTTATAATATATGTAAATAACATGTTTTGGGCTCTCCATCAACATAAATAATGTCGATGTAACCCAAGTGGATCACAAACATTTAATTGTCAAAGTTCATCAACAATTATCATCAACATATTTAACATTTGTAAAGGGAAAAAAAAACGTCTAAAATTATTTTATGGCATTGGAGCCTTTTAACTGTACTCACAGAGTGGTTAAAAAAAGTTATTATAATGCAGACTGAAAATCCACGGCAGGAGATTGGGGGAAACATACGACCCATGACGGATGTGAAAAACGCTGGTTTTCACCGCGAGTCTTTGAAGCTTCATAAGTCGAGAACAAAAAATCCGACGAACTTGCAGTTTGTGGCAACTGTGTTTCTAAAGACGACGCCATAACATTTTTTTTTTTCAGCGTAATTAAAATTTCGACTTTTTTTGCCTGCACGATTTGAGATGAAATTACCCAATATGTATATATATATATGTTTTTTGTTGTTTTTTTTATTATTTTTTATGGCTCCTGGAGAAAAAGTTCCTTTGATGAGCTAGACTTGCAACAGTTGACAACCGCGTTGGAAAGTACAAAAAACTAGGCAGAATTTGATTTCTATTGGTTGGAATTCGTTTTGCGCAGTATAGCCCATTATACGACTCCCCAAATTCAGATAATGTATACCTGTAGTTTTACGGGTACATGGCAACAGGGGTTTCCCCAGGAATTGAAATTAGGGGGGAGTCTAAATTTTGGTGGGGGGGGAGGAGGGAGTTTAAGGGGGGCATTGAGAATAGAAGAATCGTTGCAAATTAAGAAGGTGCCTTCAGAAAAACAAGGGGGTGTGTAAGGAAACCACTGCATGGCACCCAACCATAAAAATACCTGTATTTTTACGGTTGGGTGCCGAAGTGAACCAGTATTACTAGAAAAAGAATGCAGAACAAGAGAGACAAATAGAAAAACACGGCCAAACAGCAAATGAATATGCGAGAGCATTAATATGTGATTTAATTTCTCATACTGCATTTTTCGATAGTTTTTTTCCCTTTTTTTTAACACTGTACCACTATGGCTGTGAGTCAAGAGCCGCAATATTGCTAAATAATAAATAAATAAATAAATAAATATGTCCCGTGAATGAATTGTGTGTAGGATGCACTGCAACTATTCGTCAATTCCTATGCACTAAAATCAAACCAAGTCCGAATGCAACCCGACCGTTCCCTTTTTCCAAACAAAAATAAAGACAGGTTGTTCAATATTTGTTCCAAGTAAAACTGGGAAGGAAATTCACCCTTTCCAATCAAACGAAGCATGCTCATTTCAAAATTTCTGCAGGCACAAATAAATTTTATGTGAGCTTTTGTAAGCACAGCAAGTATTCCTATGTCTAAGACATATCAAGTTTTCAAAATATTAAAATATTACCATTAGGCTCGAAGCAAACAGTAATTTAAAGCGTATCATCAAAAATTCTACTATTGGCACGACAACCTTCTATTACTACTTTCAATGAAAGAAGGAATTTGTGACAAGAAACCAAAAGTTCAAGACCTCGTTCAAAGTCCACCACGTTGACGGCACTCATGAGCAGGGCACTGTTGTTTTCTGTGTACTCAACGAAGACCAGGAGCAACTTCAGAGCCGTCTTCACCACCAGGCGGTACTGAGGATCACGTACGCACATAAAACAAGGAATGTTATACACTTTGGCAAAGGTAATGCTCAATATTCTTATATTTCCTGCACATCCTTCTGGTAACCTAGCCCAAGTATATGGACTACACTGACCAGCAGATAACCAAGTGCGATAAGCTGTAAAAATGAGCAAATGATGTACTATTCTGGGCTGTGACACCACTTAAAAGCTGAAACACGTGTGCAAAAAACCCACCGAAAATCGCACAAACTTTTAAACATGGAAAAATCATTCCACTCCATGTTCGAAAAAGAGGGTATTTAGTGCACGTATATCACAAATATAGTTTTATTAGAAGCATATATTTGAAATTTTTGTACAATAAAACCCCACCTTTTTTCATTTTTTTTTTCAAGAAAATGGTGTGGAAACTTTTTTTTAGTGTTCCGAATTTTGTGCAATTTTCAGTTGGTATTTCGCACATGTGTTCCAGGCCTAACTATTGCGCACTAATCCAGGAATACTTTTCTTAGCGGAGCTAGGAACAGCGAAAGCTGCAAACTGTACAGTTGAAGGGATATTTGAGCACATCACGATCAGCACATTTGCTTCAATACCTCGGAGGCCAGACCTGGGGATTTCAAATGTGATGCTCATGTAGTTGTGCTTCAAAACGATGCTCATAAGCCCTGTTCTTCATCAAAAGTGTATTTATATAATTAATGGTGTCAGAAAGAGGGAGAAGGGGAGGTTTACTATATTTCGGGAATTTCTTGAAAACATTTCAAAAGAAGGAAAGAAAATCCCCCCCCCCCCTCCAAATCAATCTCCCAGACATTCCTATGCAAAGAAACATAGTGCAGCGAATTCTAATTCAGATGTATCTGTCCTGCCGAGTTTTCACGACTGCTCATATGGTTCATGTTAAAAAGCAAGAGCAAACAAGTCCACAGCCAATATTATAACAGCACCGTAAAAGAGGAGCCAAGCAAGTTCTCATGTCACAGTAAATTGAAGTCTGCCAGTTGGGGGTTAGCTACAGTGTAACTATCGGATAGTCCGGGGCACAGTACTACGACCTTTTTTTAAAAAAAGAACACTATATGCAGCGCCTCCAGGGTTATTAGCGTTCAAGCTGCGTCTGACAATCACGCGCACACGGAAGTCACGCACTCGTTTCAGCAACTGGGGAAAAAACTCCATACAACACGTCGCCCGCACAGCGTGTTCTTACTATACACCGTTTCACCTTATGATGGACTGCAAGGACGCTACCAGCCGTCGGAGCCAATCAAATGCCGTGTGTCACGTGACCTTCGGTTGGAGTGTAGCATCACGCAGTCACGTGGTACGTTCACAGCGCTGGATTGGCAGGGATGGTTTGCAGCGTCTGCTGCGGTCAATCGTGAGGTAAAACTTGATATAATAGTGATTTTTTTTATATATATATACATTAGGCGTGCCCGAGAGGCTTGTGATCGAATGCTTTTCCGCCGTTGCGTCACGTGGCGCGGTGACAAGTGCCCAGCCCAGACTCAGGCAACACAATGCAGATGGGACAGGGGACAAGACAAATAGGTAGTATAATAAAGGGACACTCACTCCATCTATAGTACTGAAAGCGTTAGAGAGAGAGAGAGAAAAAAAAAGAGGGTTCGTTAATGATGCGTTCACAAATCAAACAGCGCATGCAAGCCGCGTCAATGAAGCACGTGCGAGTCACGCTTTTTTCCAATGTATTATTAGAGCTTAGGCAAAACTGGCGCGCAAGGCAAGCGGCGGCTCTTCCCGGAAAAGGGAGAGAGGGTAGCATCCAGCTGTCAGCCAAATATTTGGCTAATCTTTTTCTCATGTTCCGCTTTTAAACGTGCCGCAAGTGTGACTGCAATGGCATCGCTCTTTTGTTCGCCTTCTGCTTAAAAAGCGAGAGAGGGGAGAGAGAAAAATAAAAGGAGAGGGAGGGGCTCAAGGACACACAACAGAAACCTTGCGAGTCATTGCAAGTCATTGCCTCACAAAATTGGAACGAATTAAGTTAACTCAACGAACTGGAAGTTTAGGTTCCGAGAAGTTCAAACACGATCATCACTCGTCCAACTGGAACGCCGCAAGAAGAACGACCGACAGAAAATGACAAGAGAGAGAGAGAGAGAGAGAGAGAGACGGCGCGATAACTGCCCTCGCGGTGGCTCACGGAACGGGTTCGAAGACCCGACTAAACCAACCAGGCGACAACGACGCGATGAAAAAGACGAGCGCAAAAGGGCATGTCGAATCGCCCGCTGTTTGGTCCCCTTAACCTGCCGCCATAATGGTGAAACCTGGCTGTCGCCACGACCGAGTAGGCTCGATTTTGTCGGTGGGAGGAAGCCGGATGCATGTACTCGAGCGGCGACCGCGCACTCGAGCACTCGACTGCACGCGTCGGCCTTCGATGCCCGGGCGCGTTGCACAGCTCGGCTTGACGAAACCGCGTTGAAACAGCATGTTCGGCGTTTAAAAGCCGGGGTCACCGAAGGCCAGACAGAAGGACCCCGATACGAAAAAGCTGGCGACGTCACGCAAGGTCAGCGGATTCGGGCCAAACCTCCTCCGCTGGATCCGTGCAGACTGGCTCGGCAAACGAGTGAACCGATGACCGCTAATGTTTCGCCCTTTTTCTCTTCTTTGCGCGTTAATCATTCCTGTAACGGATCTCTCCTTTGCTACCGCCCGCCGTATTGCGGCTCTGCGACGGCTGTACCCCGGTGTAAGAGGCTTTGGGGCTTATCCCCATCTAAATATGTCCGAGGACTGCGAATCCGGAAATGCGAACAACGTCACTACATCTAAAAAAAAAAAAAAAAAGGTTGTTTAGCATCTTTCTTTGCTCTCCGAAGATGCTATCTCTTTCTCGCAGGGAATAATACGTAAAACTATGAGCAGAAGTGAGGTATTGGAGCATACTGTTATCGGTTTTTCTTCACCCCCCCCCTTTTTTCTTTCTTTTTTTTTAAATATAAATTACAAGGGAGGTTGGAGAAAAAGGAAACTAAAAATAAACAGGCTGTTTCGACCGCTTTCCTTCCTTCGTTACAGACAGCTTCGAATGATGTCGATTTTGAGGCGTGCGTTAGCCGTTTCGACGCAGATCCACCCTCCGGAAAAGAGCGCACGTGGAACAGTCCTGACGGCCATGCAGGCACTTCGGATGGGCGCAGCGCAAGTCATGCGGGTTTTTGCACGCTCAGCGGGATGAGGAAGTACTCACCTTGGAGGCGATGAGCGAGTAGAGCCACTGGATGGTCTCGTTGTGCTCTACCACGCCGTTCATGCCGTCCACGTAGAGCATCACCTGTCCCAGAGCTGCGCGCGTAGGAAGGAGCCAAGCAAAACGACCCCAAAGAGTCTATTGTTTCTCGACCGAACAATGCTGGCACTCATCGATTTCAAACGCCCTGGCGATCGGGAAGAAGCCATCGACAACCACTCTCAGTTTTTTATTATTATTATTATTATTATTATTAGGAGTCCTTCCGCCTCTGGGATATATCCAACTCACGGCCGTTAAGTTACATCTCGCTCAACCGTTTTAAGTGCTGCTGTTTACTCAAGAAAACAGAAGCCGCGAACATGTTTATGTGATACGTAAGCACCGTAGATGAAGACTAAGATGCGTGCGAGTTTGTTCATGCATTTTAGTCTATATTGCGTCCACGACTGTGGGCGTATTACAACAGCGCTGAAGAAAAACTAAGCCCATAAACATACGCCGAGTTTTGTCGTGGTCAGTGTAGGGAGTGTCCAAATAAGGATATTTCTGCAATCTTTAACGGACGTTAAATCAAACCCCATTGATCAAAAAAAAAAAGTGCGACATGTTTTGGACAGTATTAAGTGTGGCTTAGAAATGAGGAAAGCGGAAAGTCTTGCTTCCACAATAATGGTGGTTGTGAGCCTCAGAATTCGCTCGTTAACCCGTGCAATGCGTTTATTTCGTCAAAATCAGAAGAAATTTTGGGGCGAGGACCTTAATGTTGTCTAAACTTAAAGCCGTCCAAGCTGGATGTCTTTTCGTCTATGCAGACTATTGCCAGGAAGGTTAACCCTGATGAGAGAGAGTACCATTTCGTAAGTCCAGGTCGCTCAAGCGAATGAAACGGCACTTTGTAACTCTAAACATGACTAGCCCCGAGACCGGAAGGCCCTGTCACACGGAGGCAACAGTTGGACAACTCTATCCGGCAACACGGGGAAGCCGTGCTGCCGGCGACCCTGTCTCATCAAGGCAACTACAACAGTCGGGCAACGTGTTGCTGCCGCCCGGCAACCGTGTTGCCCGACGTTTGTTGTCCGACAACCTGTCACACCGCGCTGACGGCGAGGACAACACGCGGAATACTCCGCCATCTTGATTGTTTACCTTCGTTCGCGTCCGGCGCGGCGTCGCTGGAAATGTGACTTGCACAGCGCTAGTGCGTTCGAAGGGCGAGAAATTACTACGATACGACATCATCCAGTGACTGTGATCAGAAAACTGACACGGGGAGTATTTTCCACCCTTTCATTTATCAAAACGTTCTTCATTCTGCCGACAAGCAGATAGCCCTAACCGGGGAAAGTGACATCGCTGATGATATGTTCGGTATTTACGCTACCGTATGAAGTGTTTCTGCCCGATTCTTTTCTTCGTGCATTCCTATTTCTGCTGTGAAATTGGTTAACACCCAGCAGTACCCCAAGCGTCTGCTGTGCGTGATGTTGAACTGAACAGGCGGCTTTGACTGAACTGACAGTGTCGCAAAACAGCAGCACTGACACGATCGGCCTTCATAACAATCGGTGGAATAAATATTTTTCAACGCTGTTCATTTGCCTACCGCCTGCTATGTCATCGCTTCATCCGCCAAAACGTCCCGGGTATTTTTAAAACAAATCGGGTGCCCGGTAGCGGCTGGTTCCAAGTTCCAAGCATCAACAATCATGACCAGAGTGGTCGTTTTAATGCTTCGATATTTTATCTTTGGTTTTCTGGATTATTTTTATTATACTTTATCAGCGGGTGAGTAGGCATGCATCATTTTAATTATCAGTACGTCAGCTGGTCTCTCGGCAGTTTTAATTTCAAACCAGTGAACGTTCACGACCGTAGCTGTGACCATTTCGAAATCGCTTTCCGTAAGCAAAAACATGAATAAAAATTTTTAGCTGCACGCCAGCCCTAATTATTGCTAAATAACGTTTTCCAAGCCTTTGCTTGAGTAAGACGTTATTGATAGGGGACTAACTCTACCATCGAAGCTGATCTGGCTGCCGTGTTGCCAGCCTCGAAATTCACCGCCAGCGATCAGGGCAATACACGTTGTCCCAACACGAGTTGCTGCTGTTTTTGTTGCCAGCGCCTGTCGAGGCGCAACATTTGTTGTCGTTCGTGTTGTCGTGCTGTTGCCGCGATGTGACAGGTTTGTCGGACAACGACTGGGGAGCGAGCAACAAGTTGCCCGACTGTTGGACGACGTGTTGTGTTGCTGTTGCCGTCGTGTTGCCTCAGTGTGACAGGGCCTTAACGAAAACGACGGGATCATGGACCCTGGATCAGAGGCGGTTCCAGAAATCTCCTTGCCCGTTCTTCGAGACCTTTCCCCGATGCCGTCATCTTTGGTCTTCTGTCACGGGCCTAAATGCCAAATCTTATTTTCTGGATCACGGTTCGGCGAGGACGGAATGAAGATATATTAGGTATTTCGCAGACCGCGTTTTCCCCTCCGCTAAGCCCTCCGCAACGAAAAGCTGCTACTACGCCTGCGCGCAGAGTTCCAGGTATCGTAGCGGGTTGCGGAGAACATTGCGAGGACGGCGGAAAACAATTTACGAAAACTTCCTAAAGATGGCAATGCACCGCAATATGTCTCGCAACACGAGGTGAGCTGCAGTTTTGTCCTGGAGCTGTCGAGGTCGAAGCGCTATCCATAACATTTAACGTCTGTCACTGCATATAACCATGTTTAAAGCTCGCCTCTGTCTCCGCGCAGTAGCCGATGGAAGAGCTGCGGAGCGCGCCGCTGTGACGCGCAATGAGTGCTCGCGCGGAGGTTTGAGCCTCTCACCTCGGAGAATGTAGTTCTGGTAGTTCTGGTCCGACTCCGAGCCCACCTTGATGAGGCAGGCGAGACCGTCGTTCTGCACGAACTCGTGCACGAGGTCCTTGTCATCCTGGGGACACGTGGTACAAGAACAAAGCCGTCTCGTTTGGGTCCCCAACAAGACCGTCTTTCCTGACACGCGGTGAAGTGTCGGACGAGTACGTGGTGTTCCTCCGGACTCCCCGGCCCAAACGTGGCACCAGGACACATGTCGACGCCGCTCTTTTACGAATAAGCCGCGGACAGCGTGGCATTACGTGCCTTCAAAATTAAAACAAAGGGGGCTTCTGGGCACCGCGCACAGCTGCTAAGAGTGGTGGTGCGCGTCAAGCAGTTCACCGACCTGGCTCAACAACAAACTAAAACGAAAAATATAGTAAAAAAAATACCCATCGAAGTCGCGAAGCCCCGAATAGCGCACTATTTCTGAGGTAACGTCCTGGAATCTGCGGGCGACCGAGAACGGCTAGAGTTCCAGAGCGCCGGATTTGATCGATGCCACTTTCATAAACGCAGCAGCAAAGAAGGGGCGGAGCGCGCTCCGAGGACTTCGAACAGCTGAGGTGTCTCGGCGCGATTGTAAACACTGTAGAGGCCAATGACATGTTTATATATAATCCTGCAGGATGTCGGTGCCTTTCGAAGGCGCTGGGAACACGCGCTGGTCGACATTCTCATTTGTTACGCGTGCCGAGTGCCCATCCCCGGCATTCGTGCGCTACGCAGCTGTGCACGTTGTTTCCCGGTACGGGAGTAGTGTTATGAAAAAAGGTACTGGCGCAAACGCTCAGCCTCGCCACTCGGGTCATGCATAGGCAATGCTGATCAGAATGTTTGCGTCCATGTTTTTTTGTGCGCCAAAAAGAGGGGGGGGGGGGGGGGGCGTCAGATTGTCGGTGTTCTTGATCAACACATGCCTAAATGCATCACGAACAGGAGTTTTTTCAATGAACTATCAGGTTCCGCCGTAAGCGGTTAGGAGACGGTCGTGTCTTTACTTGGACTTGTCAGGACTTTTCAAACTGCCTCACGACAGGCTCCGCGTCGCTCATTGCTAACAAATAATCGTGCGACTATTTTACGAAACGTCGCGGACTGGCAGAGGCGCCATCAGAGCCACGCACACACCTATTCTATTCGCAAAATGTGGTACCACGTCGTCACGGTGCTAAAAACCAAACAGAAAAAATAAAGAAGAAAGATCGGGAAACCGATTGATAGTAAGTTGTCCTATTTTATCCGGTTGCTGCAAGAGATAGGGATCCGTCATTCAAAGCGCGTTCGATGTATACGGTATCCTATCATGCTTGCACGTGACCGCGACGTCGGTGCGTGGTGGTCGGTCGGTACTGCCGGTACGATCGGTCGAAAATACTTCAATCCAGCTATCACTGTTCGAGGCAGAGCGGGTCACAGAAGCCCACGCGACGTCAAGCAACAATGGTACGGTACACTCACACGGACCCGGCGATCCGCACGCTCGTATGAACTACGCATTGCAGAATGCCGCAACTCTGTCAGAATATGACGCTCGCGGTGGGGATAGGATGCAGAAATGTTGAGAACATGATGTAACCTGGATGAAAAGATAAAAGAGAAAGACGAAATTTCTCCACGAGCCGACGTCCACCCTAATTTCGTTATGTGTCAGCAAAAGAAAAAACTGTTATAACGCAGGCAGAATCTTTAGCTTCGTCGTTATTCACTGGTTCCTCAGTCGCGACAACAGAAAGTCACGTGGAAATAGAGGAGAATATTGCAGTGTTCCAAAACCGAAATACGTATCCATCTCGTCTATAACACGAACTCATCTCTGTTACGTCACGGCGCGGTGGTGGCGCGTCGGTCGCACTTCCGGTCTGGGGCTGTGGGCGGAAGGCCCCATGTGAGGCGTGTATTCCTGCGTTGTTTTGAAAGGAACCTGACGAAAACATGCCTTTTCGTCAAACCGCCGCGACTGGGGCTGTACCAAAAGAGTCGAGAAAGGTTTGAAGATCAGTTTTCATGTTCTCGGTTCGTCCAAGAACGTGGATATGGGCCGTAAAAATGGTAAACCAGACGCCGCCGGACCACAATTGCTTGGGCGGGAAGCACTTTGGGTTGAATTCACGGATACTTGTGGTCATCAGATTTATTTGTTTTGTTCCAACATGAACGCCGGAAAACCGTCAAGTTGTACGGCCCACCTGCGGACTACGTTCAGTGCGTCTTGAAGTTCGAACGGCCGTCTGATCGTTCGAACTGTCGTCTGCTCTTTCAAACGCTTCTACTTGTCGTCTGCTCTTTTAGACGACGCCGGCCCGTAGACCAAATGTTGGCCCGGTACTTGCGATAAGAAGTAAGTGCAGGCCTCAAAAGACTTAAGTTTGAAGGTTGGTAAGCAGGCTCGACGTAAACAGTAGATACAAGGAGATGTTGATTATTGTTAACCAGCGGCCATCACCGATTTGTTATGCCTGATTCACTTCGTCCGATTCTGCTTGCGATTTTCAGTATCGACGTCGACCATCTCGGCTACGGTTCACGCTTTTGCAGCCCGAGCGACGTCGCGACTGAAAATTGCGAGCGAAATCTCATCATGTGAATCAGGCTTTAGCAGTACATTCTGCGGCGTCCACGCGGAATGAATCGCCGCATGTCAGATTATTCACGCGAAGTTTTGCGGTGTAACGAGCCTCGGGAATTTCGCTGAGGCCGCTCAAGTAGTCAGACATTGCCAGGAAGACGTAGAATCAACAATTCGAACGCGGAAATGGGCAGGGAGACTCACACGGACGCCGACAACATACGCATTTCAATGGTTTGTTTATGGGCGACGGCGAGCTTGTTGCCCACACCCCCATCGCGCATGCGCGGCGCCGGTGACGTCCGCTAGGGGCGCTCCGGGCGCTCCGGTTTGTTTGTAAACATGAGTTGGTGTATAAGAAAAACAATGTCGTCTTTCTTGCTGACAAGTTTGTTTTACTGAAATAAATGCCAGGTGGGAGCCTGTGGCATTCATTTTTTCGTCCAGGTGGCGCCATGTTCTCGAACGTTCGCATCCTATCCCCACCGCCAGCGTCATATTCTGACGAAGTTTCAGCTGCCTGCAACATGTCGTTTAGCAAAATAAAAATAAAAAAAAAAAACGTTTTTTTTTTCTTTTTTTTGTAATTCAGTAGAAAGAAGACATAGGTGAACCAAAATAATACTTGATGAAACGCCAGGCCCGAGTCCAGGCCTGATGTTTCATCCGGACCACTATCGCTCGTCAAGTGGGTCCTTTTTGCACCCTGGCAAAATACGAGATTCCGATACTCGCGAGCTTACCTGGAAGATCTGCCTGAGGGAGAAGAGCGCTCTTCGCAGTTCGCGGCCCGTTGAGTTGAGCAGCTTCTCTGTTGTCAAGAAGAGAGAGACGAAAGGAGCTCGGACGACAGCTTTGAACGTCTGCGGAGCGCAAGTTCGTCTGCTTCCTTTGCAGGAGTTGTGGTGACGTCAGAAAGACGCCGAGCTCTGATTGGCTCTGATTGGAAGGATAGTGGGTCGACGTCAAGGCAGCTTGCCTTGAGGTCTACCCACTCATCCTTCCATCTCAGAGCCAATCAGAGCTCGGTGTCTTTCTGACGTCACCACAACTCCGCAAAGGAGAGCGACTTGCTCTCCGGAGTTTTCATCTCTAAAATATAGGCGCGCTGAACCACTCAGCAGATGAGACGCAACTCTCGGTGCCCAGCCAACACAACCTAGAATAATCAAAGCCGGTGCACTAGAATTTTGACGTCATCACCGATGGGATACGAGTGCTGCGTCAGTGCTCGGCTGGGCCTCGTGTCCAATCAACGCGCGTCGAAGGACGACTCGGCCTCAGGCTCGGGTCCAATTGCTGAGATGGCGCTGCCCGACTGCGATGACGTTCCACGCAGGAAGAGAAGGATGTTCGCAGTAACTGATATGTCCGGGGTGGTGTTGGTCCAGCGCGTATATCACATTTTTGAGCAGTAATTCGCTAGGCTCCTTAATGAATGGCTGACGCTGCGTGTGCTTTACAGAGAAGCATACCTGCTGGCTTTTCGCGCAAAGTATACCATTAAGACAAGGCACACCACTGCCGCCACGCACACCTCAAGCCCGAAGAAATGTACGCAAATCAAATGCCACGCGTTTGTCCGGTCGGGTGCCAGTCCCGGGGAGCGTATAACCAGCCCCAATGATAGTACTTTTCCACCGGAGCACGAAGATCACTGCGATCCTCGAAAGGCCAACACCGCAATAAGTCAAGCTAGCAAAAGTGCTCAGGCGGGGGCCCTCTCCGAGCGCGAGGGATCCCAAGATATCTGCGCGCGAGTGTGCTTCTCCCCAAGCAGGTGTTTGCGTGACGGAGTGGCGGGCACGCTGGAAGCCCGACGCCGTTGAAAGGCGCCTGAGTGGAACCAGGGCCCCGACACCCGCCGGGACATTGGCCTCGCCCCGCGCGACGAAGAAAAAGCTCCGGGAGCGCAATAAGTCTGCGGCCCTGTAGCGGCTGACAGCGGGGCAGCAGCAGCATTCGCTCTTTGTCTGTCTGGCACGCAAGAGCAACACCGCCCGAGGCCTCTATTTTCGAGCGCGCGCTAGCCCGCCATCGCTCAGCCGGATCGAGACGTCTCAGCCTAACTGCCACACCGAGATACAACTTTAGCCGGGCCCGGATCATCGGCACAAACGCGCCCCATTCGCCGTCTCATTCGCCTCGAAATCGAGGTATGATCGGCTTAGAAGCAGTCATACTCAGATGCTAGATGACATTTGCTCAATGCCGAAACAGCAGGTGTCACGCGCGACGTGCACAGCCAGGACTGCGATCTGATTCACAGAAGGTCATTGAGGCACCCTATGATTCACCACATACGTTTTCTTTTACTTTCAGCTCGACGTTAGCCGGCGAATCTATCCTTCAAACAGGTAACGACTACCGCCCTCCCATCTGCGCTGACGCGAATGAGCGCCGGGCACTACGTCCGAGGCGTCCGTTGTCCGCCGATCCGCGTTCTGACGTCTAACTGACATCTTTAACTTGCTTCGTTGAAAGTTTCCAGATAGTATATCCGAACAAATTAACGCGAGAAGCGTTCGCAATCGCGTCAGCGCCGTATGCAAAAACCGGGATTAACGCCGTCCAAACCTCTGCCGAGGTTCGTCGACGGCGGTCCTCAGGTCTCAGTGGGGGAGCCCGAGAGACGCGGCCCAGTTACTGCAGCCCGGCTGGCTCGGCCCGACTTTGCGTCGCGTTGGCACGTCACAGCATTTCCGATGCCGAGGAGGGAGCCGCGCTTTGCGCCGGCTGGCGGAACTGGGAATCTCGACCGTCGGTTAATCATCGCTCGCCGTCGCTTTCGCGACGAGAAATTAAGCCCTACGTTCGCAGAACGATGCCAGGATTTCAATACATTAGCCGTGCAGGTCGACCTCGTTTGCAGTGCTCAGATCAAAATCCCCCAAAAGCGCTCGTTCGCAAACGCGTTTTTTTTCTTGTTGTTTTAAGGTGTGCACGTTATCGGCGACGTGCGCCACCAAAAGCATCGCTGTGGTCGGCCTTCCACGATCAGCCAAACGCTCAGTGCGACATTTTCAGTGTGAAACCCCGTAAGTGATGACGTCACAAAGTGGCGCTGCGCTCCAAACGAACCGGTTAAGGCCGTGGCTATGGGCAAATACACGAAGGCTCGATGTGAGGTTAGAATCTGTCTGATAAAAAAGTAAATAAATCTTTGTAAGCATTATGTCTTCTCAATATCTAATCTTGAAAACTGTTTTTGCTGTTGTTGTTGTTGTCTCGGTGTTATACAGCAATGATAAAAGCCCGTAATGAAGTTTCACAACCGGTTTTGCCTTGCTAGCAGACGGCACGATGGCTTCGCGGGTTCTGTGGTTCGTTCTGAGGGAGTAAGCGACTCGTTAAATTAAGTTGGTGACGAAGCCACGAAACTTCTCTCGGGGTCAACTTTCTTGAGGATTTTGGAAGCGAGAGTGCCCGCGTCCACAGCTCTTATCCACACTCGAGGTGCGCGAGCGCGCCAACGCATGGCCAAACTTTCTGGAACATTCCGTGGAATAAAACATTTTTATTCAAAATTCTAATTGATTCGCGTTTTATGATAACCAGGCAATTACAGTCCTCGGGAACATTACGATCTCTTGTCAAGAAAAGCAGGCATTGATCATTTTGTGAATGTGACCTCTTAAACATCAATGCACAAAAAAAAAGATACTAATTTTAGTGCATACATGCCGAGGCGTCGATGTCCAAGAAAGTTGGGAATGCCTGCCCGTGGAGGCTTCCGCAATATTTCAGATTGGAAAACATTGTGAAATCGAATCACGTACAACAGCGACGTAAAGTGCATTCACAACTTTCACAGCCTTTGGTTCCTATTAAAATGGCTGTCACCTGGATGATCGTCGTATAGAACAGCTGAACGAGGTTCGGCCTGTGACGCGTAAGTAATTCAAATTTTGTGAAATACGAGCGATATGAGAGCCTTATAAGTTATGTCATACTTCCGCGTCAGGAACGTGTAAGCAAGCACCTTTATTGTGAAGCCGATCATCCAGGAGCTAGGAAGCGCGATTCTCACATCGCGGTACCATCATCGCTGAAAATTGCGAATCAACGTCAGGGCAGGCCAGCACACGTTTCAATGAGTTCTGATGGCATAGAAGTTGCTTTAGTAAATATTTGTGTAATGAAACGAACTGTCCCTAACAGACATATATTTCATCTGACGTTTTTATCCAGCTTTTTTGCTGATAAAAACAACAACAAAAAATCTTCTTCTTCTTTTTTTTTTTTTTTCAGTGTGGCGTTTACAAAGCTGCTAAGAAACACACACCCCTATTGGGAGCCCGAAAAACGAAGTCCGGGGTCTCGAACCGATTATGTTAAAGTCAAAAGAATTGCTCCTGCAAAATAAAAATAAAAAGAGGGGGGGGGACCTGACTACAGCCTGACGCTGCTTCGATATCATGTACTAGTAACTATATAGATGCTTCTCGTTGTATTTTTAGCAAATTTTCATGCGCGTGATGATTTTCGTCAGACAGCATCCCGTATCGCACGCACATACAATTCGTTTTTATAAACCTGATGAGTTTCCTTGGACCTACCATGCTCCCAAACACAAGATCGAAATCGTATCGTTATGCAAACGATTCTAACTGTTGCAGACGGCACACTTCAGTCTTTCTGTGTGCGTTCGTCGTCTGCAGCAGGCATCTCGAGACGTCTCGAGGACCGGAAGTGGCTGTCGCAAACATTTCAGAAACAGCCGATTCTCGGCAAACTTCTGTCGTTGTCAAGTCTCAAATCTAGGCTTCCTACATCCATTCTTTTTAGAAGTTTATATTCCACGTCCGGTTTTTGAACGATGGTTCCTTCGAAGCGAAATCCAGTCCCACGCATTCGACCATAGCAACGCCCCTAGCAACGGTTTGTTTGGTGCAGTGACGTCAGTCACACTTACGGGCTAAATGGAGATAAGAGGAATGTCAGACTGTCAACACTTCGACCATGCGCCGTGCTTTTAAGCACACCGTCGAAACTGCCACGGGCAACTGATAATCCGGGTCGTGACGTCACAGACAGGAATCCTCTCGTCGCTTAATAGTCGCCGAAAGGATGAGAACGGCAGGGAGGTTCAGTTGTCTCGCCTCCTGCGCGAGCTTCCTATACCTTCGATAGCGCTTCGGCGTCTTGCGAGCCTCGAACGAGCACGACGGAAGGCAACAAGCACGCGCCGTAGGCTGGGCATTCGAAAGAGACGCTCTCACCTCCAGCGCGAGCTTCCTATACCTTCGATAGCGCTTCTGCGTCTTGCGAGCCTCGAGCGTGCACGAGCACGACGGAAGGCAACAAGCACGCGCCGTAGGCTGGGCATTCGAAAGAGACGCTCTCACCTCCAGCGCGAGCTTCCTATACCTTCGATAGCGCTTCTGCGTCTTGCGAGCCTCGAGCGTGCACGAGCACGACGGAAGGCAACAAGCACGCGCCGTAGGCTGGGCATTCGAAAGAGACGCTCCGCGCCTTTCTCATCCCGCCATGGCTACGGACTGGTAGCGAGATGATCAAAGTTGCTCACGCCCGCCACCGTGATTCCAAATCGACGGAACTACCTAACCGAAACTCCTCTCTCAATGCAATTAAAAAAGAAGAAAAAAGGTTCGCCGCCTCGATGACGCGCACGAAAACTGTGGTTGCTAGAAAGCCCGTTGACGGAGCGGACTCTCTCGCTGCAAGACGGATGGCGCAAATGAAGGAGCCGCGGCCGCCGCTACTCACCGATGATGGCGTGCACTCGGACGGACAGCTGGGTGCGGAGCAGGACTGCATTCTTCCGGCTGCGGGAAGCAAAGCAAGACGACTCAGCCTTAATGGGGACACCCCCGAACGCTATACGTCATCACCCGCGTCTGCTGCCCGTAAGCAGTGCACTCGGAGAAGAAACAAACAAAACAATTACCGGAGCGTCAATTACACCAGCGCGGGCAAGCGGAAAGCACTCGCAGCGATCCAGGGAACTGGCGCAGATCGACTTATTTATTTCCGAGCGAGCCGTCCCCGAATACCCCCAAAAAGTTATTATTTGCTGGGACACCGCGACCGTGACATTTCGCGTTCCCACCGTCCCAGCGCATGACACATCTGTTCATTATTATGAATTAAAGTGTTCGTTTCGCGCAACTTCGTCAACCGCTCTCCCTCTCATCGCATTGATCGGCCCTTCGTGCGCGCTCAGCGGAGAAGTAGGCATTGCGAGTAGTAACTCTAAACAAACTCGAGCACCCGACGCAGCATGTTTCAGGAGCGTAAACGAACGAGTTCTTGCGCCCAGCTCACAGTCGAGAGCGATTGAATCAACGGAGAGACTTCGGCGCTCATCTTCGCGGTCAGCATGCGCCAAGAAAACAAAAAGAACGCGTCGACAGCGCGAAGCAGGAGCGCGGGGCAATGCATAACAATGGCGCACGAGAGACGCACAACAACAAACGGTCGGCACGACCTCGAGCGGACACGTTGGCGGGCTGTTTTACAGCCGGGTACGTTCCCACCAAATTCCTGTTTTTCCTTTCAGGAAAGGGGGTCAACTCCCTTTGACGAGAGGAAACAGCGGCGGCGTCTCTGAAAGACTTGGCGTCCACGATCGGGCCCCGCCCCGAAAGCAAACCCCATAAAGTCTGGACGTCCGGCGTCCAGCCGCTCCGCCTCCGCCTCTGGTGCAACAACACGCATGAACCCGCGCGCGCGCTCGGGCATACTGACGCGTGGATGCGCCGCAACGCGCCTGTATTCTACAGGTGTATAATACGTGGCGTCTCAGCTACGGATTTATTAGATACCTGCACCGCTTCTTTCGTTTGTTTCGAAACGGATTGTTGATCGGCTGAGAGGTGGCGGAACGTAGACGGTGCGCCTTGTTTTGACGTTCGTCCTGGCAAGTTCCTCCTTACGTGATGGCGAGCGAAGCGACTCTAAAGATGGCACGATCCAAGCACGCGGGCGCACGTATAGGAAGGCGGAAATCACCGAACCGAGGTTATCATACTGTTCACTTCTATTCTCTCGCTGCCCACCCTTGTAGCAAAAGCGAGTGTGCAACCGCGATCCCATACTGGCGCGTTTATAAAAAGTCCGATGTATTATCCATATATATATACATTTAGAGCCTTGGAACGAAAGAGTGGTAAACGTCTGGCACGCGATCAAACACTATTGACTTGCTTTCGCTTTGTTCTAAATATTTCTCAGCTCGCAAAATTAAACGGGACGCGAGTATGTCATTTTTATTTGATATTTGTATGACCTCCCCATAGTCGTAAGCAAGAATGAATCGACTTCCACTAGAAATGGAGCCTCAACTCGAGCCCACTAGGCGACTGGTGCGCCGCTGAAAAAAATCCGCCTGGTCCGGGCATCGATCCTGGGACCTCTCCATAGTTGTTGCGAATAATGTTCAGCTCGCGAACTTGAACACAAAATGTGAGGGTCGGGCTACCTTCGTTGCATATTTGTTATAACCTGAAAGTTAGAAACCCTAGTCGAGTTGCCCGCAAACTGATGGAGGCTTACTGCGTAGAAAGGCGCCGTGTAACCGAACTTTCGGTTGCACGTGAATAGATCCCCAGGTGGTCTAAATTAATCTTCAGTCCTCCGCTGGGGCGTGCCAGATGCCCTTCATTGGTTTGGCACGTAAAACCCCCAAATTTACATTATAAGTCATAACTCACCGCAGGAATTATTTCTATGAGCCGTGCGCGTGGCTGTTCACCGTAGGAAATGTCCGCATCCATGTCGCAAGAGCGCGCTATTCCTTGCAGACTGTAGGAAATAGGTTGAAGACTCCCATACTATTTTTCTTTTTATAGGCAGTATATGATCACCTCTGAACGCAGAAGCGCCCGTGTCGTGTTTACAAGCACGGCCCTTTCTAATAGGCCACTCTTTCTAGTGAGTGAGCAGCTGAGTCGGTTTCTGGGGTCGCGTGTTGGCCGCCGTCGCGGGAGGAGGAGGGGAGGAGTGGTTGCGGGCGCCGGGGGCGCCTTGAAGAAGCGCCTTTTTGGTGGGCGTTCTGCGGGCGCAGAGGCGACCTCCTGGCTACCGCGAGCCCCGTTCCGCTTCCGGCAGCACGCCGCGCGCGTCAAGGGCAACGCCAACAAGTTGAAGGAGGGCGGCCGCCCTAGGTCCGTCGCGGAATGGTTGGAATCGCGTCACGCATCATTTCCGCCACATCGCAAAAGTCCCTTCGTTTTTTTTTTTTTGTTTTTTTTTTTTGTTTTTTTTTTTGGGGGGGGGGGGGGGGAATGTTTGCGTGCCTGTTTCAGGGCGCATCCAAAACAAATGAATGGTCCATTCCCCTAGAAAATATGGTTGGCATGAAGATGTCAGGTGCCCAAGGACAACGAACATGACGTTTTCTATGCCGCGCGTTTCTATAGAACTCGCAGGAAGGAACCCAAATCCAATAAAGAGTTTTAGCATCGCGCTACCAACGGTACTGCTACCGGGAGCCCGACCGCGCCTGCTGTAGCCTAAACTAACAATTTCTAAAAAAAAAAAAAAAAAGAAACAGAAGTATTTTAGCGAGCGACGAAGGTCAGAATAGAATGAAACCTGAAAAATACTCCGTCCGCAAGGACAGGGAGCAAGTGAAACGTCCGCTCAATGTACACCCGCCCGCATCGCATATATTTTAGTTCTAACCGTATTCTGAGCTTCGTCCAAATCCCTCCTTTCGTAGGTGCCTGCGTGTTCTGCGGCGTGGACGTGAACGCGCAGGCTTCGTTTAAAGATCGCGTACTCTACATACTCGAGTGAAAATCTCATCTTGTCGTTCGCTGCGCTCGAACAGCTAACAGCATCGATTGGCTATCTGCGTGCTCCGAAGAAGAGCGGACGCGCGAGCATCGCAGATGTACCTGCCGAGATTGTGGTGATTGTTTTTTACGCTCTCCCTGTCGCAAACCTGGCGCGCAACATTTTTTTTTTTTTTTTGTAAAAAGCGTTTGCCAAGTTGTAAAAAGAAAAGTGCTTTTTTATTTTAATTTAACACTTCGCCAAGCACTACTTTCGGAGACACCTTAGATACCACCACGTA
Source organism: Ixodes ricinus (assembly GCA_037355805.1). Lineage (NCBI taxonomy): Eukaryota > Metazoa > Arthropoda > Arachnida > Ixodida > Ixodidae > Ixodes > Ixodes ricinus. Next base: position 48,045 of record JAZHYW010070351.1, on the reverse strand, counting down.
CCAGTCGTCAACTAAAAGTTAGGATCCCCAGCTCAGCCATAGTGGGAATTACTAACACCGCTGATGTTAGAACTGCTGTTACCCAATCTGTTCAATTACGTTTAATAGTAACACATTGTATTTTTGTATTTTCAGTGTTTTTACGCGTATATATGTATTTTCGGGGGCCCGACTCCTCTTTGCAGTACATTCGGGCCTTGAGAGAAAACTAAATTAGGTGAAACGCTAGAAGTATGCAAGCGTCCCCGACTCGGAACGTGCAGTTTTCTCCAGGCCTGCGACAAACGGGCCGAATCTGAGGAGTTTGAATCAACCGTCAACGGTTTTTAATGGAGCAACATGAAAAGTGGCTGTTGCGAAAATGTCGGCCGACACGAAATAGACGCACCACGTAAGGAGAACAAAAGAGCCACGAATCAATGTGGGCCATTAATCCAACCGATTCCAGATCAAAGGAAACATCCCGCGACGGTGGGGTCATTACGGCGATTTGTTACGGACCCGGAAACGGCGTGTCTAACAACCGCCTTGACGCTTGAAACGAGAGCTCCACAAAGTGCTTCCAGGCGGTCGGCTACACGCGGTTTAATTTGCACAATGCATTGTTTTCGCCGAACCAGATCAGCCGGAAGGAGCCCAAACAAAACGGAGAGTATATATATATAAAAACAAAGAAAACAAAAAAAAAGCGTTGAAGCGGTTATTTTTTGAACTGGTTTCCGCGCCCGCTCCGCAGGAACGCCCAAGCATTGCACAACCCAAAGGGAAGGCGCCTGGATCCAAACACAGGCGCCTCGGTCGAGTCAGCCCGGGCGAACATCCAACAAACGCTGTTCGCGGACACAACAAAAAGACTTTGTTGGCAACCTTTGCCACGTTTCCGTGGCACCAACCGAGATAGCCTATGAGCTTGTCAATAAGCAGCTGAAGTGTGACAAAGTCGCCAACAAGTAGTTTAGTCAAATTAGGGACTGGTCCCGACAAGCGCAGCAAGTGCCTGTTTGCTTTTTGCTGTCCTTTCTTCCGCTCTTTGGCGTTCTGGTCGGAGAATCATCGGATTCGCGGGAATCGACAACAACAGTCCTATATGCGTCCTTAGCCAACCATGGCTCGCTTGCAAGAAATATGGCGGCGCTCGAGGTTTGTTTCGGGCGAATTGCCGAGTGACTCCATGGCGTCGGCTGCCGTAGAGTTCCTTTGCGGTGACGTCTCTCGTCACGGGACGGCGGCGTGTGCCCGAAGCACTCGGTCACAAAGCGGCGTCAAGCAGGCCAATTGTCTCGGAGAACCTGCTGTGGCGCACTGCTCCCGCCCACGTCCGGCCCGGCCCAGCGCAGCGGGAGCCTCGCCGTTCAGTCGAATCACGCCGGATCGGACGACGGAACTACTGCACGATGGCAGGCGTTGCGCTGAGCGGGTCACTTTGTTCATTTTTGTGTTATATATGCACACTGCCGCATGGACAACTAAGAAGCACGGGGCGTGGCAAGCATCGGTCGGAAAACGTTGAACGAGGCGCGACGATAAGACATCGTCGATGCAGCTATATAGCCACGCCCGGTTCACACGGAGAGAGATGTGTATGCATCGCTCTTTTGTTCGTTAAGACTGCTCGCTCTGTGATGCTCTTACCAGCGGCGCGCTGGCTGCAAACATTCGGAGCTTCCGCGTAAGACCTCCGTGCAACGGATGCACGGGCGATTCGGGGGAAGTCCATGTCTTCCGCTCGCGTGGCTCAGTGGCTGGACCGCGAAGGAATGTCGCCGGGGTCTGCAGAGGGACCAAGAGGAGCACTGAGGCGAGCGCCCTTTATGCCCTAAAGTTTGTGTCGATCGATTGGATAGAAAAATCGACGAAAAAAACAAACAGACAAGAAAGCCGGTCTTGTTAAACGGGGCCTTGCCTACACCGTTGCAAACGTAGTGTGTGCCTGAGAACGCGCATGTGACGTAATGTCTTTCGTACCTTTTTTTATCCAACTCATGCTCGTGGCCAGGGTTAAACATATTTCGTTTTCGTAAGACGTGTATTGGTTCCGAGATAAAATGCCGGTCTAACCCTACAATTGGCGAGATGTGAGGTTGCCATAGCAGTGATCTGGCGAACGTTGAGTGGTGTGAACACCGCGTAACACACTTGTCACTTCCTTCACAGAGCCATCCCTCGCATTCTTTGTTGGGTTGCAGCGTCAATCCAGAAGATTTATTTTTCTTCATTCGAACGTACTTACAATAAAAAAAATGTAAAGAAAAAAATGCCAGTGCTATAGCCAGAAGTAAACGCTCTTTTGGTTATAATTTTCCTCCACCAAGCTAACGACGGCGGCATCCCTGGAAGAACAATTTAAGCAGCCAGATGTGAACTGGTCCCCGCGCTCTCTTTCTCGATCTCGTTCTGCGCACAGACAGGCAGCACCGGGGCTCCCTCGCCGCCGACGACCCTTCCGACGCGCTGCCGAGCAATAGCCGGCTATATGCGGCGACCGGTTCTGTTTCGCGCTTCTCGTCATATTTTCTTGCTGGACTTAACCGACTCCCGAGGTGGGAAGTAGCGCCCCACGGCGGCATCGAGGTTACGCGGTTCATAACTCAGCTTCTGCGAGGGACAAGATTTGCGAGTATACCGTTGCGGAGCGGACCAACCGCCAAGGCGCGCGGGCAGCGCGCCGACGCCGTCCGCTGCAGCCGCGATATGGTAAGGATATGGGCGCCCCCGTCTCGCCACTAGTCCCCGCATCCCGGCAACCGCAAGAGCCGAGTCCATATCCTGCTGGCCGACTGTTCCACCGACACTGCCGGGCACGATCCCGGGTCACGCTTTAAGGAGTGCGGACTGTCGACAGACACACTGGTTTGCTGCCGTTCGGTGACGCTGAAGCGTGGCGACTATTTTTGTCGTGGCATACAAGCACGCAGAGCTAGTTGAATGATTGCCGAGAGGAACTCGGTCATTCGTAACATGAAGCGAAATGCATTTTTAATGTGACTGCACTCTAAAAAAAAAAAAACCGTGCGTCTACTTTCCCGCACAACACTCGGAGAGCCAATCACAGCAACTTACGGAGGCAGCCCAGCGAATGACGATGCCGAAACATATGTTTAGACCAAAAACCGCAGTCTGAGTTGTGACATTAAGCAATGCAAGCGTGACGTTTTGCATTGCTCAATGTCACAACTCAGACTGCGTTTCTGGTCTAAACATCGTATGTTTGGGCATCGTCATTCGCTGAGCTCCTCCGTAGTTGCGGTGATGGCTCTCCAAGTGTGTGCGGGAAAGTAGACACACATGGCTTTTTAGAGTGTGTGCGTTTCCAGTGCCCAAGCAACTTGGTCCTCCTGTTGCTGGTCTATAGACTAACGACGCCTCCTCCCCAGAGGTGATTCGTCATAGCATGCAGTGACCTACACATACACGTTACAAAATGATATCGGGTATGTATGATGAGCGCTGTTATGCGCGGAATGTATTACCGAGACATGGGCAGGCGGCCAAATGTTTTTTTTTTTTTTTTTTTTACTGTATGCACAGTGCACACTGCCTAATTGTGTCTATACGCAAAAAAAAATATACTGTGCGCACAATTAATAAAGTTGTGTTTCTTCTCTAAGACATAGGCCGTGTTCCAAAATTTACTCGATCTTACTTTAGGGTAAGGGTTTTGTACTTTGACGTTCCAAAACCTACCCTCGTCCAGCGTTTTTCAACTTCTGTTGTCACGTGTCGCGACCCGCCGAAGTAACTCGGATCCATTTGGGTAAGATTTGGAACAAGGCCATGGAGTGCTCAATAAAATAAATCAAAACGTAAATCTTTTCGTACGATGTTGAGCGATATTAAGCGCCAACTAGGCTCACTGCCTGTCCATGCATCATCTAGAAGCATCACACGTGCGCGTGTCCGTCATCGTCTTTTACGACGCGTGTTACTGTTTTTGTTCTTGTTGTTTTCTCACCAAAGGCATTCCTTAAAAGAGCGCTTTATAACCCCGACGTGCTCCAAAACCGCCAGCAGCAATACTGAGCGGGGCGGACGCATTTTGGGGTCCCGTTCGATCTCCCATCACGACCTTCGAGTTGCCCGTTCGATTGTGCACGCTCACCCCCATCACTATTTTGTCCGCCATCTCGAAAGTGCTCTGTCGTGAAACTCGCGAATACCGACCGGGTCCAACGAAGCCAACTGGGTGCGCCTGTCCTATGGCCTGTCGCTGACATCGGAAACGCGACTGGGTTGAGCCGTGCCGACCTAGATTTTTTTTCTTTTTTCGCCGGTGGTGCGGGGAGGAATGCAGTCGGCGGCACATCTCCGCAAACGAGCGGGAAGCCACGGAAAATAAAGTCGGCTTGGAAGAGCCCCCCGATGCTATCGAAGCAGGAGCGACCGCAAAGGGCGCCGAAAACGCCTCCTCGCTTTCCACATTTCTCGGCGCGATTTTATTTAGTTCTCCCGAGCGGCAGAGGATCTCAAATCCACGAGGAAGTCAGACAAAACAAAAGTGAAACGAGAAACGATGTCGAAACAAAACTTCTTAACTGCGCTTTTTTTTATTTTTTTTTATTTAACAATGGCGTGTTTTTGCTGCGCGTCCCGTGCAGCAACTGGTCGCCTACGAGTCGCGAGCAAGCAACAACAAAGCACGTTGCTCAGCTTCTAGCAGCCTCCGAAATCCATTTTATAACGAAGCCATAGAACCGTCATCGGAACGAAGCGCACAGCCATGCGTGTTGGCCAGCAGCAAGGCCTACAAATCCCGAGAATAATTGGGGCTTTTGGCTTCCGCGTTTCCTCCATTGCCAACAGTATACTCATTGATGCATGATGAATTGAGAGAGAAAGGTCAGCCCATGCACGAAGTCTCATGCGTGGGGCGGCGGAGACATCTAATAACAGAGCTCGACGGACCCAAGGAACTCCAAGACTGTTTCTGAAAGTCATGGAGTGAGAGATATTTCTCCGCATTTTTTTCGCTCGCTCGCTCGTTCGCAGTTCGTATAGACAGCGAACGAAAGCTCCGTCCTTCGCATCTCGATTGGTCGATGGCGCCTCGGGCGGTAATATGATTGGTTGCGCAGCACTCGAGGTTGGCCACTCCCCGTCGTCTTTCGCTTGCGAACGAGCAAAGACGTACTTTTCAAAAACCGGAACGATCCGGCCGACGGCGTTAATAGGGCGTCTCCGGCGATGCGAACTCCGGTTCGATTCCAGAACAAATCTCTCCGGGCTAGTTTACTTCCCTGCATAGCACGCGTCGGACAATCAATACGATACGATACGAGTTTATTTTTCACCACAGATACATGTGGTGAATGGGAGCCGGAAAAAAGCTGCAGAAATGCAGCTTGACTAGCTGGTCCCCCATTGCAGCTCCGACAGACGACAATGAGATCAACAAGGCATGCGAAGTGTGACGCTGCTCAGTGTCAGAGCAGACAAGGCCTTGTCTGCTAATGCCTGCGCGTCTGCTTACCCGCAAAACACTCAAAGAGCCAATCTCTGCGATCTAGGAAATCAACTCAGCGAATTATGAGGAGGAACATCCGTTTAGACCTAAAAATAAAGTCTTCGCTGTGTCATTACGCAATGCAAGCATTGCATTGCGTAATGACACAGCGAAGATCCATCTTGCATTGCGTGATGTCACAGCGCAGACTTAATTTTGAGGTCTAAATTAACAGATGTTTTGCCTCATCAGTCGCTGAGATGATATCGTAGATCGCAGAGATCGGCTCTTTAAGTGTTTTGCGGGTAAGTAGACGAGCAGGCATTTCTTAGAGTGTGGGACACTGACTCTGAGCACAACCAGTACCACGCACCTAATGCATTCGCTAGGCGCGTTCATGCACATCGCAGTGATTCACCCTTCGCGTATACTCTCCGGGAAAACAGACGCCGGGGAATGTCTGAGGGTGAAGAGTGAACGACACCGGCCTGGACAATCGCCCAGACAGTGACGATCGAGCGCCGACGCCCGCGTACATGAACGAAGACGAGCGCGTCAACGGGCCGCGTTTCCTGGTGGTCGAGGCAATCCCAAAGCACCGACGAGGAAGTGTGCGCGCAGCTTTCGTCCCGAGGCGACGCCCCAGCGATGACGCCTGGCCGACGACGTACGTCGACAACGCCGCCAGTCCTGATGGATGGGCGATTCGTCCGTCAAGGATTGGAACGTCCCACCTGATCCCCTGCTGACCCGTGCGAAGGCGTGGGCGACGTTCGCGTCAACCCCGAGCCATACCTCCGCTCGAGAGACTGGCCCTGACCGTCGTTTTGCCTCGGAAACGCAGACGTATATAGTCTCCTATCCCGTAGTTGTATGACCGGAATAAAGACTCGGCGGTACTCCACGCACCGATATGGGTGACAGTCTTGTGGCACATAACAGGATAACGAAAAACTCAGTCTGCAGGGAGGTCAAACGAGGAATCATCTTTCCGGGTCAAATTGAGTCATTGACCGATGGCAAAAGGGTCCGGGGTGTAGAGACAACGCTGTGCACAGCTAACTGTATGCTCGAGCGCCACACGAAGCATGGTCAATCCAAAGTCATGATCAAGTTTCCCTCAACGCACTACGTCAGTTGAAGCTGCCGCGATCCATGGACCTGCGGATCGCGGCAGGCGCACGGCGACGTGGTCGGTGCCGGCTCCTCGGCGCGCACCTCGCGCGTGGTTCTGCACCGAGGGCAGCGGACGAGGAAGCACGCGGCCGATCGCAGATAGGGAGCGAGAGGTCCAAGGGCGAGCCGCGTCTCTACGGCGAAAGCCGCCTGGTGCGGCCCTTGGATACGCGGCCAGTAAACAGCGCGGTTGGCCGCCGTACCTCGCCGTGCCGACGACCGGCGGGGTGCCGCATCTCGGCCACGCCCACGCCGGCATCCGCTGCTGCTGCTGCTGCCGGCCACCTGCGAACGTCCGCAGCGCCAGGTGGACGCTTTGACGCCAGACGCCCCGCTGGCCGACGGCCCCGCGCCGAAAGCCGCACGGCTCCCACCGCCAGCTGATTACAAGCACCCCTGGCTTCGCGGAACACCGGCCGTCCGCCAGCGACCGTTCTCGAAGAGCGGTTGCCGTGAAAGCGAGGGTTTCCCTTTGGAGCCCTTTCTTGTTTAGTCTTGTATGGCACTGCCATTAGTTTTTAATCCGATTTTTTTTTGTGCTTCTCGAAGGTGTTCGGGCACATGCCACGTTAAGCTCGCTGCGTTTTTTGTTTGTTTGTTTTGTTATCATGCGCTCTATGGTATGTCAGCCTCCTCTGCAGTGCTGGAGGGCCCGAGTGTCCTAGCTTCCTCTTCATTCTTCAGAAATTGTAATGTTCTTCTGAGAATTAGATGAATAAATCAATTTCTAGATAACTGTACCGTGTTGCAAAGCTGAGAGTGAATTCAGCGGAAGCGGCTTTTCACAGCTGCTATTCAATCGGCCGGTGCCTGCGCGGTGTTGATGAATGCGCCGAAATACGCATGAAAGCTGCGGGTATACGCGCCTTGAGACTAAATATTGTAAAGGGAATCCCCCGCTTTCGCAAATCCAATCACCTATACGTGGCTTGCACGTGACGTCATCACATCATCCTGGTGATCATTCCTATATTGTTCTTCCCGAGAGAAAATAAATCCGATGGTGTGAAATGTGTGCTGCTATAAGGTACGCGCTCAGGGCAGCAAAGGTCGCCACAATGGCCGCTCATGTGACGTCAGTGAAAGCTAGTGCAGGTACAGACCAACAAAAAAATCTCTTCATACAGCAGTTTTGCCTTCCTGGCAAATTTTATACCAACATAAGAAAAAAATTGTATTTTAAAGGTACTGTCGGACATCCGAGTCTAATAAATTGAGCTTACCAGTTCCTCCTGTAGAGCGAGAGTTCGTGCAGCCGAGGTGCCTCCTTGACAAGATCTGGCGCTTGTAGATTAGTAGTGGTATTTCCATGCCGGTTCATTCACTCGAGAAAGGACTGGTAATCAAATATTTAAACGTAGCAATACTCAGCGCAAAAGAAAACAGAATATTGCACAATACGTGAACAAGTCATATCAGCAGAGCTTCTTTTGCGCTCGAGGCATGGGAACAGGGGCTCCCAGCCGCGGGATGCGCGCGGGCCGCGTTCCAGAGTGTCGCGGGCCGCATGCGGCCCGCGGGCCACGTGTTTGAGACCCCTGGTATAGACCTTTGCAAAGCTCGCCTTCTGCGCGCTGCCATCTTTGTCTGCTGGGCTGTGGAACGCTTTCTGAGCATGCGCCGTCGCTCTGCTGTGCGGTATATCAGACGCTGCGCGTACGTCCACAGCTCAGTGACTCAGCATGTTTCGCCCGGAGTGATAAGCGATGCAAAGGTCTATAGACGGCGCCGTGCATTCAAGTAAAATGTTCCTCAGATCCGTCCTGCTCTACAAACGCTTACGGCGAGCAGCAGCCAAGGGAGGAGCGGAGGGAGGCCCCCAAGCGCGTGCCCACTGCACAAAAGGCCGTCGGACGCACGTGTGCCAGAAGAGGGCGTGCTCGTTCGTGGGTGGCCCGAATCAGGTCCGCTTCTTCCACACTCGCAGAGAGCGGCGTGCGACGCAGCGACCACGCGGGGCACCAGGTTTCTAGGGGAGGAAGGGGCCCTCCATCGACCCGCGAAGGCCCTCGACATCGGCGGCCCTGACTGCAGCGACGGTCCGCGAGCGGGTCCGCCCGGTGCTGTCGAGGTCCCCAGCGAGGAGACGAGCTCTCAGCGGCGTTCATTTGCATGCCCCGGCACGGCCGCGCGTGAAGCGGGAAGGGACCACCCGGCCTGGCTCTCGCCAGCACAGCGAAGCCAGCACCACACGTCCCCCGCGCGTGCGCCCGAACCCGCGCACGTGCGTGACACTGCACAGGGCCAGCCCTCTCTCGCTCGTGGCGCCGGCCCTCTCGCAGACAGAGACGCATTGCACTCGCTCCCACCACGTTCCATCTGCATGCATACGCCACCTCGGGCAGCGCTGCCGCGTGCAGCGACCCCTTCCCCCTCCTCACCCCTCCCGTGGCTTCAAAGGCAGACGAAAGAAGACGGGGGCTACACGAACCGCAAATCAAACCAAGGAGCCACGCCAGTTTTACGAGGAACAAAGACGGCGAGCTCTCGATGGGAATTTGAACTTGCGTTCGAGCGCAGTGCAACTTATCGGATAAAACGTGCCCCAGCTCTCTCGCTCTAGGCACCGACAGCACGGAAGAAAAAAGTTCCGAAAGCACGCGACGAGAATTGCAGTCGGTCCGACTCTCGGCTCTTTCTGCGGGCCGATGGCAACCGGATACAACACGTACAAGGAACAGCAACAAACATGTATACCAGCATCCGAGCGATTTTGCGTTCGGCGTATAAGTGCATTGCACGACACAGTTAGCGGGAACACAACATCGGCGCTTGTTTTGCTTCGAAGGGGTATAGGCGGGCATCAAATTATGCAGGTTAGGTTGGTGCCCCAAAGAAGCGCTTCCCACCACAAAATTTTGATGAAGGCCTTAAAAGAAAAACAGGAAAAAACTGACTATCGCTTGCTCGCGAGGTGCGCGAACGTCGCGTATGAGTGCGTGTGCTTTCGTGTGTCTGTCGCTCTAGCTGCCTCGGGTGAGTTTCCAGGCGATCAACGAAGACCTGCGTGCACGAGGCGGCGAGAAGGGGGGCTCACGGCCGGCGAGTGTGAGTCAACCGAGGGGCCAGATCCAAACGGCCAACAAGTGTTCATTTGCTCGCGTCCTCTTCGGCGAAGGGTCCTCTTTTCCGAAGTTATCGTCTTTCTCGCTCGGCTGGCGAAACAAAGGAGCCAGAAAACAGTCGAGGAATCCAACAGCCCTAGCCACAATGTCGCGCCTTCGGCAGTTAACCCAAGCGCGGGCATTCCTCGACTTGCGGCGAAGCGCGACGACGCCCTTTATACGAACGAATTCGGGTACCCTCACATTTCCCCCCCCCCTCCATTTTTTTCTAAGGGGGGGGGGGGGGCGCATGTCAAAAGACATAATCCGCGTTCCGATTTATTTCACGGCAAAATATGTGCTTTATGAGGATACGAGAAGCGCGGCGTCCCGTGAAATCCCTTCCCGTCGATATAGTGACGCTTCGTAAGCCAGTCTTGGGTATACGTTACTTTCAAAAGGTAATTGGTTACAGTTACTTTCAGAGAAAAAAAAACTAGCGAAGTTACCTTTACATGACGATAACGAAAGAGGGACATGGAAGACATGCCCCTCTTTCGTTGTCCTAATTTAGACACCAACACGCTCAACCTATCTTAACGTTACAGTTACCGCATAGAAAAAATAACTAGGCACCGCGCAGTTACTTTAACAAAATAACGGCGTTACTTTTTAGCTTTCCATAACACAAAAAAAATCACAGAAAACGTCCCCCCCCCCCCCCAAATTCCCCAGTTTATTCCAGGAAGCCATGCACTATGGTCCATATCACATGAGCGAATGACGTGTTAGCGAACAGCGACATTTGGACGAATCGACGTTTTAGCGAATAACGGGGGGGGGGGGCATGTTAACCCCCCCCCCCTGCGCTGCGCTTACGCCGCTTCGCGGCGACAGTCTGCGGCGTCTCATTACAAAAATGCGAACCCACTTGGCCCACCCGCAAACTCAGCTTCGTGGCGGCCGACCACTCGCTAAAGTGTCATTCGGTGAAACGTGGGCGTTCGCTAAAACGTCATTGAATCAAGTGCGTGCCTCCCGCACTATATGGTAGATTTTGAAATTAGTCCTATACTTGTTTTTATGGAAAAGCACTGCACGTTTCCAATAACAAAGTTGACATACCAAACGGTCCTAATCCGCTCGAGATGAAACTCGTTGTCGAACGTTGCTATTGTCCGCAAAATAGAAGGTCCCGAAGTTTTGATTTTCGCTTCCAATTTTCTTCACTGGTTTGGGAGGGCGTTCGAGAATTACACTTGTGTTTTAAGTTATCAGCATGCAAGTGTTCCGTTGCAAAGAACAAGCGTGTGCGTAAAAATAACTAGGTGTTTTTTTTGTTTTGTTTTTTGTATCCCGTTTACACGTGGCTGTAGCCGCGTCGTGACTCGTGAGAAACTACGTATTCACGAGTTGGCGTAAAGCGAACATGACACCCGAAATGTCGAAGCACATCATTTGGAAAGTGCAAGGAACGGCTAGATTTACTAGTCCAATGATATCTCAATCCTCAAGAAACTGAAAAGTAACGACAATAGTCACGTCTCTACTTTCATCGTTACTCAAAAAAAAAAAAAAAAGTTGTAGAACTACAGTTACAAGTCACGTGTCCAAAAAGTAACGCGTTACGGTTAAAAATCCGCCCCCCCCCCCCCCCCAAAAAAAAGAAGAAGAAAATAACGAAGTTACAGCAACGCGTTAGTATACCCAAGACTGTCTGGAGCCAAACTTACCGTGCTGGCTTCGCTAATTGATATAGCTCGGTTCAAGCTCAATTCAAAGAATATTAAGGAATTACCAGGAAGAAGTGCCAATAGAAATTTAAAAAAAAAAAGGAACAACATAATTAGGTTTCAGCCTGCGTGAACGGAGCACGAGCAGTGCCCCGCTCCAGGTCCGCCGCGCGCAACTCACGACGGGGGTAAAACACAGACAAGGGGACCGTTTGGGCACTTTGGGCGCGTCGCGCCAACACCACGTGACCGGAAGTGTGGGGGATGCAGTGGGGGAGAAAGAGAGCTCTTAGGAATGTCGCTTCCTGTCGGAGAGTTCACGTGACCCGGCGGTCAAATTCCTGCGACGCCCTGAGGCTTGCACCGACTTTAGAAGAGCCGGCGAGGCTCTTTTGTTGACTAACTCTCAAGGTGCGCGTCTCTTTGTTTTTTTTTCCCTTCATCGTCTCCTCGCTAAGGAGGCAATGGGAGCGCATGCCGCAAACGCCGCACTAAAAACCACCTGTTGCTGCAGGGCCGCCAAAGCTGGGTCTTTCTCCCCTCCTTCGTTCGTCGCCGCCATAAAAAGGAACGGCTTCATTTCGAGCCGCGATGCACACCCGGCCCATCGTCGTCGTCTCACCCGTTTCCCACAACTGGGGTGTCTAGCCGCACTCGTCAAACAGCGCCGGTTTTCTTGGTGGGGCTCTTTCTCGATACGCATCGCGAACGTGCTCCCTACTCAGATTCTCCGCACGGTCGGCTCTTGTTATACATTATTTATACCGTAAAAACAGAACCCCGCGGAGGGCGAGAACGCGCAACATGCTGAGCCTGGTCCCTTCCAGTTCCAAACAAATTAAGAATCACCCATGCACTCATCATACACGACACGGACGCCATAAACGAAATCCGGAGACAAAGAGGAATAGCGGACGACACGACACAAGATCCGAAGGCGTGTGTATGTTTTCTTCCTCCTTTCTTTTGTTTTCGTGTGGACGGCTATACTATATAGCCGTTTACTCGCAAAGCAAATCTGCTGGTTTTGTTTCTTTTTTTGTCGAGCTGTTTGTTATTTTATTGATCATTGTCTCGAGGTTTAGCTATGGTGCCTGGATCGCGTCTCTGACTGGTTCGTATAGCGTCCTATCCCGCCCATACATCAAAAGTGGTCCCGAAGTGGCAACAAATGGCGTCACAGACGCCGGAGTGTCATGCTGTTGACTGTCGCGATCCTGGCGGTTGGTCATCGAAATGCCGGCGAAAAGCACGAGAGAACGTGAGTGTCGCTGTCGTCACGGCGTCCCAACTTACGGCTGCTTTGACTTCCGTGGACTGTCACAGTGGAGAGCGACCTACAGCAGAACAGGCGTCTGCCACATCCACCACAGCTGCTGAGACACCACCAGGGTCGCGACCGGCGACAGCATGACACTTCTATGACGTCATCAGGCGGAAATCGAGGGACCACTTTTTTGGCCACGGTAAACACACCAGTCGGAGGCGCGTTCCAGGCACCATAGTTTAGCTTAATATGTTTCCCGACCAACATTCTCTTCTGGTAAATCAGACGCTCCGGTTTCAGAAAGCACGCCGGAGTGGCGTAGATTCACGACTCCACGTAACACTCCACGGCGCCCTACGAGCACGTACAGTTCTTTAATGGCATGCCGTGCAAGAGAAGGAGAAAAAGCGCGTGAAAAGTACGCCCGTAGCGCCAGCGGACTCCTTTATTTTTTATTGGGTGTGTGTGTGTGTGTGTGGGGGGGGGGGGGGGGGTTAGAGAGAGAAAGAATTACTGAACGAAATCTGCGACGATCGAGCGTAGTCTGGACGTCATATGAAGTTGAAGCCCGCCCATTACTTTGTGTACAATATGTGCTGGAAAGACGCCAGATAAGCGAGAGCAGCCACAGTGCTGGAAGACTTAGAAATCTGGTGCGTCTGCTTTCCCGCAACACTTGGGAGAGACGGCGGGCGGCAACAGGCAATTTCGGTGCTATCTATGACTCGATTCCCCCAGACTAGGCGCGAAACGAATACCGGCGCGCCGACTTCCTCGGCGAACCTGCGGAGGAGCCGAACGAATATCGTGATTGCCGGAAAAGGTCTTGAATCAGCAACGCAACCTGCATGCGCTTCGACACTCGGCTTGACGCTCTCTTTGTTCAACGTCTCCAACCAACTGTGGCGCACAAAAGGAGAAAATAAACTTTTCGTCGAAGGAACAGGCACAAAAGGGAACAAATCGTTTATTTCTTTTCTTTTCTTTTCTGCACCGCAGTTTTAGGTGTTAAACGACATGGTTAGCTACCACCAGCTCACCCGCGCACTTAGTCATGTCTCTAACCGATTCGCTCTTCTTTTTCTTTTTTTTTTTTTCGGGGGGGGGGGGGGGGGGAACAGGGTTGTACTGCTTGCCGTAAGTCGCGGTGATATGTATATTTGTCAAATAAAATCCGCCCAGTTTGTTTTCCACTATTACCCTGCATCTGCATCTGCATCTCTCTCTCTCTCTCTCTCTCTCTCTCTCTCTCTCATATATATATATATATATATATATTGTTTTATTATTTGTCCACGGAGTCGACGGCGTCAACAGGCAACCGAATTTCAAAAGTCCGTAGACGGGCCCACGTGCGGCATCCTCCCCGAGGAGCGCTTCCCCTCCTCCGGGGGCGATCTCCCGCCCGTGACGTCAGTCCCCTCTGGGTGGTGTTGACCAGCCGGGCCAGCGGCAGCCTCCTCCTCGAGGGGGAAGAGGGGGGCGCTCAGCGGGAGAGGAGGGCGGGAGCCGCGGAAACCAGACGCCATTACGGCGTAATGACGCCGATGCCGAGTCGTTTAGGCGGGGAAGGCTAAATAACCCGAGGCCGGGCAAACCGCTTACCGAGCGTTTCCTGAGTCGCGGGGTCCCTCCCTCGCTCGATGCGAAGGTGGCCCAGTTTCGTAACCCTTTCCGGACACCGCCTGCGACGCTGGCCACGAGCGTGTCCCCGCACTCTGACCGCTTTATGGCCGTCATTACCGAGACGTCGTCCCCTCCCGTTTTCTCCGGCGGGCGTCCTCTTCGCTGCCTCCGTCGACCTCCGCGCCGACCGTGTCCCATTCGTCCGGCACTCGACGAGCCGGCCTATTCATTAGCGGACCAGCTCCCGACTGGCACTGCGACGCCCGGCGCTGCGCCGCCAGGGTGCACCGGTCGTCAAGAGGACCGCCGATACCTATAAAGTGCCTCCGTGATTTCTGCAGCGCCCCGCCACTTAGGCTAGAGAGAACAATAGTATTTGAGGACACCTAAGATGATAACGACTTTGACGGAATCGTTTGGCAGACGGTCGAAGGCGCGGTGACGGTTGGTTGATACTCCGCCACAGCGCACGCGCACATGCTATTCGTGGCGGCCACTGCGCCACGACCGTCGTCATGCACGTGTCGATCCCAGGAGCGTCCGAAATGTTCGGGAGCAGATGTGGGCGACGGGAGGGAGGGGAATTTCCGTCCCCTTCCCTGGAATTGTAGAAATGTCTTGGGAGGGCTTTGCCCCTCCCCCGTTTCCCTCCTCCCCTCCTCCTGTTTCGACGCTACAAGTCAAGGGCGATTCACACACTTGCGTCGGTGGTTCGTGTCCGTCCGAGTGCCACTCAACGGCTTGCAACGTACGGGTTGCTACGGCAACAGCTGCGTCGGCTTCAACAAAACCGGTTTTTACACCGTTTTGTTGGAGCCGACGCTGCAACGTTGCAAGCCGCTGTAGTCGTACTCGGTCGGACTCACGCAAGTGTGTGTACCAACCTTTCATCCTCCGTGCTCCGATGCCTAAAAAGTTTGTTCTCGAGGTAGCGGACGATTTGCTGAAGACAGGGTTCAAGACGTGCTGCATGTTTCTGTGCCCATTATCGGAGCTCTGAGGACAAAGGGATTAGCGCTCGGCGCAGGTACCACGGCAACTTCCCACGCACTAGACGCAATTTCGAATTTCGATAGAAATAAATCAGTATCTCGCATAGTTCTATACAAAACACACAAAATATTACAGGAGGACGCTTAAGCTTAGCCTTAAAAGAGTGGAACGCGATAGCGAAACATTTAAACATATAAACTCCCGCTCGCTACCATGCCGTGGCCTAGTCAGTAGCGTGTCTGGCACGCACGGAACCAAAGGGTTGTGGGTTCGAATCCCGCCTAAAATTCTTCAAGGCAAACGAATTACTTTATAAAGTGAAATCATTTGAGACATGCGGCGACCTTTGATTCCCATTACATGTCATGTTTTTTCATCACTTTTATTAAACGCGTGACGTCACGCTTCACGTGAGCGTTGTGTGTTGTTTGAACTTCCCGCGCGAAGTCACGTGGCTGTGACGTCATGGCCCTATCGACCAATCAGGATTTTCCCGTCACAACGCCACCGACGCCGGCTTTTCTGCGACACGAACT
This sequence comes from Ixodes ricinus, assembly GCA_037355805.1. Lineage (NCBI taxonomy): Eukaryota > Metazoa > Arthropoda > Arachnida > Ixodida > Ixodidae > Ixodes > Ixodes ricinus. Next base: position 32,230 of record JAZHYW010070351.1, on the reverse strand, counting down.
CCTCAACGCTATCGCGTTAAAAGCAGAGGCCCACACAACGAGTCCCCGGAAAAGCCCGACGCATACTGAAGCCAAGAGTACGAAAGAATGCTCCAAGTTTTTAACGCGACTCGATGAAAGGGCGGCGGGTGGCGCCTGAGACAAATGTCCGAATCCGACACCGGAAACCCGGACAAGTCGTTTCATGCGGCGCCCGCGTATCGCGTGAGCGTCGGAGGCCGACTATCGCAAACCTTGAACTTCAAACTGCCGCCTTTGTTTACGCGAGGAGCAGAGCGCCGACGAGCCTGACTACGCGCGTCGGGTCGGAGGTGCCGTGCCGCGATCTTTCCGGATCGAGTTGTGAACTCGGCTTGGCTGCACCCTCCCACGGAACGATTGTGGGGCGCCACCGCGAGGAGGAGACGATCTATGACCTGAGCGGAGCAATCTCCGTGCGCAGCCAGGTAACGGCTACCTGAGGCGACGCCGCGGCCAGCGCTGGATTCCGCCGGATGGATATCGAACGCTCTATCTGTTTCTTTATACGCATTTACGGTATAAATATAACACGTACGTGCCTGCGTGAGTGCGTGCGTTTCGACGAATCCTTTATAAATCACGTTAATGTTCCGATCCGGTGTCTATTGATGAGACAGGGAAAACAGTTTCACAAAACGCTGGAAGGAAGTCCGTACACTCGAAATCTGTCTGGAACTCCTCCTCGAAAGAATCCTCCTCAAAGACTCCGGCTTTTGTGCGAATATAAATTACGCTACTTCCGTGTTATTGCAGGATTTGGGCCACCTCGAGTTAAAACGCGCATAGCCCGTCGCACTTGTCGCCGAACGAAATAGTTTAAACTAGTGAAGATTATCCTGATGCGTACATTTCCAGTGTGCTAGGCTCCGCAGAGAATAAGCCAGCGAAGGACGGGCCAAACAGCACGCCAGCGCCGCTCTCCAGTCATAAAAAGAAAGCTGTCACGCCGATGCACTTGGAGTTCGATTCTGAAAGAGCCGTAAACGACACTCGATCTGGCTCGAGATCGATTGCACACAGTCGTTTGGATGCGTTACTTACGACCCTTTGCTGGACAGTTCGAGCCTTCAGGAACGTTTCAACGTTCGCGTTAACGACGACGGTACGCAGCGCATGCAAATGCGCGTAAGTTGGAAAACGGCTTAAAGTTCGCTTGTCCCGTAAAGTTTTGAGGAAGGGCAGTACTTCGCGAAGTGGGTTGCATAAATAGCGGTTTCCGCGAAACGGCTGACCCCGAGTTCAGCCCAGATTGCTATCGCAACGCAGCCATCGGGTAGGAAGTGTGACGGCGCCAATGCGACACAATGAGCAGACCTTGGGAAATACAAGCGCACAGCACGCGACCGAAGATGGAGTAATGCATGGTCTCGCTACTCTCTCCGTTCTTCGTGTTTAAAAAGGCAATCGGAACATTCTGGAAAGTCCGTGAACTCATACGTTAGTGAAAAATACGCCCCTAAAATGTCCGCGCAACAAATGGCAAGAATGAAAAAAAAAAAAGTAAAGTGAGAAACGTTTTAGCTGCATTGAGACTCGCACCATGGACTTTTCACACCGAGCATGAGTCCAGTAGACACAGCCGAAGCTACGAGCTAATTGGGGCAATCAAACAGCGTGAAAAGCGCAAGTCACTGGGCCTTTCCTGTTAATGATTGGTTCAGCGATGATAGAACACATAACAGAAACACGACGAACATCTTGATGGTCACGAAGATAATAGACCCCGGAGAGGGGAACAAGGGGACGAAGGACAAACACAAATCTCCAAACACAGCTAGGTGACTGGCGCGCGATCAAAAAAAATCCGCCTGGTCCTGGTCCTGGCTTTTGGTCGCGCCGCACCAGTGATCACCTAGCTGTGTTTCGAGATTTGTGTTTGTCCGTTGTCCCCCCTTGTTCCCCTTCTCCAGGGATTATTATCGTCATTCTTGTTCAGCTCGCTTGAATTATCATCATGATGGTCATGTCGTTTAATAACACCTGAGACTGTGGAGCAGAAAATGAAAAAAACAAAACAAAAACTTTTAGTCTATAGGAGACAGACACAGAAGGGAACGTCTGTTCCTTCGACTAAAGATTTGTCTTTTGTGTTTTCCCTTTTTGCACCACGGTCTCAGGTGTTAAAACGACACGGTGCGCACTTACAGTCTTTTCACCACGATGGTGCTCTTTTGGACGCTATCTGATTGCTCGTCGGCTGCGTCTGTACCTTGAGCTGAACCGAGCCCCTGACAACTTCAGAAACGCGGGGCGGGGCAATGTGCGCGCTTCTTGCTTCCACATTCCTGTCGGCTAATGCCCCAGACTCACAGGATGAGCTTTCCTCGTGATCTGCAGACGCGCGGTTCTTATAACCCGCAGTACATCGTGCATCGTGCAAAAGACGGCCAGTGGGGCCGTCGTACGAGGAAGACCTCAGACCAGGCACGTAGCCAGGATTTCGTTTCGGGAGTGACAACATGCTGTATGAGGGGAGGGGGAGAGAAAATCCCAGCAAAACGGAAGATTCTTTTTTTTTGTGGGGGGGGGGGCATGCTTCCCCCCCCCCCCCTGGCTACGTGCCTGCCTCAGACAGTGTCTGCAAGTCGTCGTTTGTATGGTGTACTAGCGGCGCCGGAGCGCGGCTGTATACGCCCAAAGCTGAGAGCGTCCGATTCAAATCGAGGCAACCCTTTCAATCGATACGCAATCGTACTGTGGGGAGCAGCCCGCTGTATAGAACGGAATACGCACATCGGCATATTCAAAACCCAGTGATGGAAGCAGCATTTGATCCTTTTGCAGCAGGTTCTGGAGCATTCAAAATACTGGTTTGGAGCAGCCGCTGACGCATTTGGAGCAGATGCCAACATCTGATAGTGCATTGATTGAAAATTAAAAAAAGTGATTGCATTTATAAATTAGTTATTCTGTGATAATGATTGACAGCTCCTCTTTGATACTGGAGCATATTACTTATCGCATTTTGTAATAAAAATAAATAGAATGCAAACAAGAAACACAGCCTTTTTTTTTTAAATAAGGCTTTGGTCAGAGCGGAGTCCATATAAAACGGGTACCAAAAATGGTTGAAAATAAATCATAGCCCAAATCTTCAGTTGCGATAAAGCCTCCCTCTCATCCTCGTTTTACACTCGGTAGTTTAATTGGTTCGTAAATATAATTTCTGCAAAATGCCTGCAAAAACCAACATATCCGCTACACCAATGAAGACGCGTCCCCCAAGTTTTATGAACCCGCCAAACTCGAGACTCTAATATCATAAACTACAAAACCAACCACTGACAAATATTATGAAAGCCTACACTTGTACTTTAAATGTGACACTGCTTTTCGGCGGCGTTGGAACCAGAGTTAAATCAAAGTTCGCTGCTCGTTCATTCGACAGCTGCACAAGAACTACCGTATTTATTCAAAAATAGAGACCCATGGCTTTGTTTTTTCTTATCTTTTTTTCTCGGCTGTTTCCCTTTTTTAAAAACAATTATTAGAGATTAATCTGCAATGAAGACAAAGAAGGTCAATCTGTAATAATCCTGAGAATGAATTCCGTGCCTATTGCGCTAACCCTCCAACAGGTCAGTCGCTGCTCCTAGAACTCCGGTGCAAAGCGGTGAAGCCCGACGCATGCACGCTCATGTGTGGTGAGATGTAGTGAAGGTTGACGGGAGCGGCACAAGTGCCGCGGTACTCTGTAGTCACGGCACGAAGGCATGTGGCAGACATGATAATCGAGTGATTTCATTAAGTACAACATCCTGGTTCTGTCTTAACACAGTATACCACCAGCCTACTATTTTGCAAAGTTTTCTGGAGAATCTTTTAGTTCCTAACATCGCAGAAATCGTCTGGTAGTTTAGACGATGTCGGCGATCAACTGGCCAGCGCATCAACCGGCCAGAGTGATGCACGAACAATCCCTATATTTCGTTTCACCTGAAGTCTACGCTACAGCCGACTCTACGAGCCAATGGGACCAATCAAACAGCATAAAAGCGCGACATCATGGCATTCGTCTCCCTGTGCGTGTTTTTTCATCGGCTAAACCAATCGGGTGCAGTGAATGCCCCGTGACTCGCGCTTTTAGTATGTGTGTTCGAGGTTGTATGCGTGCGAGCTTTGAATTGTGCTCAGACCTATAAGATGAAACAAATTTTATGTCCAGTAGCGACGCCGTGAAATATATTCATACCATTTTTCTTTCCTTCTACTTTTCGAAATATTAGGGCCGACCAATATTAAATTATTTTTAAATTTTGCTTTAAGCCCATTCTGGCGCAGGTGGCAAGTCTGAGCGAAAATGGCGCTTTGGCGCGAGATGTAGCAGACTTTCGTTCATGGCGCAATTTGGCGCAAATGGCGCAGCACTTCCATCACTGAAAACCCTATATACTGGGAGTTAGTTGTTCGTCGCAGACTTAAGAAGTAATCCGTTACAAGTAACGGATGACTTGTAATCCGTTACTTTTTCAAGTAATTTTGTAATTGTTACGTTACTTTTCTGAGGCAGCATTTTGTAATGTAATTTCGTTACAATCATTGGTAACGGATTACTTCAATTACTCGTTACTTCTTTTTTTTTAATATAAACCTATTACAGAAAGTGGAGCAGGCGATTCAGCAGCATACAACCTAAAAAGTTACAAAAAAAAAAAACATCGTGAAGGGGAGATATATTACCGAAAATAAAACACGATTTTTTGTATGATCGTTCACTAGAACCATTCGAAAAACGTGCAAGGCCTATACAAATATGCGAAAAACAAAGATCAAGACGACAACGCCAAGAGGTTTTGCCTCTTTCCATCGCCTTTCATCCCGTTTTTCTTCTCCCGAGTATGGGGAAATGAAAAATAGTATTGCAGAACAATTTTTATATATTTTTTTGAAAACATCAAGATTGTTTTTACTGTTTTCTTGATGAGTGTACGGGAAAAGTAACGTGAAAGGAATTTGTAACGTAACGAGTAAAGTAATCCGTTACTTTTCAGCGAAAGTAATTTGTAACGGTAATCCATTACATTTGAGGCTCGGTAATTTGTCACTGTAATCCATTACATTTTTCAAGTAACGGGCACAAGTCTGGTTCGTCGGTCAGCGGAGGAAACAGCGTGCATCACCTCCTCGGGTAACAGCCCTGAGCTGCCCGCTCAAGACCTCGCCGCCTTGTTCGATTCGGAACGCCGATATACCTGGACCGACCTTCCGATTCCCAAGTGCTTTCTCGGACGGCGTGGACTTGAAATGACACGAGGCAGAGCCAAGCGATCGCTCAAAAACGCGTTCGCCGCCGAGCGCATTCTTTGTTTCCCATGCCCCCTTTTCCTGGCCACAGCTCTCACCCAGCAGCAGAAAGTCAGCCGCTGCTTGAACTTCTCTTTGTCTCTCTCCCTCTCAATCATTATGTCACACACGTGTGTGCGTTCATGCGTACGAAAGACGGGAGAGGGGAGCGGCTATGTTTCTCGCTCAACAATATTAGCCGTGTCCACGGAGGATCGCCCTCGACAAACACGCCGTCGAACATAGCGCCGTTCGGTCAATAGAGAGCGTCGGTAAGGTTGGCGTCGACCGAACACGCTGGTTCGTCTCGAACCTGAAAAATTGGTTGCACATAAAGAAACGAGGTACCTCTCTGCAATGAAGCACGGGACGCAGCTCCCTACGTGGTATTCCCACCTCAAATACCTCAAATCGGAACCAATCGCAAAACATTTGAAGTCATCTTTAAACCAACGTATAAAATCGAAGTACACAAAGTGTGATTTGCTGACATTCATACACACTGACAGGGTATATATATATATATATATATATATATATATATATATATATATATATATATATATATATGTATATATATTTCTTATTAGTGTAATAGATATGTTTTAAAAAAGAAGGGAAAGCTACACTTATGTGCTTTGTTTAGGTGAGTTATACGGCCAGGGGGACATTGTATAGGGGGCTAATCGTAACGATCACTCGGCTAATTAATAAAAATTTGTTAATTAACTTTTTTTAATTAGTGAAAATGGACATATGGTTCCAATTAGCAACTGGCAGCGTCGCAGTCTCTGGCCAAGGAATTCGATGTCTGCGGGTCTGTTTCCAGCACTACATTTCAGTACAGCGAGGTGGGCTCCTGCGAAGCACGGGGTCAGGAAAGCTACCACCGCGCTCTGGGATCTTCTGAACCGAGATTCAATCGGGATCCGCCCGTCATGATCCCCAACGAGGTGTCTGTCGAGACGCTCCTGACAGAACTCGTGGACGGTGGTACGCGTGCAGTGCATTCAAATCCGCCAAGAGATACGACAGCGCAGTTGACGAACCGTATGGGGCGTGGCGACACAGGGTTTCAACATTCTAGATGATGGTGTTGTTGGAGTGAATTTGGCCCGTGCTCTCCTCGCTTGCCGGAGTGGCAAGCTCGCGCTACAGGACCGCCTTTTATCGAAAGCACACCATAAACTACACTTCTTTCAACCTAACGACTAACCCCAAAGGCTACAAGTGCGAGCGTTTTACTTTCGATGGTGCCTCAGCGGCACGAGCGCTCGTGCAGCCGAGAGCACCAGTCAAAGCCTCCAGCTTGTACTTGGAGCCTTTCCACTTAGACCATGTGAAAAACAGTTCGAATGCCACATAGCGAAGAGACGGAGGCTTTCTTTGAACTGTCGCCGTTAGCTGCCACCTTTATTGCCTCATAATCATTAAATTCTTATCGGCGTTCATATGCACGGGTTCGACAATTTGTTCCCCAGAGATGGGCGAGGCTCCTCCCAACAGCGTTCCGTGAGGTACACGCCCAGGGCCTCCGCTCCAAAACCGACGAAGAAAGAAAGAGCGGCGGCCCCCTGTCTGCCCGTCGATCCAGTTTCCGAGTCGCGGAATATCCACGTTAATCCACACAACCGCGCTCATTGTCTGGCTCCCATGGCGAGGCCGCGGCGATTAAGCGCGGCCGGGGCGAGGCCCAGCACCGGCCGAGCTACGGACGCGCAAAACGCCGTCCGGAAGCGACGCGGCGATCCAGTTCCAGGAGGACCCACCCCGCCTTCGTGTAGGCCGGTCGAGCGCCGTTCCTCGATTCCCGGGTCACATTCGTGGTGGGCGCCCTGCATCGGCCCGTCGGCACGCACTTCATCGATGCAAATGCACCCGTTAATGTTCATCGTGTATATACCTTCAGATCGCTCGAAGAACCTCCGATCGGCTGGTCTGCTGCTGACAAGCACACACGACGAATGCCTGCCCAGCTCACGAATGTATACGGAGCACTCACGAGAAAAGAGAGCCGCGTTTTTCGGCGCGGGTAAATAAACTCTATGCATCGCAGAAACCTCGAACTCCGTGGGAATGGGACGCCAGCGGTTGGCCGGGTTGGGATAGACAGCATGCGTTTGAGAATACCTGGATCAAAATAGATTTGAGAAAGACAAAATTTCTCAGAGTCAACGTCCACCTAAGCCTAACATCGTCAAGACAAGAACTGACATTACGGACGCATATGAGATATATATCAGTGAAAAACAGTTGTGTGAAAGAAATATAATATTGTTTAAGTTTTTTTATTGTTGTTGCTGTTTGTTTTTTTTTTTTGCACCGAAATAGATGCTACAGAGGCCCACAATGTTATTTCTTGTCTCGACAACATTGGGCTTAGGTGGACGTCGGCTCATAGAGAAAGTTCATCTTTCTACTTTATCTTTTGATCCAGGTGACGTCATCTTCTCAAACTTTTGCATCCTATCACAACCGCTAGCGTCTCATTCTCACAGAGTTTTGAGCTTTCTGCGATGCATATTTTATTTACCCGAGCCTAGAAACACGGTTCTCTTTTCTTGGCAACACCCTGTGTAACATCTCACCTGGCAGCAGTCTTGTACACGTTACTCGAAGAAAAAAAAAGATAGATTACTTGATTACTTGAGAAGCAAAGTACTTGGTCGTTACTTGAGAAAGTAAACGTTACTTCCGATTACTTCACAATTTCAATTTTCTGCCGGTCTGAAAACGCGGGTCTCTCCTACTCGTCCATTACTGGATTTTAATCACCGTATTAAGAACCACGTATCTTCTTAATCCACCAATTGTGGGAAACCGTCCTCGTGTCAGAGATTGGCTTCGAAGATTTCTCGTAACGGTAAGTAACGGTTACAAATAATTTCAGTATTTCCAAAAGTTTACTGTTGCGATTACTATAACAATAAATGTAATCAAATCATTCCAATATTACTCCCAAAAAGTAATCGATTACGAGTAATTTGATTACTTGTCCCGAACACCGTACAAGTCTGTCTGCCACACGCTTCTCGAAGCAGGCGTTCTGGAACATCGGCGTAACGGCGCCCACGTCCACAAAACGTTACTCCGCATACATATGTCTGGAGAGCTTCGCTGGCCACCGAACATGAAAGCTGCACAGTAAAACTTGCCTATACTTCGGTTTCCTTCTGAGAACCCATTCTTCGTTTTCCACTCATTCGCGTTATATCCGTTGGCGCGTATGCGTGTCATCGTTACACCCGCCCCTGACAACTTTTCGTTTTTAGCTTTCTTTCTTTTTTTCTTGCTGTTGTTTGTTTCCGCCCCTCTTCGATGTCGCACTCGTGAATCACGGCGGGAAGTTTCGTGGAGCAACCCGCCTTCCCCCGCCTCTCTCTTTCGGCGGCATCTGGGGCACTGCGGAACCGCACTGCTCGATAACATTCGGCCCGATGATGAGCAGGCGTGCGCACGGATCGAACGAATCACGGACGGAAGACCAAAACGTTTGCTGTTTTTTTTTTTTATTATTTATTCCCTTTCGAATAACATAAGCGAACCGGAGAGAGAGACAGAGGAATCAAACACGTCGTCACGGTCGTCGACGACGGCCCAGCGCCGAGTAGTACAACCGAGAACTGGACTCTTGTCCCGCGTACGGCATTTTGAAGCCCTTCGACAGGACGTAACGTTTAAAAAGCGTCGACGTATTTACAATAGTAATTCGCGAAAGGCGGTACTGATATGTCACGTTCCTCGCGTACGGTCAACCGTGAAAGCCTGCTTGCTATCCGAATGTCCGCGTGTTCGAACAAAGGTACAGACAAAACATGTAGACACGCGGTCCTTCGTACACAATTATAATTTTCTTCCTTTCTTTTTTATTTCCTTCCGGATAGTCGAACGTAGTCTAAAAAGAAATGGCGCCGGTGCCATTCCGTTGCTCTTTCTTCACTTTCCCCTGTCAACGCGCGTCCGTGTAATTTTTGTTTCTTCTTTCTTCTTATGTTCTTTGATGGACGGCGGCGTCTTTACAAAGTATACCACTGTAACACTGTGTTCGGCGTGGCGTACAACAACAAACGAAAGGGAATGTCGTTCCCCGACCTGAGACGACGTAGCAACCCCACATCATCGAACTCTCAGCGACACGTAACATCCACCTATAGCGTTTGTTTCTCCTCTCTTCCGTCACATAACGTACGCACAAAACGTGTCAGAATTAAAATAATAATAATAATAATAATAATAATAATAATAATAATAATAATAATAATAATACTAAACAAAAAAAAACTGAAAATTACGCTCAAGGAGACTTTTGCCGAAAAAAAAACCTCAACGCAGTCAACAACTTTTCCGGTCCTTATAAGCCGATGGGTTTAAAATTAAGTACTAATATTTTACGAAGTCACAAAAAGTTGTCAATAAGGCGCTTTGTCGTGTCTGCGAGCAGTGTGTTGAAAATTTGCTTGAAGTGGGACGCGGCTTTAAAAGTTGCATTACACTCACGATCATGGTACAGATTACATGCCGCGCGCACCGAATGTCGAATAACTTTGTAAATCTATGATGCTTTGGTACGATCCTTCGCTGCAATACGAGGATGCAGAGTGGCTTGGAGGTGCTTTGTTTGCTTTTTGTTTTTTAATTTGTGTGTTTGTGGAGAAGGAGGGAAAGAAAGGAGGAGGAGGAGAAAGGGAAGCGCATCACTCGTTTTTTTTTCGTTTTTTTTTTTCGTGGTATGTAACACGACAGAACTCCAACAGCATTTTATATCGAAAACGTCACAGGTGACTGCAGCAAGCTTGTAACAGAGCGTTAGAGCTCGCTCTAACGCTCTGTAAACGCGTTAGAGCGAGGAACGCCGGCGTCTGGCATTTGGCTCTCGCGTTCGAGCGCGTTCGACGAGTGCAGTGGAGACAAAGGCAGCTATAGCTTTAGATGTACCCACTAATCGTTCCAATCAGAGCTCGGCATTCTGACATCCCCTCTCGTCTCCTCCTCGCCCTCAAGGCTCTGTCCTATTCCGACGTCGAGCGCAATCAAACGCGGCGATAGCACTGCGGACACAGATACTGATTGGTCGCCGATACCGAGTGCCTGCTCGTCGGCTAATGAAACGCGCGCGTTCTGCGCTATACGCTGCCTTCGCTGCGCTCAACGTCGGAGTACAACAGAGCCTTCAGTTTCTCGGCGCATAAAGCGCCGTTCACACTCTTGCGACCGAGTAAGACCGAGAGAGACCAGACCGGTTTTTAAGCCTTTTGCGACTTTTTAGGACCGGATGCGCTGCAGCGGAGCTGGTCCTAAGAGATCGCAAGAGGCTTAAGAACTGGTCTTGTCTCTCTCGGTCGTACTCGGTTGCAGAGTGTGAACGAGCCTTAAGAGGCAGCGTTGTGCTGCACCACACTCTTGGCCACGCTGCTCGGCGTTAGGACGTTTTTGTGGCCTAAGTCTTGTAACCTCTCGACTCTCCCTGAAAGTTGACGATACCTTTCTGTTGAGTCATCTTTAACATTTTTTTTCTTTTTTTTAGGTTACGCAGGGGCGTTAACACATCACTATATTGCATGGATAACAGTTTGATCATCACACGCATCCGATCCGCAGACTTCGTATCCGCATCCGAACCGAAATCGACCCTCAATCTGCGCATTCATTTTGCATCATAAAAACAAGCATGAATAAAAATTAAAAAAAAAGCATCTGGATGGTATCTTATAAGTAGGGCTCCGTGTTTTCGGATAAATCCGAAAAACTCCGAAAACACCCGCCGGTAAAATTTTGGTGAATTCGATTTATCCGATAAACTCCGAATATTTATGTGTCAATGCCACTCCCCCCCCCCCCCCCGGCAAAAAAAAAAAGAGTAAAATATAGATATATTTTTGTTTACAGTTTGATCAGCACAGAGCCAATGGTCCTGGGAAAATTCCACCATAATTATCTTTTAAATCTCGGACCGTTGTCAAAAGGGGTCTTGCCGCTTGTCTCTTCAAGGTTGATTCTGGGCAACAGGTCGTTCGTTGTACATTCGGGTCACGACAAAAACCACTCATTTGGTTTCCAGTTTCGGCCATGCGATTTGTGATTTAGAGAAAGGAAAGGATATGTTTGAGTAACAGTGAAAGCTTTGGACAATAGGGATTGTATAAAATTGGGAAGAGGGGCAGTTCAGACTCTTTACTACCTCCTTAAGCGCGAAACACATGTACGACGAAACCGTCCGATCCGACGTGCGGACTGCCAGAATGACCTTGGGGGCGAGGGTTTCGCAGCACTGGAGAGCGTTGAAAACCCTCGCTTCCGACCGCCGTATCGCCTGATCGGACGTCGGATCGGACGGTTTCGTCGTACATGTGTTTCGCGCTTTAACCACTCCACCTCGCGCGGCCGCGGGATAGAGTGATGGAATAGGATGGGATGACTACGAGCTTCCTAGCGACTAACTCCGGGACTTTATTGATTTTAAGGTATCGGCGTTTATCGAAGCGCCACTTGTGTGTGACTTTTGTCGTGGATAAATTAGTATTGCAATGGCAATGACACCAACGCCAGATTCAACTGAAGATATTTCAATTGATACAAGCGCGTTTTATTTTCTTATCTGGCATACGTTTACATTTGGTTAATATTTATTTAATTAATTTTTAATAGGAAACAGAGCAAAATTAAACTCCGAATTTCGGAGAATTGGGAATAAAACAAAATATAAACTCCGATAAACTCCGAAACTTCGGCAAAAAAAAAAACTCCGAAAAACACCCTCCGAATTTGACAATAAACAAACTCCGAAAACACGGAGCCCTACTTATAAGCCGTCTGTTTCCCTTTGTACTAGGAACTCTGCATGTAAGAATACGGTGAAGGTTATTTTATCCTATTCTGTTTTGTCGTATTTATAAAATAAGTGATCATCCTTCCAGAAACACTTCGTATCGCTGAAAAGATGATCACAGTTATGAGATCGTCTTGGGAGTCCGTGACACTGACACTCTGTCCAGAAGACGCGCTAAACACTACGGACATTTTAATATTTATTTTCCTTTTTGCTTCATAAAACTTACTTCAAGCAGACGCATATTTTATAAACATGAAAACTAACAAAGGACAAACTAATAGCATTGTGTCATCTTATTTAGGCCAAACCATAAAAAAGTGGGAGAGGAAAGGCGCTCTCTCGCCGGAGCAAAGTACCCGTGTATATGTGGTAAGGCGCGAGTACACCACTGAGAAATTATCACAATATTCAATAATTGCAACACCTCCTATCGGTTTCAGTTTTAAACAAGAACCCTCAACTGCGTGCTCGGAACCATAATACTTAAAAACAATTCAGTGCCAATTGTCGGGAAAAAGAAAACGCACACACACGCAACGTTTCGCTTGTCGAGGTTGCTGTGTAGAGGAAACAGAATATCGTCAACATTAACGGATTCAGACTAGTTCGCCTCTCTTAAATGATTACCCGCTAATGAGAAGTGTCTCTCCGTTGGTGCACTTGATGCCTGGGATGGCATGTATAAGAACTGCGCTATACAAGAATGAGGTGCGGAAACTCGTGCTGGCGCAAGTTCCACCACTCCAGAGGATCGAATTCAGTCTCCTCGATCTACTTGTATGCGAAGAAGCCATGCTTCTTCTAATTTCTTGTGGCTTGTGTGTTTTGGGGTTTCCTTGCCCAAAGAACGTTTTCCGCACACGCTTATGGGCCGCCTCAGCAAAAATGTAGATCCGGACCTGCGGATATCCGCAACCGCAGCCCCTGGCACCCACATCCAATCCCCTATCCGCCAAATCTGACTCATTTTTATCCGCATCTGCCAGTTTACTGCGGATATCCGCGGATATGCAGGGCTCTCCACACATCACTTTTATTCGCAAATAAGGAGGAACGTATTTCGTTACTTATTTTCGGTTGCGCCTACAACGAACGCAGCGCGCAGTCGACGATCACATGCCGTCTCATGCTGTCAAAATGAACGCGTCCATTCTCTAGGGGGCACGGCAATCGAATGAGACCGCCTGAATCGATCTCGATGTTCGTAATCTCCGACTGCGGAATGTGCCGTTCGGCTCCACCTTAGCGCGTCACTACTTCCCAGTTCTTACTTTCTATAATTTGGCTAGAGCGAACCGAACACCCCGCGCATATCGAGAGAGGTTCGAGCGGACATAACCCTAACACAGAGCGCGAACAGCTCGCCGCGGGGCAAGCGCCCGAGAGCGCTGTAGTCGGCCAACCAGTGACGTGACAGCTGCCGGCAGCGCAACGAGCCTGTTGTTAATCGAGAAGTGACGCGTGAAAAGCCGCGCATGCCAACCGGCTGGGAAGGAGGGGGACCCAGTCGTCGGCCCCAGAGATCTCTCCCGAGAGAGAGTTGGTCGGGGCCTCGTGTCCCGCGCTCTTCGAGAAACGGGGCTGCCGCCATGGCTACTCATTCGGCGGCGGCGGCAGAAATTTCGGTGGTCCGGTCACGATCTCGTTTTGAAATGCAGACGAGGGCGACACACAGCCGCACATGCACAGCGCGTCCTCCGGCGACCCGACGCCGGCGCAACCAGCGACGCGACCAGACTGACCTTTTGGCGAGCAGGGGACTACAACAACAACAATCGAAAATACGAACCACGTAGGTAGGACCAGCGTTGGCCACGCTGGTCGAAGGAGAGAGAAGGGAGTGAGCCGAGCAGCGGAGGGAAAAAGGCCAGACCACTTTCCCAGCCAGGGCCAAGGGCGATCACTCACGCGGGACGACCGGTCAGGTTTTTCTTTCTCAGCTGTCTCGCCTCCCTCCTTCGTTGTTGTTGGTGCAGTTTTTCATTTCGTCCTGTCCCCCTTTGTCTTTGACTCCGCGCAGCTTTCAAAGCCGCAGATTAATGGCTCGGCAAACCTCTCCGGCGTTCCGCGGGTTTCCTGCGGCGTCGACTGTGTTATGGCGAGCGCTTTTCAAAAGGACTGCCTGAGCACCCTCCGAGCCACGTCCGGTATATAGGCATACCATATATGTATAGAGTGCATACCCTGGGCAAGTAATGAGAACCATGCAGCTGGGAGGGGCCCAGATGACGTCATTGGTGGCCGCCTCGCCACTGAGCCAATACAAACAGTTCAATAAAAAGAGATTCCAAATTAATTGCTATCTGCAGTACTATCCTGGGTGCAGATTAAACCCTAGCTGAGGCGTAGGATAGATACGCCGATAGCAATCAATTTGTTAATATTCGGATATATTTACGAATATTCGTTAATATTCGCGTAATCGAGAATTGCGCGAATATTAACTGCACAAAAAGGGTTGATTTTGAGTATAAATAAGTCCCATGGAAGAAAACTTATTTCCTTTCTTTCTTGTTTTCTTTTGCACCAGAAATGTTTTGCTATACAAACCGTACTTGTATAAAAAAATCAAAAATGTACGCACGAACAATTGTTTTCGCATCGCTTCGCACGCGCTCTGTGATCCTTCGCAATCGTTCTGGTGTGAACTTCCCAAATAAAGTCAATAATAAGAAAGAAACACTGAATAATTCAAACAAGCCGACGGAACCCGCAGTGTTCGAAGTCAGACAAGACATAGCATACGCATCGCTTCTCTGCGCTTCAGGATTTACCAACTGAAGACGGGAAATGCCTCCGTGCCCTGTGCACAAAAGAGTGCACACGAAAACACTTGTCTTCCTGCGTTCCCGTTCAGAAGCAAGCAACCAGTGATACGTTGCCGTGTAGGAACGTGCAGTGAAAACTGAATAACGGGGTCGATATAACCACCCGAATAACTTAAAATGCTCCTCTTTCCCCCGCCTCTGCAATTTCGAAATCCCCTTCAGAAGCACCGATTGCGCCGTTTCGAAAGACGGCACCAACACTTCAGTCATTAGGGTTGAACACGCTAACGGAGCAACTGGTTAACATGGGAGAACACGCTTTGAAAGAGCCATTAAACCAGTCCTCAAACTGACCACGGCGTTAAGTCTTGCAACAGGCAACGTAAGTACAGACGTAACAAATCCCGAGGTGATCGAGGAAGCGTCCGTGCAAAACGCTCCTGCCGCCGTCTTCCTTCTCGGAAGCCGAGAACATATTCCGTACGCGTACCGGGAACGAAGCGCTTCCAAAAACCATCACACGGGAAAATGAAAGCACAGTAAATAATAAACGATCAAACTCAACTGAAAAAAAAAAATCATTTTTGCCGGATGGCATAAATAATATTTTATGGTGCTCAAAGTACGAAATAGAAAGAGACAAGAACCCCATTTTGCGAGACAGGCGTAGAGTTACGTCGTTCGCTCGCTAGACGCGGCAAGTAGCCAGTCGTAGGTGCGAGATACTAATTAACTCACCGTGACGAAGCACCTCGACACGTAGTTGCCTGCTAAGTTGCTAATACGGTCTCTGATGTCAGACACTAGAGTCTATAGCTTTCCCTTCTGCGGTCGCAGCATGGCTCCCAGTCGTTCGCGCGGGCCGCGGCGACCACGCCGAAGTCGTGACGGTGGCACGACGGCTTCGGGGTCATGCCGCGCGCAGCCCGTCCGTAATCGCCGCCGCCGCCGGGAACTGGCGGACCCTCGGACCTCTCGACGCGGTCACGCTGGACCCTGTCCAACTGGCATCGATGACGCGATGAGCGCGGCGATCCCAACGGGAACCAAGGTCGCTCGAAGGTCGCCAGAGACCTCGCGGAAAGGAGACCCGCCCTCCTCTTCAGCACGCGTCCCAGAGACAGCGCGAAACAATGCGAAGAGCGGAAGGCGGCGGCCATTTGGTATCTTTCAAAAGCGTGGCAATGCGGCTCGTGTCGGAGCGGCCGCGCGGCCCGTCAGCCACATAAACAAACACTTCATCTCGCAAGAGCAACAAGAAAAGCCGCGATGGTTCCTCGGGGAGTTTGACGAAACGCCTTTCTTCTCGTCTTTCCAGAAGCCAGGCCGAAAGATTTCGTCAGAGTGCGCGTAGGAAACGCATACACATGCCTAGTTCGTTTCTTTCTCCGTTTGCTCTTTAACATTTTTTTTTCCAAATATTTCGTTGCTGCTTCAGCGCTCCGATTACCGGGACCTCCGGTTTCGTCTCTTGCACAAGCGGGTCGCTTGAGATGTTTCGTCAAGAAGTGTTTCCATGCTGAGAGAGGTTTGTACTTCAGTTTGATTTTACAC
Organism: Ixodes ricinus; assembly: GCA_037355805.1. Taxonomy (NCBI): domain Eukaryota; kingdom Metazoa; phylum Arthropoda; class Arachnida; order Ixodida; family Ixodidae; genus Ixodes; species Ixodes ricinus. Next base: position 15,775 of record JAZHYW010070351.1, on the reverse strand, counting down.
TTAACACCACACTGGATGGTTCTTTTCGCTGGATGGTTCTTTTTCGGACGCCTTCACGGAGCGTGAAGGCGTCCGAAAAGAACCATCCAGCAGCTCGAGCCAAGTATCCAGCCGCCTTTTGCTGAGGTGCATTTCGTCACACATCCAACGAGGACCAAGAGCCAAGTCTTGGCAGTCGAGTCGAGCCCGTGTCAGGTGACTGTTGCCACAACAGCCGGCGGCACTGTGGTGACAGACTCGCCGCGGCATCGCTCTGTGTAGCAATAGAGCAGTGAATCGGGACGACAGTGCTGTCCGTCGGCTCAGTTCAATCAGTCTGGGGCACTATATTTAAAACGGTGCAAATTCATCACTTCGCGTTTGTTTTCGCTTTCTTCGTTCATTTTCTCTTTTCGGGCGCAGTAAAACCGACACAACTGACAGAAGAAAAAGAAGAAGAAAAATAAAAGTACTACGAACGCGACACGGTTTTTGCCAAAATCAAAGCTGCATTCGTGTGTATCTTTACGCTCGTCCACGGTACTCTATATCCCTCCGGTGTTCGTTCATGCCGCGTCGACTCTAGTGGTTCGCTTCGCATGCACTGAATGCTGCTAACGATGACAGGTTTATTCCCTCGTCCGTACACGACCGAGACAAGGCAACGCAAAATGAGCAGCGTGACGAATATAGTTCGCAGCGCCTTCTCTCCTTCCGCGCAAAACCGCCGCGCGGTAAACTGGGCCACTCGGGAATTCGAACCGCAAGGCGCCAGCCTCCCCGCCAAGAAAAGAACCGCTGGCTCACCCACGGAACCGTCCGTTCCGGAGGAGCCCGAGTAAACTCCAGCCGTACGCAGACTCGGAGAGAGAAAGGAAAATAGCTTATTAGAACAGAGACGATACTGGTCGAGGCTAGAGCCACTAGTTGAGTCCTCGCAAGGCCTTTGCACGCGTTCTGGTACAAAAACGCTATCTGCCTGCCATCCCAGGTGAATTTTTTTGCAAAAGGTACCTGTCGCAGGCGGTATACATCCTGCAAGCGGTACCACTTGCAAGCGTGCTCTGCGGGAAAGCAGATGTGCGGTCCGTCTTTAAAAGTGCATTCCCTTCAGAGCGAAGTGGGGACGCTCCTCGAACGGACGGCTACCCTGTTCGCGACTAGGACCGTCGCCCCGTCACTGCCCGCACCGCCTACTCTTTCTCCCCTTTGCCACGAGTTCTTTCCCCAGCCGATCCCGAGGAGACGCTGCAGACACCAGCCGACGGTGAGACCCCAGGAGGGCTATTCTGTTTCTTCTCCCTTTCCTTCGAGCCAATCTCTTTCTCTCCCGTCACACTGTCGGCTTAGTGGCGCCCTAAGTATAGCAGGAAGCGCCGCACCCGAATCGAGCGCCGAGCCGGACCTCGACGGTACAGCACCGCGCCGGCAGCAGCCCAGCGGCCTTCCGAGCGTCTCTGCACCGTGCGGCAGAAGAAGAACGTCGCCAAGCGGCGGCTGAAGAAGGACGAAGCCCCTTTTTATAGGGCTGCCCTGGATTCCAGCGCCGTCTCCGGCTCGTATTTATAGCGGGGGGAACGCGAGAACGAGACGAACACTGACGGCGCTCACGGAGGCTCGAGGATTCGACGTGGTCGACCCGACCGACCCAACCAGTGCTTGGCCGTCGGCTACGAACACGCCCGGGAAAACCCCTCCTCGTTGGCGCTCGCTTCCGGAGTGGCCCGTCCCGACGTCACCGCGGGAAAACTGACATGAAAAATTGAGGGGCGTACCGGGCACGTCCCGAAGCAATGGCCTCAGCAAAAGCGCAAGATTGTTAAATGCGTACCGAAAATCTACCGCCTCTGAACTGAGGAGCACGCTCCTTGGGAGGAGGCTGAAACCCTGGGAATCCGCGAGCCGACACATCAACTCAACGAGTATTGGAGCGAGGTCGAATGTTCACGTTTTTTATGATTGCCACGTTTTCAGTGAGTTCAGGTCCGAGGAACGTAAGGACATTGCGCGACGTTGTTAGAGAAAACACAACATTGGCGCTCTTTCGCAAAATTTTACCGGTTAGGTTAGTGCCCCAAATGAGTACTTTCCAACACAACATTGGTTTTAATGACAGCCATTCAATAACAGGGGTAAATTACCAGCAAAAAAACAAAACAAAAAACAGAGGTCGCTTGATCGTATTAACAGTGTCGCGCTGTGTACATGAAGCCATTCAAACGAGGAGGAGGAGGAATAAACTTTATTATGCCTATATATGGGTCTCTGGGTGGTTCTTTTAGTCCAGGGCCCCAACGCTGTCGGCTGTCAGCCTCGCCCGCCCGATCAACTTTAGTTGGTCGGCAGCAGTCGAGCTGAGCAGTGCGGCTTCCCAGTTCTCGGGAGTGGGATCAGGGTGGGAGGGAATGCTATAGGGTGAGCTGTGCAAAACCACGAGGTGTGTAATAAGGATGCATATTGTTCGCAGTGCGGACATTCGGCTTTGTAGCTTGCTTGTAGCTCTTCCACAAATTCAAACGAGCGTTCGAATAAAAACCGTCGCTGCCACAGGTTCTATTACTGTCATTACACTAAATTCTCCACTTTTATTTTTGTCGTCTATACCTATCCCCTGTTCATCCTTTAAGCTGAGACTGCAGCCAAAGCTACAAGCGCGAGCTACCCACGCTCCTGGCTTTGAGACGTGCATTACTAGCGTGAGCGCTCGCGCTGCGGAAGAACGATTCAAAGCAGCGACCTCGAGCCCTCGTGCTTGAGGCATTGGCTGCAGTCTCAGCTTAAAGTCCGACGACCAGACTCGAGATTCTGCAAGGCAGAAAATCCTTCTCACCTTCTCGCCATGGGGGAGGAGGAAAGAGGCAACGGTGGACAGGGTAGAAGGAAGGAGGAGAGGAGGAAGCGGGGGAAAAGTGGAAAGCGCGAACTGGTATAGTGTGAGCCTATGTCAGAACTTACTATCGGCAAGTCAGCCGCAGCGCGAGCGACGACAAAGAAAGGAGAAGAAAACATGGACGCGAGAACGCAAAATTGTGACTATTAAATTCAAATTCCTTATCCAATGCAGTCAGGCATTTAATTCCTTCCGAAGCACGCTTAAAAAAACCCTGACAGCCCCCAATATTTTTGTTTTTTGTTTGTTTTGCCAGGCGATGCATTATGGTGTTAGAAGACTACCCAATCAATAGTTTGCTCCAGCGTCACATATATTTTTAATAAAGTAAAAAGACGAAACTGCCCGAAACCGAAATCGGACTGGGGAGGAAGAAGAAATATAGAGGAGAAGAAAGATACCGGAAAGCACGTGGCTGTGCAACTTTTTTTGTTTAAATTCAACGTATTTGCAGCTTTTTAGAAGCCACAAAAAATGGGTATCATATTTTCTATTTTTAATAATGTGTGGGTGTCTTGATGACCCACTACTTTGATAATATTCGGTGGCTGTGCCTAAAACCATAAAAAAATGCACGTGACCATGGAGAAGAGAGTGAGCGCGACTCGAACCGGCCAGTTCTCGATCGGCGGTTTACGGGCGAGAAAGAAAACAAATTTCGAGCCGCGAATTGTTTTCTGCGTGGTTGGGCTCTCATAACATGTACAAATAAAAAACCTTGGCGAGCATAAATAGCAAACATATGGCGCAGTCGACAGGATTTTATCAACCGACTGAAAATGGACATTAAGAAGTGGCACTTTGTGCGCAGTCAAGTTTGGTTACATCATCACACCCGAAGGCAGGATTTCAGACCCAAAACAACTGGCAGACGTAAATAATTTCCAACATCAAGAAATGCAAAGCACCTCTACTCCTTCCTGCTGTTTGCCAACCACTTCAGACGATTTATAGAGGACTTCTCAGCGAGGACGCTACCCCTGCGAAAGCGTCTCGCCAAGGACACCGAGTTCTCTTGGTCAGAAAAACACCAGGACATCATCGACTGCTTGAAGCACACTTTAAAGAATCCTCCCATCCTCGCTAACTTTCGCAGTGACTGTCAGTCAACTGTGCACACAAACACGCGCCAGCCAGCGTGGCCTTGGTGCCGCTCTCACTCAGACGCAAGACTCCCAAGAGCGCGTGTTAGAGTACGCGCGACAGCCAGTTTAACTCAAACCTGCTGGAATGTACTAGGACTCTACACTGGGCAACCACTGAACAATTTGCTAGCTCCACAGTTCAATATGTTGACAGACAGTCTCAGCCTCCACAGACCTAAAGCACAGAAGGCGTCAGCGAGCTTCGCACGTCACACCGCTATAAGATTTGCCATCGCTCAGGCAAACTGAACAAAGCAGACGCTCTCTACCGGATGATGATTCAGACAGAGACCCAGAGTCTCTCAAATTCATTGGGACGGAGGTGGCTACACCACTTGCATGTATAGTAGTGGCAAATAACGATTGCCTATGCGAAGAACAAGAGACCAACGCAGGTCTGTCTCTTGGCGTGTGGGAGTTTACGTGCCAAAAGAACGAAGGGTATATCTGGCACGCCCCAGCGAGGGACAGGGGATTGATGTCGACCACCTGGGGACCATTCGCCGTACAACCGAAATGTCACAGTTACTCGGTGCACATTCCCAGCAATAAGCCCCCATCAGATTGCCAGCACTTCGTCCGGTGTTCGAACCCACCAGTCGGGATCCGCAGGCTGGCGCTTCGCCTCGGAGCGACCGAGGCGGCATTGTTTTGCCAGCGAACCCGACAGTTTACGTACGTGGACGTGTGTCGCCAAAACTGCAGTATACTTGCGCCAGCGCTCGCGCTATACTCTAGTTACGCACACGCGGGTGCTTCGCAGCACTGTCACGACTCATAGGGCTGTTTTTACAGAGCAGACACCGTGATAAGGAGAGCGGAAATGGTTTACAGCTCGTTTTACCTCTGTCTACTCATTACACGTCTCGACGCATGACGTCCAGGTTGCCGCAGTACGAAAACCAATCCCAATTGATTAAACTACGCCAAACTATTACTTCCGGTTCGGTTGCGGTCATAAACGGGCGGACCGCGGTCATTTCCATCGTCACTAAAGCGAGTAGTGCTACACGAGGCCGATGCAAGGAGGCGGTTCACCTTAGCCGAAGCTTATGGCAGTCTGCGAACGACGCGGAAATTACGCGCTCGCTCCTCAAAAAGCAATACGGTGGCGGCGGCCGTAAAGTACGGACGCGTGACATCAAACCTTGAAATTTTAATTCTGCTTCTTTTTTTTTTTTTTTTTTGCTTTTTTTTTTTTTTTCTGCGACGACCGAGGACACCGTAGAAGCCAGTCGTCGCGGTCTTTCCGGAGCTCGCGAGGACTCGAGGGTAATAACCATACTCCGCTCTCCCCTAAGCAGCCGGTGAAGGGGAGGTTGCGTAGCGACCGGACCAACCAAGCATCAGCTTCGCATCACGTGATCGTGCCCGTTCCGAGTCTCCAACAAGGAAAGCGTGGTATGTAGAGCTAAATGAACGGTTTGATTCGTTCCGTCAGCCCGTACAGTAGCTCCTGTTCCACTGTCAGCTGCAGACCGAACCGAACGGTCAGAGCGGGACGCCGTGGGAGCGCTCAATGCGCGAGGGGATATATCCTTCGGTAGTCTGGACAAACCTCTTAGTTTTCTTCCTCTTTTTTTTTTTCTTCTTGTCGCTGAGGTTTGATTCGTCGGATCCCCTGAGACGGCGCGTGCTTCGTTTTTTCTTGGTGGCACCGCATCAATCGCCATCCTTGGGACGGCACAACACCGATCTGTCCAAGGTGACACGGGCACAAAAGACGCGGTTGGACTTCCTCCATACGTGGGCCGTTAGGTCGCCGACATTAGTGACGCCTCGACGAGTCGCTCGACGTTAAAAAAAAAGAAAAAGAAAAACAATCTCGTGCGTTTATTTCGCCAAACGCAGGTCGCAGCAGTCATAATCTCCCGGGGTTGGAACGGTGAGCAATACTTCGCTAGGAAGCAAATCGAATCATCTCGTGATTCGCGAGAAGGTGGAACTATAGGGGGGTGCTCTATCCAGCTTGTTTGCCACACAGCTCGGTGTTTGCCTAACGCAAGGCGAACTGGATTCTTTACCTCATCTAGCTCAGTCGACTGAGGGGCACAGATTGCACAAGAGGAGTGCGTCAACATTCGGCTGGGACGGTCAATCGATGCCTCACTGGTTCAGCACGAACCCCAACCGAACGGAAACAAAAAAGTAAGTTATGTATGTTACCCACACAGCTCAAGGGAACCGCTAAGGGGAGTGACTGTTCAATATCCCCCCCCCCCCCAACCCCCAACCTCACCCCAGAAACACAAACTATATAATAATAAAAAAACACACACGACGAACGACTATAGTCCCGAGGTCGCAAAAGGGATTCGCGTTAGCAGAATTATCCCCGAGATACCCAAAATAAGACCTAACTATCATGACAGACACGCACGCATTCGCTTTTCGCACGTGCACGCCTTATACGCCGAAAGGAAGTGACGTCGTTCAGCCGCTTCAGCCCGCTTTAAAACGCTTTTCTTAGAGCTTGATATTTCCGGAAAATTTGCTGTTGTCCCTTGGGAAGAGGGGCCACCGAACCGAGTGCGAGGGTTGCCATGGCAACACCCGCGTCGGCTTCAACAAAACCGGTTTTACCCCGTTTTGCTGGAGCCGACGCAGCTGTTGCCATAGCAACCCTCAGTCATACTCAACGCAAGTGTGTGAATCGCCCTTTAGCGTCGCACGAGGCCGGGTTGCGCTGCTAAGGCTGCCTAACTACAATCAGTGTCTCAGCAAAAGATCCCACGTATAGGAACCGGAAGGGAACTTGGTCGGGGCTCGTCACTGCACGAGTCGCCTTCGCAAGGTTGCGCCACGGTGGGCGTCTCGGGCGTCCCGCGGAGGAGCACGCGCGACGATTGTTCGACGCGAGGAGTGGAGGAGGCTTCACCTCCGAGGGACGGCGCTGGACCTCCGTCCCGCGTCTGGCACTTGCCCATTGTGTTCGACGGAAGACCCAAGTCCCTTCCGACCTGGCATTAGCGCCAGTCGGAAGCTGCCAGCGGAACCTTCAACCCGCGCCGCTGATCGGCACCACAAAAACAAAGCCGGTGGGGCCCCTCCCATTGTTGTCTGAGCGCGGACGGACTATAGTACCGAAGTATATAGTGCCTCCCCCGAGACAGATCTCGGCCACGTCTGGCGCGGCGCGTGACGTTCGTTTCAAAAGCGAAGCGCGCCTGCTTTTTGCCAAGCACCGCCAAAACAAGCCAACACGCGCGCGCGTGCGAGCCGTCGCCGTTGCCGCGTGAAAAGCCGTCACGGCACGACGCATCATCCTGTCCTTCGTTCCTCCGGATGCGACCAACTTTGTTGTTGTTGTTTATCTTTCTTGGCAGCGCTTTCTCCGCGCACGCTTTCTTCGACGCACGACGCGATCCCTCGCGTCAGAAAACAACGCGCGATTCGGGGATGTCGCCGAGAGAATTTCTGGACTTCAGTCTTATAGCTATACGAGCAATCACCGCATTACATTCGGAGATAGAGAAATTAGTAATTAAGTTCACGGAGTGCGGAAATTGCATTAGTTATTAATCTTACCCCCAAAACATTTACACATTTGAGCTAAGGGGGAAAAAAGACGTATATCTTGTGGGGTTCTTTGTGGAGGTCGCCCTACTGCTAATCGCCGCCCGATCGGTATACGTTTCGCTCGTCACCCAGGGAGTGACATAACACAACGAGAAGACAGCGAATGGGTTTACTGTACCTCCCGGTTGCCCGTCGTCGAGAGCCGGCAGTCCAGGAACGCCGACCCTTGTTGTCGCCCGCCGATCAGAGCTCACAGTCGCAGGCCTGGACACGGACTCCGACTGTGAGCTCTGATCGGCGGGCGACAATAAGCGGTCGGCCTGCCTGGACTGCCGGCTCTCGACGGCGGGAAACCAGGAGGCGCGGTAAACCCATTCGTCTTCTCGTTGTGTTATGTCACTCCCGGGTGACGAGCGAACGCATACCGATCGGGCGGCGATTATTAGTAGAGCGACCTCCACAAAGAACCCCCATTAAATGGCGCCCAACGTGGGGCCCAAACCCACGACCCCGAGATTAAGAGCCTCATGCTCTACCGACTGAGCTAGCCAGGCTCCCACAATCTATATACATAGGGTATTCCACTACCTTGAGCCAAGGTTTAAAATTTTTTGTACATTTTAGGAAGACGAAACCAAACGAATAAGATAATTTGTTCATGGTTTGGAGCAAGTCAGGCTATTTTCTTTTTGTATTTTGCCCAATTAAGTAAATAATTAAGATTAAGGAACTTTTGAAATATTCAATTTGAAATATTCCAATGACAAAGTTGTAGAGCCTCCTCAGAAACATCCAATTCAGTGTTTTTATCAAGAAACCTTAACTTCTTTTTGTGTGTGTGGACTTTAAAAAACGTTTGCGAATTATAAAAAAAATAAAACACGCGAATTTGTCAACAGCGTTCAGTCAACAGTGCCCTATTCAGCATGCAGGCATGGTTTTATTCAATCACGGCTGAGAGCGCTGCAATACAAAGTGCACATGCGCAAAATCATACAACGTTTCTTTTTTCTTTTTTTTTTCATAATTTGCAATCTTTTTTGAAGCCCATAAAAAAGTAAAAGTTAAGGTTTCTTGATAAAAAAACACTGAATTGGATGGTTGTGAGGACGCTCTACAACTTTGTCATTGGAACTTTTGCTCTAAATTGAATTTTTCAAAAGTTAATTAATTAATCTGAATTAATTATTTAATTGGGCAAAATACAAAAATAGCCTTACTTGCTCCAAACAATGAACAAACTTATTCGTTTGGATTCGTCTTCCTAAAATTCACCAAAATAATTTTAAACCTTGGCTCAAGTTAGGTGGATACCCAGCATATACGGATGTTTTTGCTCTGCAGATTTGTTTACAAAAAGACTTGAAAGCTATCACTTATGCTCTTTCTGCAGGTGAGTTATACGGCCAGTGGGACATAGAATATGGGGCTAATCGTAACGGTAAGTCCGCTAATTAATTAAAATTTGTTAATTAACTTTTGATTAGTGAAAACAGACATATGGTTCCAATTCGAAACTTGCTGAGCGTCATCGAAAACGGTTGAATCAATTATTTTTAGAAATACTTTGAGCGCGTGGGAAGCGTAGTACTGCGTTAAAAGAACCTCTCGTGCAACAGGTACAAGGCTGGTTCAGAAAAATCGCATTGACTATAGCCTTGCTCCTGCTGCACGAGTGGCAACTCTAGCGCACTGCGCTCAAAGTCTTCCTGAAAATGACTGATTTAGTGGTTTTCGATGGCGCCAAGTTCTAATTGGAACCATATGTCTATTTTCACTAATCAAAAGTTAATTCACAAATTTTACTTAATTGGCCGACTGATCATTACGATTAGCTCCTATACTATGTCCCTCTGGCTGGCTATAACTCACCTGCTACTAAACCGCATGAGGGCTTTTTTAAAGAAATCTATAAAGTTGAAAAAGAAAGAGCAAGCTCCTGCCGCTACCTTCCAGAGATAACTGCCCTCACGATACCACGTAAAACAAACGCACAGCTTTTTTTTTAAAGAGGTGTTTTTTCCGCCTGATGCTTAACGCGCCATGACGCGTTGGGCATCAGTTGTTTCTGGGCAGTGCCACTCATGTAATTGTTGTAATAATTCCCCTAAAGATAGAGACAGCGAACAAGTGAAATTTAGAGCGGCAATTAGGAAGGTGAACAAAGCACGTATAGGGCACCAAGGCCGGCTTGCTAGAAACAGCGTCTCAACCGAGACCGGGGGAAAGAAAGCACTGCCAAAGCCAGCACCTGAGCGGGACTCAAACCGCGTCTCAAGACGCTCGCGCGCCCCAGCTTTCGCAGTGCTTTCTTTATCCGGTCTCACAGCTGAGACGCTGTTCCAGCAAGCCGGCCCAGGTATTGATCAATAATTTAAACGTAGTGTTATTAATGGCCATCAAAGTACTCTTGGCTCATAAAGTAATTTATCTACGTATATATGTAATAGAAGTGAAGCACAAAATAGGAGAAATTTCGGTCCCAGCGCGAATGGCCGCCTCCTGTTCGAGCCCCGAATGACGGCACATTCCGGAGGGCATGCAAGCTTTCTTCGCGGATCGCGGGGCGTCCAGCGGCACCCGGAACGCGTGCGCTGTTGCATCAGGCCTCGCGTTGCTGGACGACGCAAAGGCGGCCGCGGCATGCATTCGTTCCGGTTTCCGCCGGAAAGGTCCGGCGTCTGGGCAAGCGACCGGACCGCAGACACTGGACGGACGGACCGCCGAGAGTGACGGCATTCTCAGACGGGCGGACGACCGCCGAGTTGCGACAGTGCATCGAGACCTGCGCGAAATTGGAGGAGAGACCCCAAGGATAAATGAAACAAACGCATTCTGACGTGTGTCTTGGCCACTCCGTGCGTTGGGTCCGTCCCGTTTCGCCAGAGACGCGGAAGCGTGCGTGAGGGCAAAACAGAAGAAAGCGAAACGTTCGAAGTATACAACCTAAGACAATGCAATCCCTTACCTTTTTTTCTTTTTTTTTTTTCGAGGCGGCACGGCACGAGAAATGATTCCTCAACATTCAGCTTCATCTCCAGTTTAGCGGCGCTGAAGAAGTAGAATCAAGATGCATCACGACGTTGGAAAAGTTCCACGAGCGGACAACAAAAGGAAGAACAGACTGAAACAAAACTATGTTTGATCCTGGAACATGATGGTAAAACCCCTGGGAGTAAGAGACAAAAAAAAAAGGGAGGGGAGGAGCTGTCTGTCCCTCTTTTTTCTGTCAGAATGTTTAGTGGCCGCTGAGGAAGTAGAATCAAGATGCATCACGACGTTGGAAAAGTTCCACGAGCGGACAACACAAGGCAGAACAGACTGAAACAAAACTATGTTTATCCTGAACATGATGGTAAAGCCTCTGGGAGTAAGAGAGAGACAAAAAAGGGGGGAGAGCCGTCTGTCCCTCCTTTTCTGTCTCGGAGACATTGTCTGCCCCCTGTTTTCCTCTCTTAGTTATTATCTCCAGAAATTGAACTAAAAGTGAAAACCTTCTCTGTTCTCATAATTTATTTCTCAATACTCGTACATCATTAAGACATAAACTCTGCATAATGTGGAAGGCAATGAAAGGCTCTACACGTGGTATTATTTTAAAAGCAATACTAAGCATAGTCGACTCAAAAAATATTCCGCGGTTTAGGTCACAGTGGTTCGCGGAGGCATGTTTGGGGATTTTACAAAGATTGTGGGCGACGAATAATAAATAGTAGTTATAATGTCCTTTTGCCTACTTGCATATATCTCACAATACAAAATATAGTAGAAGCTCTGTTTTGTGAATACTTCTCGATTAGAGATTGTGACTAACGCCCTTACACGACAATCCGTCAATATAACCCATAAACCCACCATCGGCATTTGCTCTTTTTAGCATATTAAGAGGCTTAAAACTCAAAACTAGTACATATACCCCTAACGGAATGTATGCTCGCTAAAAGAAAGGTGCAAGAAAACGCGACGCAAATGAAAAAAAAAAAAATTTTTTTTTCTTATACAGCGTGTTGAATAAGTGAGAACCTCCTCTATTTCATAAAACGCGAGTATAAAAGCCCGTAATAAAGCTTCAAAACCGGTTTTGCCTGTGAGAGCAGACGACACGGTGGCATCGCGGGTTCAGTGGTTCTTTAGTACGCGACTGCGTTAAATTAAGTTGGTGACAAGCGACGAAATTTCGATACTCGGGGTCAATTTTCTGTGGGATTTCGGAAGCGAAGGAGTGCACGTGCACAGGCTTTGAACGACGCTCGAGGTCCGTGGAGCGCGCGAACGCCTGCCCTGGAGGCTTCTGCAATACTTGAGACCGGTAAAAACACCAAAACACTTTGAAGCCAAATCACGTACGACGACGTGAAATGTATAAAAAAAGACAGTTACTAGCTGAAGAAGGTAGGGGAAAGGAAGGCTGGGGAGGAAGAAACAGACGAAACGCATGAAGAGGAGAGGAGGAAACCTCGTCTCTCTCTCCAGCATGTCCGTCTGCTTCCTCCTCCGGCTGCTCCTCGTCCTACGCTTCCTGAGTTGCAACGGACTGCATCGAACGTCGCGATGCAGGCCAGCACACGTTTCAAGTTCCGACGCACAGGAATGCACTACACATCTGTGTGATCAAACGAACTGCCCGAACCGATATATAACTTACCCGATGCTATTATCCAACTCGTTCACTATTTGGGGGTCTCACCGAAAATAGAAGAATCAGCGAGGATTTGTTCTCAGTGATGATTAGAATGCAGGTACGAAACAAACCCATATTGCGAGTCTGAAAAACGAACTTTGGGGTCTCGAACCGTTTATGTTAGAGAGTCAAAACAATTTTGCTCCTTCATTACAATGCATGTCAACTGCAAAATCAAAAAGAGGGCCTGACGCTGCTTTGATATGTTCTCTAAGCAGGTGCTTATCTCGCTGTATTTTAGCAGATCTCCATACGATGTGATGATTTCGTCAGACGGTACCCCGCATCGCAAGCAAATTTCGTTGTTTTTTTATTATCCCCTATGTTCCCAATAAATACAAGATCAAAACCGTATAATTATGCAAGCGATTCAAACTGTTGCAGACGGCATACTTCAGTCATTCCGGATGCGTTCGTCATGTGTTCGTCCTTTGCAGCAGGCACCTCGAGGACCGGAAGCGCCTCGCAAATATCTTCAGAATCGCTCGGTCTTCACGAAACTTCTGTCCTGTAAGTCGTGAAGTCTAGGCTTCCTATATCGATTATTTTTAGACGTTTAAATTCCACGTCCGATCTTTGAACGACGGTCCTCTCTGAACGAAATCGTGTCCCATGCATTCGTCCATAGCGCACCTAGCAACGGTTTGTTTGGACAGTGACGTCACACTTACGGGTCAATTCATGGAGTTCTTAGCGTAAAAGGCTTGCCAGCCGTAAAAGTAATGATCGGACCACCGGTCAAAGCTAATCACTTCGGAACAGCAAGGATTCGCGTCCGTCGATGTCACTCGGTGGACTCGCCAGAGCCAATTAACGCAACAACTGGCCAATTTAGTAGTTTGTTTCTTTCTGCTGACCATATACATGGTATTCCAATGGTAAACATAAACAAGCAATGTCAGAACTCTCGGGGACAAGAATACTTCTAGTTTACCAGCGTTCTGTGTACGTTTCAATGAGCAAGAATGAGCAGCGCGTCTTGTGAAGTTTTTCTCGGCGGAAAATCAGAAAAGATATGTCGAAGACTAACGAAAAACAGGGCAAAAAATTACGAAGGACAGCAGCGCTGACTTAAAACTAACTTTAATATGAAGAAACATAAAGCCGTCGAACTATCAAAACACACAAACACTTCGGTATCACAGGCATGTTTCATAAATCTGGCTTCAAAAAACGACACATGTGGCGCACCTGCTTCAAATCAAAGTCGATAAGACGGGCGAGCGACACACATGCCCTCCCCGCATCGTGGCATGCTGAACGCCTCCGCTATCTCCCGGTCCTTCGATTAGTGTGCTGTGTTCAACACGTCACGATGCGAGGAGGGCGCGAAATACACCTCTCCGCCTACAGCTTCTGGTTTAGCAGTCGAGATCGCGTGCGATGTGCGTCGCTTTAAAGTTTTTGAGTTTGTAAACACCCTGATAAGATAGGTAGTGTTTGGTGTTTTTGGTGGTCTCGGATCGGTCGATGTTTGTCATGCTTTCTACCCTTTCCGCCAGTCATTCGTCATTTTTGTTGCTGTTGTTCACCATTCTCTTGTATGTCGTGAAAACCAGACGTAAGACAGATTGATGTGTGTCTGGACCATCGACGCCCAGAAAAAAGCGCCGCTGCTTCGTTTTATCACTTGGCGCGTGTGCGAAAGTTCCGTGGCCCTACCTGACGGGCCTAGTGAAAACTTGTGTACACGTGAGACATTCCAACGCAAAGAGACGCCCACAAATCAACCGACGTCTTTGTACTTCGGCACGGAGAGCGTTCGCGAGCACCAGCCAACGTCGCTTCTTCCCTGCGTCGCCTGCCGCCTGCATGGGTGTTGAAGCTAGCCAAAGCGAAACTAGGTGCCGTTTGTCGGACGTGGTTGAGGGAGGGTGAAGGAAATTGATGTGGACCGTTTGACCTTATGACGCGACGCCTGAGTAAATCAAGCCGCGCTCCAGCTGCTCCCTGGGAAGCCACCCCACAGCAAGTGCAACGACGCTGGGCAAAACGGCTTGGCCCAGTTGCTCCCAGGGAAGTACTCACCCAGCAAGTGCAATCAAACAGTTTACCAACGGTTTGATTGCACTCGCTCCTGGTCCCTTTCCACCGATGGCGGCTGCAGCTAACGGCTGCTCCATGAGAACTTCTATCAACACCCTCTACTAAATATTACCTATAAGTCGGGACTCTCTACTCAAGGCCTCCGATGAGGTCTCCCGACAAAGACCCCATGAAGACTGTCCCTCAAAGACTCCTAACTCAAGACCCTAACTGAAGACCGTCTGCATCTCCTCTAGCCTAAACAAGACCACCTAGATAGAGAAGGCCTCCACACCGTCATCACAGTCAGATCAATCGAGGCCTGAGATTAGGGACGAGTGCTGCATCCGTGTTCGGCCGGGACTCGTGTTCAATCAGCGCGTCGAAGGTCGGACTCGGGCCCAATAGCCGAGTTAGCGCGATCCGACTCTGATGACATCTCATGAGGGGAGAGGAGGCGATGCGGAGGCTTCGATTATTCTAGGTGGTGTTGGCCCGACCCCTTTGTCTCCCATGCCTCTCGCACCTACCGAGACCGCGTTTCCTCCTCCGCTAATCCCTCCGCAACGAAAAACTTGCTACTGCGCCTGCGCGTCGATAGCATTTGGGAGTTTTCGCAGATCGTTTCGCTGTCCCGCAGCATGCTCCGCAACCCGCTACGAGATCCCGGGTTTCTACAGCCAAGGCCATTGGCGCGCAGGCGCGGTAGCGGCTTCTTCGTTGCGGAGGGTTTAGCGGAGCTTAGCGGAGGGGAGAACGCGGTCTACGAAAACTCCCTATTGACTGTAGAGTTCCGGGTATCGTAGCGGGTTGCGGAGGGCGTTGCGGGACGGCGAAAACGATCTACAAAAACTCCCTAATGCCACGGGCGAATTGATTGCGCCACTAGTGTTTGATCGTGTCCGGCAAAAATCAAGCGGTGCGTTTTCGACGGCGAGTAGAGATATCTTGCTTGGACAGCTGACGCAGCGTTTACGATAGCACCGCTCGTTTCCCGCAAAAAACAACCGGCGTGTTTTTGACGACGAGTGGAGATATCGCGATTGTGACAACGTCGACCTACCGCGGCGATCCCGCGAATGACGAGGGTACCGTTGCAGACGCAGACGATTTTAGGTTCGAGAACCCAGGCGATAGGTATACGAAAACTAGTTTCGCGTCCGACTTGTTGCGATCCCGCGACGACACTCCTGGCGAGAACATTTATTCAGAAGTGTTCTGTTTGGGCGGACACGTGAAGGTAATAAAATCGAGAGGATGGTACTAGCTACTGGTTTCATTGTGTTTCAGTTCTTGCTTCAAACGTGTCCATGAACAGACGCCTTACTGTATGCTGTAAAATAAAAGAAAAACCTTTCTCGAACTTCGAAACTGATATGCCTGAAATTTACGTGGAGACTCTCGAACTTCGAAATTGATATGCCTGAAACTGACGTGGAGCCGAACCCCATCCAGGTGCCCCGGGTTCAGTTCCACGCGTTTTTCTGTTTTTTTCTTAGTTCGAATGTGGCTTTGGCCAGCATAACTGAACGAAGT
>JAZHYW010070350.1:60118-160461 GCA_037355805.1 Ixodes ricinus | reverse complement strand
ACTACGTATTGCTGGACCTTGCATTCAAGTCTTCAAGGGGGGCCAAAGTGACCCAAACGGGCCATTACTTTTTTTTTTTTAGCGGCATGCTTTTTGGAAGGTTGTTCGGGGGTTTGGAGAGGAACCACAAGGGGGGTAAACAGATGCTGAAGCATGTGTGTGTGGGTACATGTTTTTGTATGGTTCGGTGTGTGCAGCGAATGCTCTTCCTAGCAGCGCGGCGCTCCTTTTCGTACCCGGCGGCGCCGCCGCCATAATACAATCGCTTCTCACCACAAACACGCACATACACGCGCCTGTACAATGCGTACCCTCGCCGGCGTAAACCATCTGTACGCACGAGTGCTTGCCTCCCCAATAGGGGTGAAGAGGTTCCCCTGAGGGGTACTTTTCCTGAACAATTTCTCGCAGACCACCGCAAAAGACGACGACATTGCTGATTTTTTTTTATTTTTTTACGGTTGTGCGCAGCGAGAGTGGCTAATTTAGAACTTTGCCCGTCTTTTGTCCAAACCCGTCGCGATGTTTCCCTTCCTTTCTAACTGTGACACGTGGTTTTGTTTACTTCTGCTTGTCATTTTTGTTTTTCCGTCCTTTCCGCGCGTGTTTGGTCGCAGAAAAGGAAGATCGGGTGATTTTTCTTAACAAGCTGCCTAGGCCTGCAGATTGGTCCAACTAATAATAGCAGCAAAAAAAAATGCTTACAGTATTTACTATTGGGTGTCGTAATCAACTTATGTGTAGCAGTTGCAAGCGAGCTGCCATGCCGCGCAATTCTGAGCTATTCATACTGGGCTAAAATAAAGCGCAGCTGGCCCGTGAAAATTAGCTTCGGGCCGAGCTGGGCCGGCTGTTGGAAATGGATAGCGGGCCGCGGGCAAGTCCGGGCCCAATAGACAGCGGGCCGGGCTGGGGCAGGCTTCGACATATCGGCCCGTGCAGACTTTTAGTCGCAGGCATCGCGGGTGGGTGGTGTCAGTCGCGTCTGTAAATATACCAGGTTGGAATACCGAATAAACCAGGTTGGAAGAAGGTTGGAATTTATAAATAAACAAGAGTTTTTTTTTCTTGAGATCCCATTGTTTGTTTGCATATCAATTAAGTTACATCACAAACTGCGTTACGGGATACGGTGGTCTGTGCCACATGCGCCAAAAACTAGACGTTTACAAGATAACGCCCCACCTTTTCAATCAGTACCTACAATTATCACGAAGTTTATAAAAACAAAAATGGCGATATCATTGCGAGGTGGTTGTACCTCACCGCCATAAGTTTTTCCCCAAAGCCGGGGTCACGCTGCTTGTACATCATACAAAAGACAGTCTGCAAACAGATTCAAACTCGAGTCACCACAAGATCTGAGCTTCGAATGCCGGAAGGCATTCGAAGCTCAGACAAAAAAGACATTTGGCACGCAGCATTTACACCATGGATATCGTTGTGACTGATATCTGCAGACTGTCTTGTCGTATAATTGTATAAGCAGTGTGACCTCGGCTTGAAGGTACTTCTAGCAGAAGCAAACACCGCAATACGACCCGCAAAAATTGTGTAATAAATATTAAGAATATTAAAAGAAGGACAACACGGAAACCTCGTGCTCAGGCTCAAAAAGCTACGTTAAACAACGTGCGAAGATAATATATATATAAATATATATATATTGCAGCACGATTACTTTTATTGAGGGAAATCCGAATTTTTTTAGGCACGGAGCTGATTTTTTCTTGGAGTTTGATACGGGCTACAGATTGCAATCAAATGTATCAAAAGGCGCGCTTGTAGCGCCAGCCGCAACATGTCCAGGTGAATATCTCAAATTAAATAATTAAATAAGCATCACTAATTTTCTATCTACGTCCCCACAGCAGCTGTTCACCGTTCTACCACACTACACAAAAAATTGTAACTATAAGTTGCAGTAACTCGACGTAACAAGACTTTTTCTTGAACTCTTCTGCCTCGCGCCATGCTGTCGATGACTGGGTTGGGAGCGCCTCCCCGCGGAGACACGCCGCCTCCTTCTCTTTTTCCGATTACGCCCTCTCCGCACGAATGGGACGGCCGGAGAAGCGTTCGCGCGCTTCGGGATCTCGGAGGCCATGGAGACACCAATGGAGCGCCACAATATGGCGCCTGAGGTCAGTATAAAGGTCCGTTCTAGAGATGGGCAAAACGGCTCACTTCAGTGAGCGGCTCAGAACGGCTCAGCTCACTGAAATGAACCGGCACATTTGAACGGCTCACCGGCTCACTTTGGTGCATGGAGAATAGAAGGGTAGGAGAGCTCATGACGTCAGCCGCGTAGCCTCCACAAGCCATGCTCCCTTGACGCCTCGCCTCTTTCTCATTTTCGTCCTTACTCTCCTCACTTATCAGCCCAACCTGACCACATCACGTGACCGTAACTAGCCTTCGTGTAGCCTTCGATCTGATAAAACCTACCGGATGGAGCGCGCGCAAGCCTGCAAGGAATCCTTCTACAATCAACCATCCATCTCGCACGTGACATGTCACGCATACCAATAACCAGAGAGATCTGCGGTCACGCTGGGCACAATATCGGTTAAACTTTTTATGACTAGGCTTCACCAATACCGCAACGTGCCCCGTCCTAGTACTTCTAACCTCCTTGCTTCGGTGACTGGGTCGCTCAGGAGCGAGCCGGATCTTTTTGAGCCGCTCCTTTAAAGCACGAGTGAGCCGTGGTTCTTTCGGAGAGAGAAAGTCCGCTCTCTCTCGTGAACCAATGAGGGGTTAATCTCCGTCGACGCTAGCGCCAAAGCCCCATTCAGTTACGGCCCTAGCCGGAAGGTGCCACTTTTGTCAACAAAAAGGCTGTTTTCGTCATCATGGCAGCAGGAACGGAATGGAGTTGCTTTCCCGCACTACTAATGGATGGCGTGCAAATCGCACCCGGCAAAAGACCCGGCCAATGCCCAGCTCTGACCCGGCTCTGACTCGGGACGGCTGACTGAACGAGAGAGAACCGGCTCCCAAAAGAACCGCCGCTCACTTTTACTGAGCCACGGCTCACTCGCTCTTGAAAAAGAGCGGCTCAGAAGATCCGGCTCGCTCCTGAGCGACCCATCTCTAGTCCGTTCACACTCCTGCAACCGAGTTCGGCCGAGAGAGACCAAACCGGTTTTTAAGCCTCTTGCGATCTTTTAGGACCAGCTCCGCTGCAGCCGAGCTGGTCCTAAGAGATCGCAAGAGGCTTAAAACCGGTTTGGTCTCTCTCGGTCGAACTCGGTCGCAAGAGTGTGAACAGCACTTTAGCTTTACATCGGGTGTGGGTCCTGTAGAGTGTGTATGACAAAGTCGTGGTGCAAAAATGTTGTGTTTAGCGAAAGTTCTGGAAAGATAGATGCAATGTGACGCCAATGAGAGCATCGCAAAGTTCGCCACAAAATGGCGGGTGTCTCCACCGGCAGTTTGATACTTTAGGCTACACCGTGCTTTAGGCCCATGTTACGGCTAAAAAAAAACAGGACGCGGGATGGCCAAACAAACATGACTTTCGTGTAAGGCTCGTCAAATTATGAGGCGCTGGAGAAATGCAGCCTTCTGCGTTAAGTCCTTATTTCGAACTCTTTTGTTCGCCTTCCGCCCATTGAAAACAACGAGCTTGAGTATCACCTTAGAGCGGTAAACCGCAACCCAAAGCCTGCAGCGGAAATGGCACCCCCGGCTGCCGCCATCTTGCCTGTTTGCCACATTAGTGATCACGTGACGTCAAGATGGCTGCGCCCAGAGGTGGGCCAGATCAGATTGGTCAGATCACGGTAAGCAGGGGGCCCTCTGGGGTTGCGTTCCAATCTTACTCGAATGGCTCCGAGTTACACCGGTGGGTCATGTCACGTGACAAGACTGATAGAGTAACTGGACGCGGGTAGGTTTTCGAACGCCAAGGTACAAAATATTTGCCCTAGAGTGAGATCAAATGAATTTTGGAACGCGTCCGTGCTTACCGTAATCTGGCAATTCTGATCTGGCGCACCTATGTGCGCAGCCATCTTTAAGTCACGTGATCACTAATGTGGCAAACGGTCAAGATGGCGGCAGCCGGGGGTGCCATTTTTGGTCGCTGGTTTACCGCTCTAAGTTCACTCAAGCTCGTTGATTGAAAAGCATGCGGGAAGGGCCTGGCACCTGGTATCGCTGCGCCGCGGCGTTCTTCCGCAAGATAAAATTCGTCTGCGTTCCTCGCCGTCACCATGGCAACGAACGCCGAATGACTGGAAGCACGCACGGTACCGCCGCGTGAAGCCAGCAACAGCCGACGCCATTTTACGAACGCCGTCTGCTAGCCAAAGCCGAACGCGGTATGTCAGATCAACCGCCTCCGCCGGTGCGGTACAAGCCGAACGCGGTATGTCAGATCAACCGCCTCCGCCGGTGCTCGATCGCCTCGTTCAGCTTTGGCTAGCAGACGGCATTCGTAAAATGGCGTCAGCTGTTGCTGGCTTCACGCGGCGGTACCGTGCGTACTTCCAGTCATTCGGCGTTCGTTGCCATGGTGACGGCGAGGAACGCAGACAAACTTTATCTTGCGGAAGAACGCCGCGGCTGCAGCGATACCAGGTGCGTTCTAGGCCCTTCCCGCATGCTTTTCAATGGGCGGAAGGCGAACGAAAAGAGTTCGAAATAACGACTTAACGCAGAAGGCTGCATTTCTCTAGCGCCTCATAATTTGACGAGCCTTACACGAAAATCATGTTTTTTGGCCATCCCGCGTCCTGTTTTTTTTAGCCGTAACATGGGTCTAAAGTATCAAACCGCCTCTCCACCCTGTCAGCGGAGCGGCCGGCAAATGGAGGCACCCTACCAAGCTCCTCGCCGCGGTATGATCAAATCCACTCACGCAACTCGGTAACCTGAACGCTATTCTGCATGTGCCTGCGAGATATTGCCGGACGACGGTGACCACGGCGAGTTCGTCCGTAACTCGCTGTCGCTGGAGCTGGTCGGCAGCGGGTCACAGTCAAAATGGACAGCTTCCATCATCTCTTGATAGCAATGACTCTCATCGGTGCTGCGATCAATGTCGAGCACTTTAACAAGGCAAGCCATGCCGTAGACGTAATCGTCACGGACCGCATGCTCGAAACGTGGAAGGCAAACAAGGAAGCTGAAGTTCGAGACGCCAAGAGAGCCAAGTCTGTGAGTGCGTGCAAGGGGACACCGCGCGGGAGGCTGGCTACGTAGCCAGCCTCCAGCTCGTCCGAATCCGCCCCTCCGGGGGACCCACATATAAATCGATTTATCCACAAAACTATCGAGCCATTTTCATAACAAATTTAGCAGGATTATAGGAACGTACAATGGGTCCTAGCAATATAGTTATTTGATATTTTATTTTTGGCGTGCCATAACCCCTTTAAGCATGCCATGTCCGAAGTATTTTAGCCTATCATGGCATCGGCTTTTGACCATTCGCACTTGCAAGGAAGGGCTATCAGCAAGAAGGGTTCCCAAGTCTTTGTGTTCTGTTTGCATTTAATTACTGAAACAAGGTAAGGTTCATAGACATTACCAAGTGTGTTTCAACACAACTAAGTGTTCAAACTTTAGACTATTTTGTTACCATGATTTTAATAAGTTTCTTTGTATTTAGCCACGCACTATACGCTAATACGGGATCAGCTTTGTATCTAGTGTATTTAATGACTCTGCTAACTACTGCGCGAGTGAAACATGCAGTTTCACGTGTGTGTTTATTATATAAAAAAACCAAATGACGATCTTCTTGTGCATTTTCTTTTTCACATTTATTGGATAAATTTTACGAGCGGTTCTAAACCTGTCTCGCAATTTCTTTTAGTTCTTACATTTTACAAGTTCTGCGTGGAGGGACAAGGCTGCCAGCCGAACGCAAACACAATGGCGGGGAACAAAGACAGCATGAGCACGTTGACGACATTCGCCTCGGAGGGAAAAGACGTCAAGATATACAGTGCCAGCAACCCGAAAACGCCGAAGTGCACTTCACGAAGACCACTTCGACCGCTAGGCGATGGGAGCGCTTCGAGGACAATCCCCTCGGAGGGAAGCAATGTCAGGAAATACACAGACGAGCCAAAAACGCCGAAGCAGACGTGACGTACACCGATAACCTCTAGCCGTCGCGAGCACTTCAACGGCATTCCACTTGGAGAGACAAGACGTAAACGAACATAGCACCGACGACCCAAAAACGCCGAAGTGGACGCCAAAAAGTCCCTTACGACCGCTAGCCGACGCAAGCACTTTGACGGCATTTCCCTCGGAAAGATGCGACGTCAAGAAACAATGCCGACAACCCGAAAACGCCAAAGCGGACACCAAAATGTCCCCCACGACCGCTAGCCGACGCGGGCACCTCGACAAAATTCACCTCGGAGTACGCGGCGAAACCCGAAGCAGACGTTGGTAAGGACGCACAGAACGGAAACACCGACCCTGCAGACATGGTGGGCGCGCGGACGAAGAACGTCAAAGCAGACGAGACTGTCTATTAGAATGCAGACGTCGCGAGAAAAACAAACCCGAGCTCCTCAAATGAGCCGGTCTGAACATTGTTTTGGTGCAGGTCGTTGTACTCTCAAACCATATGACGTTTCAGCTCTCTTTGGAACGCACGGGTATGAAACGAAAATCTAGATGGCACTCCGAACGACGGCAGGCGGATTGAAGTGAGTGAGGGGGTACCCCCTTCTGCGGGAGTTCCACAACTGAGGTAATCTAGTAACGTTGCACAAGGGCTACCAGTGACGTCACGAGTGACGTCACAAGCGGAAAAAATTCCCCGCTAAATTTAGCGGAAAAAATTTCCCCGCTAAGTCCAGTGCTGAGTGTTGGGCGATTGATTGATTGATTGGCTGTCATAAGCCCGAGTCGAATGCTCACGCAGTGCTCGTGTCCACCGTACGAGTCACACTTAAATACCGTCACCACGGCCGGGTCGCAGGGCTTGATGCCGAAATCCTGGGGATCACGTTGAAAACGCCAACAGTGTGGTCCCCATGACTCCGTCGTCAAGTTCCGCGAAAAAGACTAAAATAAAACGTCCTCTTTTATCGTCAAAATGACGCAGCAACGTGATCCCCAGGATTTCGGCATCAAGTCCCACGAAAGAGACTAAAAGAAAACGTCCTCTTTTATCGTCGAAATGACGCGGCGACAATGAATCTCCTCGGTAATGCCCGTGTCCCACTAGAGCTACAGACAGAAACAAACAACAGCGACAAGCCTCAAACCAGTCTTTTGCTATTTGAGAGGCTTTGTAGAATAAAGGAGGCTATGCTCAAACACGAGCATCATGCACGCGAGGGTATCTTTGGCGGGCTTGCAATCGCTCATGCTTTCTTCATGAGCACCGAGTGACTAAACGCCTGCCGAAGGTAACATCACGAGCATGCTGCATGGGTTTGAGACTTCTCGCGGTCTTGTGTTTCTGTCTGTCGCTCTAGTGGGACATGGGCATTAGGGATGTGGGGAAATTTTGAAACCAGCCATCCGTGCACGCGTGAAACGATACCGCGTATTTGCCCAAGCTTCGAGCGTCCTATCCTTGAAACGGCCGTGCTCTATCTCTCTCTGCGGAGATCCGATAGCACCGAAGGGTTATCTCTTTTGAAAACAGCAAAGCCCGGAGGTTCAGAAAGATTCTTCACACCCTCGCAGCCAAAAAAAGAATTTTGCGTTGTCCATCGGCGTTATCAATTATTTTCTTTCTTCTGTATCTTAGGACTGCGGTTGTACGCAGTGGTTTCAGCGATACTTTAGATCGGTGACGAGCCCAACTACGTGGTGCATCGTGCTTTCGCAACTTTGAAGTACGTAATACATTTTCAGTTCAATAGCACAAACTTTGATATTAAGTTTCATCTGGTGAGAGCCACGTTTCAAATGGTGCAAAAGCATTTGAAAATGCCACACATTTCAGTCAAATATTTGCACGGCTGTAGTCTTATCAGGCAATACTTTCTGTTGAAGTTATTAAAAAAGCGTACCCCTTCATTGCTTCAGCCATATTTGTTAGTCGACGCAGGGAGTACTGCTGCAAGGATCAGGATATCTTCTAAAGTGCTGAACTTTTGATTTTATTCAAAATATTATTAATCATATATAATTTGTTATAATACTTGTTGCAGTTGTTGGATTTCAAAGTAAAAGACGTGGAGATGAAGACATTGAAAAGTAATTAATTTCGGTAAGCATTTCGCGCAGACGTTTATATGGTCACGAGTTATCTTTCACGCAGCAGGGAAAAGCTCCTGTCGAGCTAAGCACGCAGTCATTGCATTGACGGAATAGGCTGACATAATCACTTACGTAATAAAACACGTTTCAGGCGAGTGAACCGAAAGGACGGAAGTATTGACATGATGATTAGTACCACAACATTTTCGGGAGGCGAACGCTGCAGGGAGTTCGGAGCATGACATTCGTACCCTGCTTCCTTTTGCTCTTTGTTCTCCATTTGAAACGTTATTGTGTTGCTGTATATCCAAAGAATCGCTTTAGCCAGGTATTTGCACAGTTGTTAGTCCGCATAGTATTCAAATGTGTAACGCATATTTCTTCTTTAGGGTGAAGCGCATCTTCATTACCATTTCAGCATTATTACGTTAAACAGCAGTGTATAACGTTGAGGTTTTGGCTAGTTGTTATTTCATGATTAAAAATTAAAAACAGCGGAAAGACACGGACAAGAACGAGAAGACAGCGCTGTGTTCGTCTACCTTCTCGTCCTTGTCTGTGCCTTTGCACAGTTTTTAATTTTTAGCAGTGTATAACAGCAAATTAGCACTAATTAATGGCAGTAATTAGGGTTCAAAATTAATTGTATTTTGGGAGGCTGACTGGTAAGCTACAAGAAGCAGTCATAGAGTTGGGAAGGGTAGGAAGTTTTTTTCTTTGCACCATCTTGCCACGAGCGACACATTTAAAAGCATGATATTTCACAATGTGAAAAAAGATCTCACTAGAAGCTTCTATCGATCATGACACCGCCTTTGTTGAACTTATCGAGTGATGACTCATTTGCGAAAGGTACGGCGAGGTGCACGGAAAGATAAAATTGTTTGTGCGACTGGGTGCCGATGAGGATCATGAATGAGTCACTTAATTTTATCGCAGCTGTGCAAACGTGACAGTTACGCAGTCATAAAATTCTATGTCAGCCGGGACCATCTTGGCAACAGGAGCCGAAATCCACACGAGCATTTCTATGCCCCAGGGACAGGAGCGCTAACTGTTTGGAGAGCTTCCACAACTCCGACGTTACCGCGCCGCCTCGAAGCACCATCAGCCCGTTGGCGTCTTGCCCTCTGCCGTGAAGTAATGAGCGAACGCCAAGGCGAGACAAAAGCATTAGCCGCTGCGCGTGTCAGTTTCAACGATTGCCGCCAGATGGCGCTGTGTGTTCGTGCCACCAGTGCGCCAATAAAACTAACCGCCGCAACCCCACGCCACTACGGACACTGCACCGGTTAAAACGAACACGTTTGCGCGCACTCGGAGGCTTGTGGTCGTCTCGCCGCTGACCAACATGCCGTCGCCTCCATCATCCACATCATCGGCGGTGCTTCTGCTCGTCTCGATGCCGACGAACATGGCACCGCCTCTAGCATCCACTTTGTCGAAGGGGCTTCTATGCTTACGCATTCACAACTCATAAAAAGTGCTTAAAGGCCGGTTCTCACCTGCAGCGAAGCGTTGATGTAGCGCTGCTCCCGTGTCGTCAGCTACTTATCGTCTGCCATGAGCAACAGTTTTGACGGTGCGATACAAGCTGGTTTACGCTCCCGCAAGCATGCGCTTAGCGCGAGGCCAGCACTCTGCTTGTAGCGCTCCGCTACATGTGTGAACAGGCCTTAAATGTACCTCTAGCTTTTTTTTTTTTTTTTTAGCAACATGTTTTTTGGAAGATTGTTTGGGCTTGGTTCAGGGGGTTGGGAGAGGAACCAGAGTGGGGGAGAAACAGATGCTGAAGCAAAATAATATTAATTGGGGTTGTGTGGATATTTATACAGTGCGTTGTTGGTCAGCCATTTCAAAGCTGCGACGAGTCACTCGCTGTAGATAGCAATTTAGCCAGTGCAGTACAACCGCTAGCCTGGTGTCTTTAATATGCACCACGCAGTAGTGATACACGACCGCATGCCGGTACGATGCTCGTCTAGATCGAGACGGGCAAGGGTGGGGATTGAACTCGGAATCCCTGGGTTCTGCAGCGCGAGCTTTCGCTCCACGTGCTCCGAGCTGGTGTGCGCTAGCCCACTCGGCCACCGATCACCCCCGATGCTGAAGCATGCGTGTGTGCGTGTTTTTGTACATTTCGGTGCGCGTGTTTTTGTACATTTCGGTGCGTGCACAGCGAATCTCTTCCAGAGAACTAGAGGCGCGGCATTCTTACACCTACACAATGCACACCCTTGCCGGTGTAAACCATCTGTACGTGCGAGTGCGTGCATCCCCAATATGGGTGAAGACAAGCACCCCAAGGGGTGCTTTTCCTGAAAAGTTTCTCGCAGACCACCGCAAAAAACTTAGATATTGATATATATATATATATATATATATATATATACTTTTTAGGTTGTACGCAGCGAGAGTGGGCATTTAGAACTTTGTTCGTGTTTTGTCCAAACCCGTCGCGACTTTTCCCTTCCTGTTCAACTGTGACACATGGTTTTGTTAACTGCTGCTTTTCAATTTTGTTTTTCCGTCTTTGTGCGCGTTTGGTCGCAGAAAAGGATGATCGGGGTGATTTTTCTTATCAAGCTGCCTAGGCCTGCACATAACTAATAATCTCAGAAAAAGAAAAAATGCTTACAGCATTTAAAGTCTGGAATGTACAAGGTGTTACAAAAAAAAAAAAAAAAATTTACAGGGTTTTTTTTTATTGCAAAAATAAACTAGACATCGCTAAACGCTCATTCTCCGCCCAAGGTAGCGCTAGAGGTCACAACAAGATGGCAAAGTTTCAGCCCGATCCGATACCTTATTCAAAAGTTACGAGATTTTCCGAAAATTTCAATTGGAAAATGGAGCCCATTTTTGCCCGTTTTCGGTTTCTGGTGCCATGGAGCCCCATGTATTCGAAAACTCCGTCGGTTGCCATTTTCCCGTTGAAATTTTCAGAAAATCACTTATATCTTTTGAATAAGGTATCGGATCGGGCTGAAACTTTGGCATCTGGTTGTGACCTCTAGCACTACCTTTGGGCGGAGAACGAGTGTTCGGCGATGCCTAGTTTATTTTTGCTGTAAAAGAAACCGTGTTAATTTTTTTTTTGTGACACCCTATATATAAACCAGGTAGAATGTTGAAATAATGAAGAAACCAGGTTGGAACAAGGATAGAATTTATAAAGAAACCAGAATTATTTTTTATATCTCATCGTCTCTTTGCATAATACATCACAAAGTGCCAGCTACGTAACAGGATGCGATGGTTTGTGCTACACATGTCAAAAACTAGACCGTTACTAAAAACTACCCACCTGTTCAATCAAAACCTCTAAATATCACGAAGTTTATAAAAACAAAATGGCAGCATCGTTGCGAGACGGTTGTATCTTACCGCAAAAAGTTTTGCCCTAAATGTGCTTGTAGTACAAGCAAACAACATCACCTGCATAATTTACGTAATACATAAATATAAAATATGAAAAGGATGAGACGAGGGCTGCACTTTTGTAGTATCAAACCTGTGCTTAGGATCGAAAAACTATGTCAAACGTGCAAAAATAATATAAAGAGTACAGCATGGTTGTTTCTACTCTGAAACCTTTATATACTCCTGTTCAGTACGAAGCTAAATTTTCTCTAGATTTATTGCTGCTACAAGAGATGAGCACGAGACAAAAAATTCTAGAATTGTAATAGAGAAGTTTGTATGGCCATTCGTGGTCAACATATGCATGACTATGACAGACACGGAAGTGTATTGAAAGGAACCGCTTGAAGCCACTGCATTGCAAAGTACTTTGCGAATCTTAAAATTCAAGGCTTGAAGTCTAAATATACCAGGTTGGAATACCGAATAAACTAGGTTGGAACAAGTTTGGAATTTATAAATAAACCAGAGTTCTTTTTCTCGAGATCCCATTGTCTGTTTGCATATCAATTAAGTTACATCACAAGGTGCATAACAGGCTACAGTCGTCTGTGCTACATGTGCCAAAAACTAGACGGTTACAAGCTTACGCCCCACCTTTTGAATCAGTACCTACAATTATCACAATGTTTCATTGCGAGGTGGTCGTATCTCACCGCCATAATTTTTCCCTAAAGTCGGGGTCACACTGCTTACACGTCATACAAAAGACAGTCTGCAAACAGATTCAAACGCGATTCACCACGAGATCCGAATGCCACACGGCAACGAATTTAAGGAGACACTTGGCACGCGACATTCGAACCACGGATATTGTGGTGACTGATAAGCAGACTGTCTTTTGTATTATGTACAAGCAGTCTGACCCGAGCTTAAAGGTAGTTCTAGTAGAAGCAGACACCATAATATGACCCGCAGAAATTGCGTAATATTAAAAGGACGGCACTATATGTAGTCTCAAACCTCGTGCTCGGGCTCAAAAGGCTACAACAAACAACGTGCAAAAATTAAAAAAGTGCAGCATGAAGATTTTTATTTAGAAAAATCCGAATGTTTTATGTACGGAGCTAATTTTTTTCTGGAGTTTTATAGGCCCTACAGATTGCAGTTAGATATATCAAAAGGCGCGCTTGTAGCACTAGCCGCCACATGTCCAGATGAGTATCAAATTAAACAAGCATCACAACTTGTCTATCTACGTACCCAGAGCAGCTGTTCACCGTTCTACAACAATCTAAGTAGAAGCGGCAGTAACTCGACGTAACAAGACTTTTTCTTGGACTGTTCTGCCTCGCGCCATGCTGTCGATGACTGGGTTGATTGAAATTAGGGGGGGGTCTACATTTTTAGGGGGGAGTTAGGGGGTGAGGGGGGCATTGAGAATATAGGAGTCTTTGAGAATGAAGGGGGTGCCTTAAAAAACAAGGGGGGGGGGTGTAGGGAAATCACTGGAGAGTGCCTCCCAACGGAGAGACGCCGCCCCCTTTTTTCCCGATTACGTCCTCTCCGCACAAATGGGACGGCCGGAGAAGCGTTCGCGCGCTTCGGGATCTCGGAGGACATGCTTGTAGTATTTTTAATTTTTGAATGAGCTGAATTCTAGCGTATTTTTGTCCTTTGAGTTTGGATATTGCAAGCATTTACTGAATTATCACGCAGGAAAAACCGGAAAAAAAACAAGCGCTCAGGTTTCAGCTGCTTGTGAGGGAATGCGTGCAGCGCTTCTGACGAGGGTTCAGTGTTAGGATCTCCATGTGACGATTCCCTCCTCGCACTCAACGCGATGGGAAGAAGGGAGCTTCAGTGCTATTTCGAAAGCGCTGTTGCGGCTACTTGGTGCATCAATCTGAAATACAACTGTGATATTGGTAATCCCGGAGACCAGTTGCGTAGCTGGGAATTGTTTTCAGGGAGGGGGGCTGAGGTGGCCGAGATGTCCATGACTTGGGATGTGGAGGGGAGGGAGGGCGGGAGGGAAAAAGAAAACTGCTTTTTCATGTCCAAGGTATTGTGCAGGATATTGTGCACTCATTCAGTTGAGATGCCCGTCTCGGCAACCTCACATACTTTCACTCGACGGTGTTCCATTATGATACTGTCGATTTTGTCAACGTATCTGTCGCAGTTACTTCAACTAAGCGTCGGGAGCACGCTCCATCTTCGGTGGATGTTCGGCCACATTTAAACTTGTTTATCTCAACGCCGGTGCAGTCGCCATGAACTTCATTTAGCTTGGCTTTTATATGTGCGGCCAATTACTTGCTCAAATAAAAATGCTTGATCACTGCGCAGAGCTCGTTTTTCTTCATTTTTATGGCAACTGATGACGTCCTCACTTCATGCATTTCTAGAGCATGACTCATGTGTTGCTTCAAGATGAGAATAGGCCTGACTTAGTTTGAAGAGTGATAATTTATCAATTGAATTGTGGTACCATCTCGAAGAAATTTAGCAAACTTAGCTCAGCAGCTCCAGAAAGTGACACACATGCTCGCATGAGAAGTGTAAAATCCCTTTGTACAATATCTTGCCCCCACCACAACATACACCAAAGGGCTCTGCTGTAACGGACAGTATTCCCAGGTCTTTATTTATGGCCTCTTGTTGAGTGAGCACAGCTCAGAAGCACATCCTTTCAGCTCCTAGTGCATGCAACAAAGCAAACTCCACAGGTGTCCCCTACTAACAACGAAACTGGCCAGGACAACCCTCCAGTCTCTTGTTGTCAGTACATACAGCTGCTCCCACCGATACAGTTTGTACAAATGATGATTTATGTCTTCCACATCCTGCAAGATCAGGGTTTCCCAATGGCTACATGAACTCTTAAAAGCCAAGTCCGTTTGAGTAGCTACAGGCAGAGTTGTTGATTTTGGGATACAAAATGAGGAGTCTGCACCATTTTGATGCCACTAGCATGTACAACACTGCTTACGTCTCCACCCATCTTGTTCTACGGAGAGTAGCCTCTGGAGCACACTTAGCGTCAAATAGATCTCCTTAAATGCATTATTCTTCCATCTATGGACTAAAGCTGACCCTACTAAATCAAGTAGCCTACCTATTTTTTTTTTTTCTTTTACAAAGTTTTAGAATCTCGTATAATGCAACGCACCATTCAAATCCCCCAAAGCCTTTATGAACATGGGACATCACGAAAAAAAATTACTCTCAATGAAATGGCTGCTTCTGAAGTTTAACGCAAATTGCTCATGTATAGATATTAAGCTGCTGCCAACTACTTTGAGCACGACTAAACGTCCACATCGCATTAGCTGCACTTGCGTCGCCAAGAAAATGCTAGGCACACTGGGACTTGGAATGCTAAAAGCAAAGCACTGACAAAGCTGTACTTTGCAGTATTCTAGGCTGCAACCCATATTGCAGCTGGAACATGGAACAAAACAAGCAACAGCAAAACCTGAGAACAAGGCATATCTGGCCATTCATCCTAAAAAGAAAACCAATCTACTGCCAAAACAAAAAAAACCACATGTCCTAGTCTATGCATACAAATTTCATACTTTGCATACTTTTCACTTTGCATACAAATTTCATTTGACACAAACCATCAAATGCTAAGGAAGGAGGAGAGAATCTAGGATTGCTCTAACATAGGGCGTCGATTTTCCCTTTGCTGCAGCAACAGACGCCAAAGGCTTACAAAAGAGGCACTAGAAAACGTCCAATAAATGTGGAAAGTGCCTCGCAGAAAACTTGCTAGGCATTCTGGAATGAGCTTGAAATGCATTTCGCACTAAAGGTGAAAAAAAAAAAAAAAAGAAATCAAGCAAGATAAATATTTTTTTAAAGTCCCTGCAGCCATAACCTCAATTTTGTCAGGCTTGACAATAAAAAAAACAAAAAACAAACAAATGCACGCCGGCTTGCTTTCGAAGCTACGTCGATAAAGTCGCTGCGAGGGGGTTGCTATCCCAATAGTTTGCCAAGGGGAAGCTCAACTTACGACAGTGCACAGCACCAGTACCACAAAAAAAAAAAAAAAATGTTTTGCAGTGGCCAGCCATTACTTCCAACTTAACCAGGACCACCAGTGGAAATGCAGGTTACTGGTCCTAACATTGCCACTATAAGAGAGTGACACATCCCATCAAAACTTAACAACCACGGGAGACGGGTGGATTGCATAAGGAAGGAGGGGAAGCAAAGGGGCATCTCCCTGTAATTTTTGCTAATAACAAAAAAAAAATTGTGGAGTTTTACTTAAAGGAATGTATAAAATCTGGTCAAATATTATCTTGCTTTTGAAGCCAGAATAATTTTCAATAAAAATATATTACTATTTCTGTTAACCCCACAAGAAAAATGAAGAAAAACTTGGCCGGGCATTACGAGCACACCAGAGCAGCCAGCTCGAGGGGGACTGGATATTTGGCCTTTTGCGGCCCAACCATGGGTGTTCCCAGAAGCCCCAACCCCATCGTATGAGCCAGGAGGTGATGCACTAATGCCACACACATATTTGAAATTATTGTTCTACAAAGAAATAGACACTTGCTTCCTTCTTCCGGCCCCCATTGAATACCTGCAAGAGCATCAAGGGGGAAAAAATGTGCAGCAAGAGTGTAAAGGCTTCCCCTGCAAGGCCACTGACAAGTCTGATCGGTCGCCAACTGGAACCGATTGACCCATCCTCCAACCACATTGTCCTCCCTCGTGGCAAACAACTTGAAACCCTGGCCAGTGCCACTTGCACCACAATCGACGACACCCTTCCAGGTCGTGCCAAAGCTGGCGACAAATGCCAGAGCCGAGAGGCACCTCAGACACCATCACATAAGCATGCAACAGTCCTTGCGCTGTGGCTCCCCGACAATTTCTGACGGGTCGCTGCGAAACCTGCGAATGGACGTCGACGGCGAAGATGGAGGCGGATCATAGCTTGGCCGGCGTACTGTGGCACTGAAGTGATGCTGCTGCTGGTGACCGTTGTGACCCGTCGAAGCGGCCATCTTGCCTACCAGTTCCTGCTGCTGCGACGACGACAACGTCAAGGAACCTCGACTGTTGCGCAGGTCTGCACGGTGCTTCTTGAGGTCTAGACAGCGTCCCGTTCTGCGGGGAGAATCCCAGTGCTGCCTGCTGCGTGTTCACAGTCACGTGAATCTCCACCTTGACCGCTTCCGTTGCGGTGCTACTGCCGCCGGGGCTGCGTGCCGGAGACAGCTCCGAGTAGGACGGGGGCCCCACGGCCGGGTCCGCCAGCAGGGCCAGGACGCCATCCGAGGCGTAGCGGGGGGCGACACCTCGCTGGGGGATGGCTGCTCACTGCCAGGGCTCGTCCGAGCACTCGAGTCGCCCTCGGGAGTGGCCTCCTTCTTGGACGCTTCTTCGTCCTGAGGCGTCCAAAGCAAGACACTCTTCTCGATCTCAAGCTTTCTCGTTACTATGTCACCCGCAAGGGCATCACTGAATATGATGGGGAAGAGCTTCATGCACAGAACTGGTACCAAAATCAGCTGGCTAATCCACACTCCAATTTGCACCTTCAAAAATGGCCATACATTCTATTCCTATCTGTTGCTACAAGCCGCATGCAAAGTCGTGCCTAGATACCAGCAAAGAAATAATTCAAAGTCGCTTTCAAGATGTGCAACACAATAAATAATAAGTAGGGTAGTGGGCAATACGAGTTTCACCATCGTCGGTGGCAGGTCAAGAACCCAAGGAAGGCTGGGGAGAAGGAAAGATCCCCCTCTCTCCAGCATTCCACCTGCTTCCTCCTCCCCAGCCTTCCTTTCCCTCACCCTGGGTTCTTGACCTGTCGCGACTGTACGCAGTGAGAGTGCTCCCTAATCAAACTTGGCAACTCAAGATGGAGTAGTGCCGTTTCTGCATGTGTCCTTTGCCTTCATCTTGGGCACTATGCATGACTAAACATATGGATATATGGTGCTAAAATAATAAGCTCAAGTTATATCCGAGAAAAACTAAGGACCTCACATTTAGTCAAAAACACATTGTATACACATCCTTACATGCTCAGTATGTCAGAAATAGAAAGAATATCTATTATACGGGATCTTGGTGTGTTTTGAGATTCCGTGCTTTGGATGGACTCTCACGTTAATGCTGTGGTGGCTTGATCATTGAAGATGCTTAGCATGGTTTTGACAATTATGCCAGAGTTTAAAGTACCGTCATCTGCACTTGTGTTGGACAACTGCTTCGTCCGCTCCACACTGAAATTTGCATGTACTGCCTGGAATTCACTCAATTCTTCAAAATCTAGGCATATTGAAAGTGTCCAGAGGCAGTATATTTGCTTAATTTATGACCGACACCTCAGAAAGAAATGTTAATATGACTAACTGGCTGCTAAGAAGCTAGATATGGACACACTTTGGAAAAGAAGAGGTGGTGGTGGTGAAAACGTTTGTTTTATTAATATCGAGGCCTCTGTCCCTATAGTTGCCCCATCGGGTCAGGGGGAGAGGGAAAGTTTAAAAGAGTTGTTCGATGCCAGCAGATCGAATGAAGGGAAGGAGTGCATTTTAAACAGCTTTTTCTAGTGCTGGGGGCCCTGTCAGCGTACCATCATGGTTTGGAAGTGCAGCGTTTACAGAAATTAGAAAGATATCCAGTTCACAATTTGTTACCTTTCCACAAATTTTGAAAAGAAAAAGTGCCAGACTTGGACCCAAGTCTGGCATCCATTGTAAGCCCATTTTACCTCCTGTTCTGCAAAGTTCCAAGCTCTTGCCTGTCATCCATATGGAAGACTTGTAATAGTTTTTTGTCATCTGTCATTGATATGTTTATGCCTCGGATTAATTGTAAGAACTTGTTGATGTTAGAGCTGTCATAGGATGTGGATTTTTATTTTGTTCCATATTTTTATGTACATAGTGATAGAATGTTTCATGTTTCGTCTCTGTTGCGATGTACCGCGGGAAAGGCATATGTAGCTGTTGATGGTCAATAAACAAAGAAAACAGCACCGGATTGCTCGTGCAGTCATTGTGCTGCCACCTGTGGGCTGCACCCTCTACACATTGGAGCGGCCAGCATTTCCTGGGGCAAGCAGACGGCAGAGATATTAGAAAGCCCGTACGTTCCTAGGAGTCTGCTCCCAGGTGGACATGAAACAGACCCAGAAGAGCACACACCTCATCCTTGCTGACGGGTGCCTGCTGCTCCTGTCGGATGCGGGCCTCCTCCCGGGCCTCTCGCCGAGAGATCATCCCTTTTTCCCTGATGCTCGTTCGCCGAACCGACTGGCTGCTCCACACCAAATGCATCCAAGTAAAGAAAAAGAGGCACAGCCCGGTCACTGTTGTGCCATTTTCCCCTCCATCTGCTACATATTTGGAGCATTAACAATTACTGAAACAAGCTCAAGTTTTCCCAAAACCTCCCTTTTCTGGAGCCGACAATAGTGTTTTAGTAGATCCTTCAGTCACTCACTCACTCACTCTACACAGTCCACAATCCGCTACTACCTCTGCTATATGCGGCGTAGCGGAACCACCATTTCAAGTTTTAGTAAAACATTCGCCACCCGCTACAGATTACAGCGGTACGAGAGCTAACGCAACGCCACTAGCAGCTCTTTCAGACACTAAGGCTCGCATAAAACCAAAATTTGTAAAGCAATTCTTTTATTAACAGTGTCATCTTCATAGAATATTCTTTCTTTCTTGAATAAAGTGCTAATCTTTGCTTTTCTTTTAAAGTAAATGACTATTATGTTTGTAATTGAATACAACTGACGGCCAAGCTAATCCGATATGAGTCAAGCGTCAAAGCCATCGAGAGAAATCTTCAAAAATAAATTAAAACAACCGTAGCTCTTCTGTTGCGTCATTTACCGAAAATAAAACAACACGGAAATCCCTCCGATCTGCCTGCTCGCTCGCTCGCTTCCTTGGTCGGTTCTGTCCTTGCGACAAAACGGCCGAGCAGGAGGCCGCACCCTTCGCTCACAGCACCACGGATTACAAAGCTTTTTAATGCGAAAGCATTAACTACGCCCATGGAGTGAAGCTGGCGGCGTCTGTAACCGCGAAGGAAATGCCCATTCTCCCATTGGCTGAACAAAATGGCTCCTAGATAGCCATTGGCAGCAGCTTCACGAGAGTGCACGCTCAGCCTCCGCTCTCGTGTCAGGCGTTGCCGGAGGGAGGGGGCGAGGGCAGAACCAACCCGAGGCATCTATATCGTCGGCGGCCGCAACCTCGGCAGTAGCGAAACGTGGCCATCCACGGCAGTATAACGCAGACAAACTAAGGGAGCGGAAGAACGACATTCATGCTTTCGCATTCACAACTCATAAGAAGTGCTTACTGTAAAACACAGGAGAAGCGCCCACTTTCGGACATGAGCCCACTATTAACATTTTCAAAACTTCGGAATTCTGATCATAAGCTCCGAAGTGCCGCAAGTATTCACCACACTCTGGCAGCTAGGAGAACACCAGCGGGGATGACGGAAATATATGCTTCCTTGCAATGGAAAGGGAAAGACTTCTTTGGGAGGGGAGACCATTCACTGTATTGTCTAGGTCACTTGGGTACAGTGAAAGGTCCCTACAATGCTGGACGTCAGCAGCCCAGCTGTAGCCATGTTGGCATCGATGGGAGTGAAGATAAAGCGGTGTGACAATGTTCTTGGAAACAAAACCAGCGGTCCCAGGGCTCTTGTGAGACACATCCTGGTAAAGTGTGCACGCTGCCGCGATTCCCTCACTTTTCGTGCACGCTGCCACCATCTTGGTTTTTACTGCTTCAACCGGACAAGCGCGCATGTTTAGACAAACCAATTTTTCAGTGAAGGTGGGGTGGGCACTTCCCAGGTATTTTACAATAAGTGTCCTCGGAATTTTTTTTTTTTTTCCCCATGGCTTAATTTAGCATGTTTGCTATAAATCTTTACCTGTTGCAGTCCTGGAACGGCTTTGTCGCGGCTACTTCTGCAGCAGCAATATATAATCTGCCCCTCAGAACCGCGATCGCAAAGCGGACAGACTGGACAGGCGTGGCGGCCATCTTGAATTGCGTCCCTCGCTGGCTTGCTGTTATCTCGCCAAGACTCGTTCTCGCGAGACCCACGCTAGCACACTGCGCTACGCTCCTCGCTATTTTGATCAGGTAGCACGCTTCCGCAGCATTTCTGCTAGCAGCGCGCAGCAGCGTCGTCACTATACAACAAAGCGGGAGAGCCAAAACGATCTACTAAAACTCTTAAATGACTGCTCACTGCTCTTACCTTCGAGTGTTTTGGCTCTGGGTGCGCCTTAGCTTGTTGGGCTGCATGGCCCTTTTGGTCTCCATTTCGCTTCGCAGCTGCACAATCCGCTCCTTCAGGTCAGGGTCTTCGCAGATATCTGCAGCAGAGAAGCCGTCACTCCCTAGCACTCATTTATTGAAAACTTCCGACTCTTTACCCTCTACCACCCGACTTAATACTTTGACCCAAAAAAATCAATTTCATGCAGGCGGTCACCATATAAACAGGACTAAATATATTTTTCAAAAAGTTTATAAATGCGAGATTTTTTTCTAAAATCGGTTTGTGTCATATATATATATTATAATTGGCAGTAGTGGCAATTCTACTCAAACCAATAAATATTTTAAATTAAGATATCATGACCATATGCTCTATGGCAAACATTTCTTTTAAGTTTGATGGTCGTGTGAATGCGTCGAATAACTGGTTTTGTCCAACACAATATGGCACAAACGGTGTTTCCAGTTTAGCGGTTTTCCGAGTTGTATAGCGGGATAAATGGTTTGCGACATTTTAGTGGTTTTCAGGTCATGTTAGCCCTTTTTCTGCAAGTTTAAAATCTTGAATTTGCCAATCATAAATAAGTCAGTCAATTTCTGTGACAACTTAGAAACATGAGATCGACATCTTTTCTTACCTCAAGTAAAATTGTTTTCGGTGAGAGTAACGCTTGCGACGCCATTGAGATATTACAGAAGCAAACTGAAACATCCTTTGATCTAATCATCTAATTTGTGCGTGAATGTATGAATTAATTTTCGAAGTCTGCCAGATGAAATGGGCCCAGTGAATTATGTATGCACAAGAATTGAGAAAACATGGGGGCTATAGATTTTTAAACTTTAAAACTGGAAGTTCCAAGCGACATTACCGTAAAGTTCCGAGAGAACGCCTGCCCCCGAGACGTCGCCCATCCCGTTTTTTAAAATAAATATATGTAACATAAAAATTCCGAAACATCGCTCCCCCATCCCCCTTCCGTCGGACAACACGCAATGTCCGACTGGAATCGCATCAACTGCGCAATTTGTTGTACCGGCACGTCAGACAAGCGAGTTTATAGCAGATTCCTGCGTTTTTGTCCGCGATCTGCGTGTGCGATCTCCATTCAACGCGAGTTGGTCCTGCGTGTACTATATTGCATCATGAAATGTGATTTTGCTGCGTTCGCGATCTGCAGTATTTGTTCCCGTAACATATGAGTTTGTAGCGGATTCCTGCCTTTCTGTCCGCGATTTGCGCGTGCGATATCGGTTCCTGTGACAGGCAAGTTTGTAGCGGGTTCCCGCGTGTTTATCGCATCGTGAAACGCGAAGTTGCAGTGTCCGCGATCTGCGGTATCAGTTTCCGCGACACATAGTTTTAGCCGGTTTTTGATAAAGTTTTGCTGTGGCGTCCCCAAAGATAGCCCACCCCATGTTTTTCACCATTTATCTCTTCATTTTGGGTGGGCGTTCTTTTGGAACTTTACGGTAGACAAGTCAGAAACCTCTACTGGAAAATAAAACGTTTTGGAAAGCATGTGAATTTCGTCTACCACCACATACTGCACTAAAAATTGTAACGATGGAGATGTATGTCACGAGGTATGGCAAGACAACACACCTGGACCAAAGGACATCGCCGCCTGCTGTGATTGGTCAGAGGCATAGCACTAGCCAATCACAGCAGGCGGCAATATCCTGGTCCCTTGGTCCCATCGTGTAGCTTAGGGCTCCTGGTAACAGTGAGATAATGCAGTAGACATTGTTTTGTGCACGGAAGTATTCAGTCAAACAACATAGTTCCCTTCTAATGTTTTTTTTTTAAATTTATTTATTGTACCGTTTTTAGACTAAGTATAGCAGTAAATTATCTTAAAGTCACTTTCTCCCTGTGCCTAAAATTTAGCGATTTTGCAATTTCTTTATTTTTTTAGTTGGCAACATTAATTATACAATTTATGATGCATGAAATTTCACACAAAAAAGTACCGATTTTGTTGAAGCAGTGAGTGCCATTGCATTTTTGTCATGCCACAAAGAATTTCGCTTTGCAACTGGGTGCTTTGTGGCTTTATCTTCATCCAAAGGGGAAGTGATTTGTTTCTTTTGTTCTTGTTTGCAGTTTAGGTTCTACAGCTGCTGTACCATGCTGCTTCGGACATGAAATAGTACTACCGTAAAATACCGCGCAAGCACCCACTCAAAATTTAGCGATAATCGCGAAAAAGTGGGGTATGGGCGCTTGTCCGGTCATCAATTTTACATATAAATGTACTGTGCATATTTTCTCAGATCTTAGAAATTTGGATATGGGCGCTTAATGTGGAATGGGCAGATAGGCGGCATTCTCATCGGCTAGTAGCTAAGTGATACCTTTTCTTCAACCTGATCTCGAATCTGTGAAGATGCAACATACAGTCAAAAAGGTCTATGCCCCTGAGGTAGCTGTAGTATACTCTGACCGATTGTAAGCACAACTGCAATATTTTACCATCTCTCTAGCAGACTGCATACTGCGCCATATCCGACACACACTCAAACCAGCATAGAGTAAACAAAATGTGCGATAAGCAGAACAACTTTCATATACGCGACGAAGTATGGCAGAGAAGAAGCTATCTGAACGGCAAACCCAAAACCGAAACAATGCAGCAGTCACTAGTAAAAGCAGAGGATAGATGGAGGCCTGGCACTGGAAGCTAAACTGTGTCATATATAGATCCGCATGCAGTTGAGCACAAACCAATGTAGTAATATTTCATACATTCTTTACTGGTATGCACCATGCGGTAAAGGGTCAATGGCTTCTGCATTGTCACTCCTGATTTACCAAATCATGAAGTGCTTTGTTGTCACTCAGTGTATCTCCCTAACCTAGTGGCAAATGGGGCTTTGTTAGGAAAAGAAAAAGGTCTGAATGAAGCACCCGGGTATTTCATCTGGTGTAGACAGAATGCTCAACAACACAGCAGAATGATAGTATTTCCTTTACCATAAGGTGTTTCTCCGTTTTTGGTTCTGGCATTCAGGTCACCCCCAGCTTGAACCAGCATTTCCAAGACGTCTGGCTGCAACACAAAGGAAAGTGTGTCACAAACTGCGCATCGGGCTAAGCTTAGTCTCCTAAGCCTCACCTGAACTCTAACCAAGAATGGGTGAACCACAAGAATGCAAACTCACATGTCCCCAGCAGGCTGCTGCATGGATGGGCTGCCACTGGTCATTATCGCACACATCGGTGGACACGTGCTGATCGAGGAGGAACTCCACCACAGACACGTAGCCGTTGGCAGCAGCAATGTGCAACTGCATGCACACAACAGAGGCACAGAAAATCAGCACTGCAGGTAGACAGAGCCCCTCAAAATGACATGCAAGCTAACATGAAAGCATCAAATAGGCAAAAAACTGAAGTCCCAAAAGTACCCTTGGAGCTTTTAGATGCTGCAAGGTGCCAAGCTGTTTGGATTGACTTAAAAGTGGTCCCATTGTGCATTCTTTCTCCAACACATACCTAAAACGGGGTCATACTCAGCAAGTCCTTTTGGAGCAGCTAAAAGTCCATTTTGGAGCAGCCAATGGACCTTTTGAAGCACAAGATTACACGGAATTTTAATTCATACCACTGCAAATATTAAGATTAATTGTTAGACTGTCCATCAAGAGCCATCTACGTCGCCTTCCCACTTACGTGCAACTTTTTGTTATCGATTGCGCGGCAGGTTTAATTCCCTCAAACAAAGAACTAGCACTTGCATGTAGAAGTACCAAGCACGACAACACTATGCTGAATGATGAAGGACAGTAGGAACTGCTGCGAACGGTTAATGTAGCTACAGAGCCAAAGGTAAGCCAAAGAGTATATTCCACGGAAGTCAAGTTAGAACAGAAATATTGAGCACCCAAGTTGATGTTTCATTCAAGTCCTAAAGGTTGTAATTAAACTGGAATATTCAATCCATATAAAAACAAAACTTTCGTCATTTTATTATTAACATCAATGACAATTTATATGTAGGACTTCATGATAACACAAATCGGAATTTTGAACAATAAATAAGCCTTAGAAACAATCCAGTTGAACTGACCAAGACTATTCTTAAGTTTTCATCCACTCCTCCAGCTAATCGAGTTTTAATATACTCCATTCACAGTGCCATCGTACAGATGGAACCGATGTAAAAGCAACAACTAAACCAAAGAGATGGCATAAAAAAATAAGCTTATAAAGAAGTTTATATAAATCTTCCAGCAATACACACATATACTTGCTAAATCTCGAATTTGAAAAAAAAAAAAAAAATAACAGAATATTGCAGTTTATTATAATACCATACCGGTTTTCACCTCAAGAAAAAGCAAGTTTTGCGCATTGCTCATACGCGGCACGAAGTAGTTCTTACTAGATTTGGTTGTCGGAGAAGCGATGCCTTTGGCCTGTGTCGGTCTTGATAAGATAACATATGTCTAATCTACAATTCACCTACATATATCTTAATTCTCTACATTAAGGGGGAAATGAGTAATGCGGAGCCGGACTTTTTACTACGGTCCTTGAGGTAAAAACAGGTATAGTAGCAATTTTATTCCGAATTGTAGTACAAGGTACAGTTGTTACATCAGCACTTACAAAGTTCCTTTTTTTGTGCGTGTGTGTATATATATATATATATACCCAACACTTCTGTTGTTTTGCCTTGTTTTGGAGAAGTGTTTACCCCTTAGTATGTGACTGCGCTGTGGCAAAGCTTGACAGAAAAAAATCATGATGCCAACTTTGTGGTATCAGCTTTACTGCAGTACACCAGTGCACAGCGAGAAGCTCACTCAGTGAAGCTACCTAACCCACCAGAACAGACCACGAACAGAGAATACTGCGTGACCTCTGAGCACGGTCAGTATTTGGTAAAGAAATCAAATCGAGTAGTATGTTACTTAAAACGAAAGTTATGAAAATTCAGACAAGCCTACAGTAACAATCCGGCCAATTAAGCAGCAGGATTGTTACAGTAAAGTGAAGTTACGTTTTGGCGCAACGTTGGTGCAAATTCATCACACTCTGTCAAAATAAAACAGCATGTAGCAGGGTAAGCACTTTGGTGCAGTTTGGTGCAGCAATTACATCCCTGCATACCTGACTGTTGCGATTGCTTGGCAGTTACTAAACAGCAGAAGACGAGAATAAATGAGCTCGTAAGGCAAGTCAAGGCCAGCAAGGATGGGCTGGAGAACTTCTCAGCAAGTGACAATTTGGCAGCAGGAAAAACACTGACCGGTGTAGCACCCTGCTCGTCTCTGAATTCCAGGTCACCTCCAGCATCGTTGAGGTTTCTCAGGTCACTCAGCATCATCACCTCGTTTGCAGCCCGAGTCTCGTCAATCATTTCCTGAGTTATTCCTGCAGCGGATCACATCATCCATTATGCAACTCACACTTTTTCAGGCCAGCAGTTAACTTGGGCTACAAGCAGTGACACAAACTGCCATGGCTGTGCTTTGAATAGATCCTTACAGCCAAGCAACCATAAAGAAGCGAGTTGATGCGAACGAGTTGATCTCCATGCGTGAAATTAAAGGCTGCATGCATCCAGCCCCTGTAGCTGAAGAATCTAGAGCAACCACAGTAAATAAAAATCCAGCGAGAAACTCTTACTGGAGTCCTTATTAAAAGACAAGCCCTCTCTCCTCGGTATGTAAACATGTGAGAGGGGTGTCAAAAAATTCATCAAAAGGTCCAAAAAAACTAAACAAAAAAAAAACATGCAAAAATTACAAAGGTTATGTTCCTATAGTCGGTGACAGGTCAAGAACGAAGTGGAAGCTCCTCCCACCCCTTTCCACTTTAGTAGAGCGGACGCAGGAGAGGAGGCGACCTCCTCTCTACCGTTCGCTCCGTTGAAGTGGAAAGGGGTGGGAGGACCTTCCACTTCGTTCTTGACCTGTCACCGACTATAGAAACAAAAATGAGCAGCAGTTTTGCATTACAGTACATTGAATAACTTGTGGCTAACTTCGAT
The DNA here is from genome assembly GCA_037355805.1 of Ixodes ricinus. Classification (NCBI taxonomy): domain Eukaryota; kingdom Metazoa; phylum Arthropoda; class Arachnida; order Ixodida; family Ixodidae; genus Ixodes; species Ixodes ricinus. The sequence goes on along the minus strand of JAZHYW010070350.1, from coordinate 133,598 downwards.
TGAGGGGTTCACTACAACAATGAGCTAAATGTGAGAAATGCAGTATGAGGAAGGCATCACTGAATGCCATTTCCTGCTACATCTGACACAGGCATAGTCATGGTCGAGGAAGCCTCTCGACTGACAGCCGAGGAAGCCCTCCTGGCCTCGACATTGCTGCAGCGGAGCGGAGCCTACAGACCTAGCAAGTGTTGGGCTCATAGTCGTGCATCAACAGGTGGCTCACACCTGCTCAAATGTTGAGAGGCACAAACGGTCCTGTACATTTGGCAGGTCCCCGTCTGCCTTGAATCACATTCAAATAATCTCAATCCAGAACGCTCCTTTCTTTTTCCAAGCAGGGAGGTATGAACATTTGAATCCAAACATGGGCTCACCTCGCTTGGCCATTTCCGATTCAATGTAGTCAAGCGTGGGTTCGTCCTCACAAATGTCGTACGGCATGTTGCCATCAGCATTCACAGCTAACAGGTCTGCACCCCTAGGAACAAACCGGTACAAAATTTGCAACTGAGAAAAATTGGCCTCAATAATGTCAGCTCGAGGATAGCATCATATAAAAAAAACATCCTCTCATGTCATCCCATTGTCAGATACTGGGTGTTTAAGCAAAGACTTTCAGAAATCCCTAAAAATAGGCTGGTTGAGGGAAACAAACTGCCAGCCATGGCGGACGTCAGAGATTGCAAAAAACATACAACAGTAGAATACCGCGCATCAGCCCATTTCACACTGAGCCCCCATTCCCAAATTTGTAAGATCCGAGAAAATATACACAGTACATTTATATGTGAAATTAATGCCCATCCCCCATTTTTTCAAGATTATCTGAAAAAATTTAGCGGACACTTGCCCGGTCTTTTACGGTAGTATATATCTTTTGCTCAATTACCCAAGCATCAAAAAGAATGCCGGGAATGTAGGTATACACGCTGCACATTAGTCAGTGATTTGGGGGCGCAACCCAACTAAATTAACGATCAATGTACTTTGGAAAGGGTTTCACGAAAAATGTAACCTGAAACTTGGTGAAGCTAGAGTTTGTGTAAAGGGCCAATGCTAGTAAGAAAGTCTATTACTCGGCTAAAAGTGACTACAGGATACTCTCCCAGCAGGAGAGCTGGACGAAATGGGATCTGTTGAACTCGGGAAAATTAATGCGACGCTTTGGCTCCAGACCGAGACAGGACCACAAGATATAGAAAATACTTATCACCTTATCATTCTAGTGAACGCCGGTTTAGAGACTCCCGTTTATAGAATCCCTTTATAGAGCAAACCCCACTTTAGAGAAAATGGCGACAAGCCTCCTTTCCGCGAATTCGTTTTTAGAGCAACAGAATTCACCGAACTGGGCAGGTCATTGCAGCGTTTGCTCATTCAGCCGTTCTGCGTCGGCTGAAGACGAAGCCAACCCAGTCAGCGAGCCAGTTGCTTGGGGGATTGGATGACCAGCGTATTCAGAGTACCATTATGCTGCCTGGAATGAGTCTCCCATTGCCGTCTTTACCGCGTCCAAAAAAGTGGTCCCTCGATTTCCGCCTGATTACGTCATACAAGTGTCATTTTGTCGCCGGTCGCTATCCTGGCGGTGTCCCAGCAGCCGTGGTGGCAGACGCCTGTTCTGCTGCAGGTCGCTCTCTGGTGTGACAGTCCACGGATGCTTCGGCAACGAGGAGCTTTCCGCCTTTTCGCCGGAGCTCCTACGACCAACCGTCAGGATTGCGACAGCACGACACTTATTGCTTCTGCGAGATCATTTGTTGCCACATGGGTTTCCATGTGTGGCTGGGACGCTAAACACACCAGTCTGAGACGCCTTCCAGGCACGACACAACTCTTTTTTTCCCAAGAAAATGCTTACGCCTTGCATGGTTCACGGAGGCAGAGAAAGGAGGCTTGGGTAAACACGCCCAGTTCAGTGAATCATGCGCCAGCCTTTAGCGGCTTAAAGATCTGCTTACGTCGACAGGACAGATTTTCAAAACTAAGTTCACTTTTTGATAAAAGGTGTTTCTCTACGCTCAGGCTCCGCTTTCTATAAATGGCCGATTCACACGACGGACTGATCCGCGGATGGATTGATCACGTGACGACATGTCCGTGGTTCGTCAGTCTCCCAAGCGCACCCACACAAGGGAGACGACGAGCAGACGCCAGCGAGGAGGGACCGAACCTGTTTGCCATCCCACAGTGCCGCGAAACTCCAACATTGGACTGCGACACCGGTGTCCAAGAGAGAAGCCGGCGTTTGCTACCGCGATAAAGATTCGTAAGCCGTTGTTACGTACAGGGCGAAACAGAACACCATGATAGGCTTCACGCGAAGCGCCACTATCTTTACTAACCCAAGGCATGACAGCGACACAGTCATGGTCCCACTCGAGAAGGCTTTGGCGTAGAAGCAATCAAGTTTTGGGCTCACGGAAGTGTGTTCGGAGATGCCTTCACACACACTCCACGCTCGTGCAGCCTTTCACCAAGCAAGACCTTTCTTGTGGCTGTGGTGTACTTAAGCACATTACAGCCACAAGAAAGGTCTTGCTCGGTGAAAGGCTGAATGGGCATGCAAGAATTACTGGGGTGTGCTAGACGAGCTGTGACGGAAGCTTCTTGACACAGACCTGAAGGAGTACCGGAACCTGCATTGCGTCAGCCGGGCAAAGTTTCTGCAGTTTCTTTCACGCGTGGAACCAAGATTCGCGCAACAAAAGGAACCAGCGAATGCACAAAACACAATGATGCGCCATTTTTGTTTTAATCGGTTTTAATCGTCTAAAAAAAAAATTGTATTGTTGTTAAACTAAACACTTTTCAAGTCAATCGCCTGCCAAAAATCCGCGAGGGACAAGGCGCTCGACTTTACCAGCCCGCGCGTCTACGGACAAGGCGCAGATCGCAGGAATCAGTGACATGATGGTCACGTGGTACACGGTTCAGAGACAAAAATCGCAGTCCGCCGTGTGAATTGGGTAAAACCGAGCTTCGATAAAACTCTTTCAAACTATTTCAACGAAATGGCATTCAATCCAAGACCCGAGTATCTGGCATGTCCAAGCGACGAACTGAGGATTAATTTGCCTGGGGCAACCGAGAGCTCCATTCTTCTCTGCACTCCACCTCCCTCATGCTGCGGACATCTCGGCAGAGATGTGCCACGGAGGAAGATTCCAGACGCGCAGGAGGAAAAAGCTACACAGTGGGCGAGGCCAAATTGCACCCGCATCTCTTCCAAGGGTGGGTGTAGTTCCATCGATCGAGTGTTTTAAAAGGTAAACCAAACTGGGAAATAGTTTCATTGAATCCTATAAAGCTAGAAGGGTGGTCTGCAATACACAACTAAATCTCAATGACAATTTCTTCTGTTCTTGCAAACCTTACAGTTCTATGGTCATCCTATCCTGTTTTGACAGCCGGCAAAGGAGCGCAGCCCGCTTCTAGGAAATGCCAATGTGCCCCAAAGGTGGCGGCCAACCTGGAGATGAGGTAGCGGACCAGGTGGATGTGGCCGCACGTGGCGGCAGCGTGGAGCGGAGTCCACTGCTCACTGTCCTTGGCATTCACATTGGCCCCAAAGTCTATGAGCAGCTTCATCATCTCCTCACTGTCGTCGATGCAGCACTGCACACAAACACAGTCAGTCAGAGGCAGGCACTCACAGTGGTGGGCAAGGGTCCTCCGTGTCTCATTCCCACAACAAACACTCCCAGCACGCAATGGCCGATGGCAGCATGCAAGATGAAGAATACGCTGTCTGGCTGAGCCGCGACACATGTCTGCACTATGCTATGCATTCATTTAAAGTACACTCAGAGTGAATATATTCCCAGTATCATTCCCTCCCAAGAATGAAAAGGAGAAACTGCGAACTGCACAAACATACCGGAATATCCCAAGAGATAGCCCACCTAAAATCGAGAGCAAATTGGGCAAAAATAAGGAGTGGGCTAACTTTCGGTGTACAATCGAGAAAAGTTGAAAAAACACTATTTTTTGGATAATGTTTTCCCGTCAAACTTGTTATCGTGGCGAGGGATAATGAAGCAGAGATGACAGTACAGGATGTGCGCAAGAAAACTGAATTCTGTTTTTCACACCGCAAAAATTAACTAGACATCGCGGAGAGCTCGAACACCGTCAGAACGTAGCCCCAGACGTTCGAGCAAGATGCCAAAGTTTCAACATTGACCATTACTGGAATAAAACGTTAGAAGTGAAAACTGTTTTCGTCTATGAGAGGCAGCAGGCGGAATGCCGCTGTTTGCGTAGCAAACCGAGCCAAAATCAGAGGATGGTTATTTTTCGGGGTATTATGGTGGGATATTATGGCGGGTGAAAATGTGCAATCTAGTTGGGGAAGAGTAAGCTCACTAAATCAGGGTGCATACAACTGCAGAATCGCGTGGTCCAATATTACGTGGTTCATAGACACAATGTCGCAAAATCTTTTTCCTGGTCGCCTATGAGACTGCAGAGTGTTTTTTTAACATTTCTCCGACTCTAGAAGCTTTTGGAAACACTAGAATATTTAGTGAAATTCATAGAGCAGCACCTTCCATTGCCCACCGTCTTTATTTGGGTAAGTGAAATATTTTTTAAATGCAAAAATTTGTGAATTTGGGCATTTAAGTTGGTCTGGCAAAAAAGATGCAGTGCTATCCATCACATTGCCATTACGTAAACAACTCCTCGGTCACGAAGCAGCAAAGCGAGCCAGCATTAGGCAATTGTGTGTACATATTTATGTTGGTATCTTTAAAAACACGTCCTAGTGGGATTTTGCGTGGCAGCAACAGCGTTAGAGTTTGGAATGCTCGAACCTACAAATGATATATTGCGGAACCGCGATCGACAATTGGTTTTTGGTGCTGCTTTCAGTTGACAAGTTGGATCTATCAGGAAAGTTATCTCTCTTGACAAGACATCCTGCCACTTCCTCCATTCTTAACAATCTTGTTTAGAAGCGCAAGTTCTTGACGCTACGAATCTCTTGTCCATCAGTAATAAGGGGACACGGACCCCCTCACTCTCACTAGTTTTCCTCCCTGAATATATAGCACCCTTAGAAGTGTATAATCTACGAGAAGTAGCCGTGGCACATCTTAGGCTTGTAGAAGGGTTTGAGAATGCTGCCTCAATTCATCAGGGCTATAAATAAATATTGGTCATACAAGCCTGCCTAGCGCTTTCCTGCATTACTTGCGAGATGTTATTGCAGATCACTACAAATAAAAAAAGTTTTTTTGCACCTTGGAAACCTTTCTTTATTATTGCATCAAAGAGGAGAGCATTCAGAACTTCGTACTGAAAAACCAGGTACCACGTTCGTCCGCTAGTTTCCCGACTTTATCGCTGCTTTTCTCCAATAAGCGCAACGTTCCATGCGGCTGTCACCACTAAGGAGGTAATAAACAATGATTATTTTAGCGCTGCCTTTATCTTCTCAACTCGCACTTGCAGCCTCACAGCAAACAACAATAATTTCACAACAATTTTTTTTCTATGCAGTAGATTGTTTAAGTGTTTACCATGTTGGTAACACGCCATAAAATCTGCTCTTTTTGTTGCCTTGTTCCGTTCATTCACTCCCTCCTTCTCTTCCTTCATCGTGACACATGCTCCAGGTTGCAAGTTGCATGTACCCTGATATAGTGACCCTAGGGAAAAGCGTGACTGACTGTCAATGCCAGCTACCTGAACAATTTTTTTAAAACAGAACTTTTTCCTAGCCACAAATCGCCAAGTTCTTTAAGTTGTGTCTGGAGCTTGTCTGAATAGTTTTCATGATGATCATTGTGTATCTCACCAGAGAAGGCACTTGTGAACCTGGTATCTAGGATTATGCCTGCATCCGCAACGAGCACAGTCGTTTCAGTGTCAACGTATCATTCTTACGACTTCTTTTTTTTTTTTTTTTTTGTTAGAACCGAAAGTGTCAATGCTAAGAAGCTCATTCCCTATTCGTCAACTGATAATCTGCAGAATGCTGCTGGTTTTGATATGCAGGGTGACCTTTTGTAATGGAATAAAAAAAAAAATAGAGAGATGAATGCTGTCTTTATTGTGCATTTATAGGGCTCGACGGACATTAGATAGGAAAATAACTACCACAATCAGTAGGCTAATTAACTACTAAATTATGTTCATTCACTTTTTCATTGATGGTGTCAGAGGTGAGAAAAGGCTTTGAGATATCAATAAGCTTTCGTGTCGCTCGAGCCATGTCCACAGTCATGCACAGAAGAGCAACGTTTTTGGCACCGCGTCACCATCTCTGAAGCATGCTGTCAGTGCATCCACCAAGGACACGCTGCCCCAACAACCTGACTGGAACTCTCTTAAGGGGTACCAATATTGGGTAGGTACCTTTCTTACTTTACACAAGCGACACTAGCAGGACCCAAGTACACTTACCAAAAAGCTTCTGTGTTGCCATTTAAAGAATGAACATTTTCTTTCAGTCTCTCCTTGGCAAAACTTGATGACCAAGTTGAGTTGGCGTTGTCAACTTCCCTGAATAGCTTTGCGATCCCCGTGGTGACAATATTTAAATGTGGCTTATGCAAGGAACGCAAGCACTGCATTCCATTTGGGCTTGTGACAATTAATGCTTCGACATGCACTCGGGTAGTGGCTCGAGACGCTGCCATACGGGAATAGCCAAAACTTAAAAATGTGCGCAACTCCGCGCGTGCCCTGTACTACCCCAGCGCATAAACATTGGCTGCATACTCCAGATCAAGTGGCCGCTTGTGTCTGGCTGCAAGTTGAGCAAATGAATGCTGCTCGTCTTTCTCAAATTTTTTCTGCAACTACCATTGCGACGAGCAATAACTAATGCACGTTCCATAGGTTATGAGGCTCCAGGAATAATGCTAAGCAGTGTTTACCGAATATACAAAAACTGAAGGGAGATCGGTGACCGAGTGGGCTAGCGCACGCCAGCTCGGAGCACGTGGAGCGAAAGTTTGCGCTGCAGAACCCAGAATTCCTGGGTTCAATCCCCACACCTGCCAGTTTCTATCTGAATGAGCATCGTACCGGCGTGCGGTCGTGTATCACTACTGCGTGGTGCACGTTAAAGACCCCAGGCTAGCGGCTGTACTGCACTGGCTAAATTTCTCATCTACAGCTGAGAAACAAGTCGCCCGTTGAGGCAGACTAACTTCCAGCTGTATAAACATACACAACACAAATACAGAAATTGTTGCATCACCCCTTTAAGCATCACTGCAGGCAGGACTTCCGGCACACATTCTGTATTCACTTTTAGAATCACGTGTGAAAAACGCAAAAACTGATCAATGAATACCTCAAAACCCATTGGCTTTTCTAGAATATTTAAAACTGGTAGTCTCTAATTAAAATTGCCATATATGTTTCAATTGCAACATGACCCAAGAAACCATCAACTAAATAGTTAATGAACAGATTCTAGTTAATTAACCCACCGATCACGACGGTTATCCTCCTATCTGATGTCCACTGAGCTGCTAGAAGAGCACATGCTACAAGAGCGAAGACGGAACTCGTAGACCACTGTTGGAAAACGGGTCACAGTTTCGACTTTGAGAATGCGTCCACTCTGGCGTGTGAACAAAGGTGGGGTCCGCGCAGGTTCATGGAATCATGGTTCATCCGGAGTGACTCATCGGCCTGCAAGGGCGGATGCAGGAATTTCCTGAGGCGGGGGTCAGGTGTTGGTCAGCGCACCATATGTTTAGGAACCCCCTTCCCCCTCCCTCGTTTCACGCCCTAAATTTTACACATGCAGAAATCAGGAGGGGGGTCAGGACATCCGGACCCCCCCCCTCTAAATCCGCCCCTGCCTGCAACTCCAACCGCGGCCCCTTACCCGATGTGTATGCGGACTTGCTTAAATAGGACTGTTGAAGTTTTTTCGCTCATTCCTGCTTGAAGGTTTCACTGATGATGTTTCCGCATGGGAAACAAAACGTTTGATTAAATTGTTTATCTTGTTATGTAAAGTCGGTGCAATTTCTTTGATCATCAAGAAACACATAGCAAAGACGGCTACTGAAGGGATTCGTTAGTTTGCCAGCGTTTTTTGATCATCCAACTACTACCCAACCCCAAACAAAGCCTGCCTTATGAGCTATACCTGGTGCAAGGCAGTGAGTCCATCTTCGTTGGTAGAGTCTGGGCTGACACCAAGCATCAGGAGGCGCCTCACTGCAAAAGAAGGACACGACACCATTAAGTCATTTTTCAAAAGCATTTCCCATAAACACTTCAAAGGTGCACTAAAAACGTTTCCGAGATCGTCTGTTCTTGGTGATAACTCATTCTACGGGATCTTAGTATCCCAGAAATTGAAAAATTATACTTGTGCGACGTCTGTTTCCCTACTAAAAATGTGATCGAAGTTTGTGCCACGCCCCTTTCTAAGCAGAAAAATCTGGAGCACAGAATCCAGCAGAGGCACCGGCGGCGTGACAACTGGCGCACGTCAGACAATCACAAGCGGAGGCGCCGCCGGCTTTATTGTCACAGGACAACTTAGCAGATGAAACTTTTATCTCAATTCAGGCACGAGTTCAAAATCAAATTCTTAATTAAAAAAACAACAAAAAAACATGCTCTTGGAGAATTTTTGAAATGAATGGTCGCATTACAAACAGCAAGCTTGGCAGATTTTCTGTTTTGAAGTTATTGATCATTGAACCGGCCAAGGCGAAGACTGATGTTTCTTCCACCTGCCGGAAATCGCATGCTTGACCGCTCACTATTCTTTCACTTCTCACACTACTGCACTAAATCTCTTCTATGACACTTCAAAACAGATTTTATGATGATTAATAAAAAGTGCATATCATTTCTCTTTTTTGATGAATTTTGCCAAAGTTTGGCAAGTTCTTATATGAAACTTGATATCACCAAAAAAGCTCAAACCTAGCTCTTTTAGTCTATATAAATTCAATAATATATGTACAAAAAAGTATCTGTTGTATACAAAATGTCCCTCAAAAACATTGATTTTTTTTTCTTTATTTTTTAAAAACAAAAATAAACTATGTTTTTGAACGCTCATTTTCCGCCCAAACGTAGCGCTGCCGTTCCGAACCAGATGCCAAAATTTCAGCGCCAACCGTTGCTTTACTCAACAGTTATAAAAGATTTTCTGAAATTTCCATTAATGGGAAAATGGGGGCCAACAGAGCTCTCAAAAAAGCTAAGCATTTCTGATGAGTTGTAAATGCGAAAGCATGCAAACCGCTCGTCCGCTCCCTTTGTCGTCTGCTCTTCCACTCCCTTTGTCGTCTGCTGCGTACTTTCGTCGCCGGTCGGCGCGTGTGCTCCCCTGGGCACGGTGACCTTGGATGCTCCGTGCCCATGGGGTGAGCGGTCGTGGAAACTGACGAGCACAGCGGCCAATGGGAGCCCCGTCGACGCGCGCCGGCCAATGGAACCAAGGAAACGGGGAACCATAGGTGTCGTTTTCGCGTTTCAACTGATGACGTCAGCTCGCTCCATGGAACAGTTAATGCTTTCGCATTAAAACATGGAACTGCATGGCGCCAGTTACCGAAAGCAGGAAAAAATAAACCCCCTTTTCCCATTGCAATTAAAAAAAAAAAAAAAAAACAACTAAACTTACGATATACGGTTAGTGCTGAAACTTTGGCATATGGTTCAGACCGCTAGTGGTACATTCGGGCGAAGAATAAACGTCTGGCGATGCAGAGTTTATTTTTGCCCTGAAAGTAAGGAAACATTTGGGGGGACACGCTGTATATGTGAATGAGCAGATATTTCGAAAACCAAACTTTGAAACTTATTTTCTTAAAAACAATATTTTTACCTGCATCATGTTTTACTAGTAACAATGTATGATATTGCATCCTATCCTAAATTATAAATATAAAATATAGTATTTTGTTTGTATGACTGCAATTGAAACTTAAAACTTATCAGGAGCGCGTTGCGACAGCGTCCTCGCATAGGTGACATTCTGGACAATATTGTGGCATTAATGTTGATAATTACTTCAAATTACTACTTAACACGTACGCTGTGCAATGCGAAGTAAAAGTTATTTTACTCCACAACAAAGCTTGCCCTTTTCCAACGCAGATTTAACAGGATTCAAGCTTTATTTCCAGTTAAATATACACAAAATACTATATATTTTTATTTATATTTCACGATAGATCATGATCATACTTTGGTATTGATAACAAATTATTTTAATTTGTACATATAAGAGTGAAATTATATGAAATAAGAATAGCTACATTTGACCATTCTGGTGATATCAAGGTGATTAAAATATCTTAAAACAGCCTGACGCAAGAACTTCCAAAACTTTTCTGCAAATAATCAATGGGAGATTGTCAGACATTGTTTTATTATTTTGAAATACAAGATTTTCTTTTTATTTTATTTAGCATAATAGTGTATTTTGAAAGTGTCAGAGGAAGAGTTCTAGTGCAAGTACTTACGAAGTGGCAAAATAGCGAGCGGTCAAACTTTTGCGATCCCTGACACTTGGGAGAAACGTCAGCTCTGGCCTCAACCCCGTCAATGACTTGAAAAAGAAAAACACATCGCCAAGTTTGCTGTTGCCTTCCCTTTCATTTCAAAAATTATATATTTTTTGTAAAAATCAAACCGTACCTGAATTGGGATGAAAACAGCCAGATACTTTTTACGCGAAATCCCGAATCTATTGCCACGCGCGTCGGCGAGCGAGCGCGTGCGTGGCCGAGTGGTTACCGCGCTTGACTTTCGTCAGAAGATTCCTGGGAGCGGCGCGTCTTTCATTTATTCTTTCCATTTTAGATTTGTGGTAAATTCAAGAACCTTGCTGATTGTTACAGGCCCAAATGTTCTACGCGCCAACTTTCTACAGCGATTGTTCCAGAAGCCCACGCGTGTACAAAAAGGGCTCCGCGTGGCGAGCCGCAGTCATAGGAATCTTCTCGCGAAAGTCAAGCGCGGTAACCACTCGGCCACGCACGCGCTCGCTTGCCGACGCGCGTGGCATTATGGTTGCGGTACTCTAAAAAAAGAACGTGGACATGAAGGAATACAGTATGTTTATGAGGCCCTTCTTCAAGTGATAGACGCGAAAAACGGCAAGGAACAAACAAGGGTGTACACGACACAAAAATGCGGGTAGGTACATTGGCCGAGAGGGACGGGGAGGCGAAACCGTTAGAAGACGGAGCAGAACTTCTTCGCTTGTCATCTATTGCAATAAATAAATTAAAAAAAAGAAAAAGCCGGGATGCGCAAGTGGCAAGTGACACGGGATCTCGAACATGGGCCGCCAGAACACGACACCCAGAATGGTCCCTGGGGGCCTCCGCCGCGCCGCCACGACCACAACGGTCGTGGCACCTGGCACTCACTCTGGGTGTCCGGTGAACCGTTCGTTGGAAAAGGTTAAAAACATTTTAACAGCAGTAGGGACACGTTATTGCTATTCGTGTTCAGTGTTAACTTATTGGCGCCAGTGCCGAAACCTCCTACGCGGGAAGGTTGTTCGCAAACTAGCCCAAAACAAAAGCTCCCCCCCCCCCCCCAAAAAAAAAAAATAGAAAACGGGCGTTTTGAAACACTTCGTAATCCCTCTTAATCCCCCCCCCCCCCCCTTTCTTTCTCCCATCCCTCACGGCAACAACCCTCCTGGTGAACGCTCTGGGATTCGCACTACATACAACATGACGCAGGTTAAAGAGGCCGGAATGGCGAACTGACGTAATTAAAAAGGAGTGTCTACATCCACGCGCGGGGATGTAGCCAGATCGGGAGGAGATAGGGCTCCATCCACGCACTTCGTCACTTCCGGCGTACTACGTCACTTCCTGCGTGGACGGAGGCAGTTCTCCTTCCGTCTTCTCTATTTTTTTTTTCTTGTTTTTTTGGTTAAGGAGTTTGGCCCTTTGTGAGCACGGTCGCGCTTCTGACACGCCTCGAGTCTTGGTTGCCGGGGGTTCGATGGTGAAATACTTGTCCCAGTATTTCCCATCGAATAACCGTGTGGCTGTCGAAGTGCGGGCGTTTAGTGGCATTAGGACCGAGGCTTCCTGCTCGATTTTGATGCTGTCATTTTGCACGTAGGCACAAACAACACCAGCGTTTGTGCCAGCGCGTACATTGACAAGTACCGTCGGCTGGCCGCTCAGATCTTGGAGCGCAATCCGACGATGCAGATCGCCTTTTCTTCCGTCCTTCCGAGGCGGGAGAACATGCAGGTTCTCTTCATTGAAGTGTCCCCGTAGTCAGAGTGCCGAGATCCAGGCGGTGAATGATCGGCACAGAGACGTGAACTGGCTCCTGCAGGAGTTCTGCCGCAAGAAGGGCTTCGTGTTCATCGCTGATCTCGTGGACGAGTAGCATCTTTGCATCGGCTACTGTTTTCTTTGTCATGGAATAAACTGTTACTGGAATCTTTTACACAGTTCCCTCGATTGAATGCTCTCAGTATATTTGTTCTTACTGGGCCTATATAATGGATGTTTTCCCTTCTCTCGCAATCTTTGTGAGATTGCGAGCGTGCGCGCAAATCAACAACGCATGGAGCGGTGGGCTCGCACTTGTCCCCTTTGATGCACATAAGCTCGCGCTAAAACGCCTCGAACCAAGCCAACCACTGTGCAACCACACATACAACGAAGCCTCACTGCCTCGCCTCGGCAGCGATGCACACATGGGTGAAGGCCCCGGAGGCCGCACCCGCACCACATTGCTGCACGCCCACACGCACGGCAGAGACGCACGAATGGCACGCACGCCGCCCACACGTGTGTGTGACTCCTGGACAACATAACTATAAGGATATCTATTGATACTATTTTTATGACGCATGATATTTGCTATTAGTCTTAGAAAACAGTAAAAAAGAATTGTCTAAAAATTTGTAAGGTCACGTGACATATTAACTTTATTACATCAATAAAATCTAACCTCTTTATTTTTATATCCTATATTTACTCATGAGAAAGCATAATATGTACATAAAAACAAATTCTGTCGTTATATTATAAGTCACGTGACCTTTTGCGTGGATGGAGCCTTATCTCCTCCCGACGTGGCTACGTCCCCGCGCGTGGATGTAGCCTCGGCCAATTAAAAATGCAATGGCGAGAGGAAGGAATACACAAGAGCAAACGATGGGGCTCCTAGAGGTAACAGAAAGGCGAGGGCAGAAACGATATTACTCGAAATCGACTACGTCATAGGAGAAGTGGCAACCCTGCTGGGGGGGGGGGGGGGGGGGGACCATCCGCGGTTACGCCGTCAAAGCCCCGACGAGCGATCATGCACACGCGCACCGGAAGTGCCGACCATACGCTGTGCAGGTGCGCCCGTCGCTTCCCCTGCGCAGCCACAAAACAGCCGGGAGAAAGAGAGAGAGTCTCGTGCGAAACGGAGAGTTTTCCTCTCCGTTTCGCACGTGGGAGGGAGGAGAGAAAGCCTGATGTGACATCACAAACGCGCATGTTCAGCTCAGCATGGCCGGGGGTCGAGAAACGGTTAGCTACATGTGTGGATTGTTCTGAAGGGAGGTTTCCTGACAATCTTCGGGTGACGAGACGGCGGTGTTCACGGAATCGTTCGTGCAGCCGTCGGTCTGTCTCTCCGGCGTACAAGATGTCAGGGCAGCTCGTGCAGGAAATGGCGTAGATGACATTGGCCGACTTGCAGGTCTGGTTGTCGGGAATTTTGAGTTTAAAGGGGCTGTGAAACAATTTTCAGACTTTGGCCAATTAACCGCGGAACTTAATCTGCGTCACCTATGGAAAGAAGAGCAGAAAACCGTATTTTCTTGCGAGCGCAAGTTCTTATTTAAAAAAATGAAACAAATCGAAGGTCAAAGTGCCCCTCCACTCTCCACGTCGACTTTCGAGTGACGTACTTAGGAGCCTTCATGTGCGCTTTGCGAAGCGCACACGAAGGCACTCTAGACGTACTCTGGGGGTTCCCGTAGTTTCCTGGGTTCTCTCTTCAAGGACCAACTCCGCTTCATTTTTGGTTTTGAAAAAACAATGCAGTCCTCTTCAGTATCGCCTAGGAAGACCACACGTCAAATATTACGACGCAGTTCTGTCTAAATGTTTCTTAAACGGTCCGGCAAACTTTGCAACTCGCCAAGTTGCCGAAATCGGCTGACTCGAGCGGGCGAATTCAGGCGCAACCAACAGCGCAGTCAAGGCTACGGCATGGGCGGAGCCAACATTGAGCTAAACGTCATCTTCATGGCCCCCTTTTGCTTGTTTTTACTTCTCCGATCGAGCGTAGCGCATGACGTCAGCAACGTTGCCTCTCTGCGCTCAGCGGTGTCCACGTGATTGGCGTACGCGCCTGCGCAGCGCGCTTCTTGGGAGCAGACCGGCCGCCCGCCGTGGTCCCGCCGTTACCGCCGTCTTTCGCGTCACAACCACTGTCGTCGTCTCACCGTTTGTGATTATTGTCTCTCGGAGTTTCGTCCACACTATGGACACCACGTGCGCAGACTTATGCCGCAGTTGTGCAGACGTCGTCGAATGCCGTAGACACCAAAACGTGGCGAAGAGTGCGGTGCAGAGCAGACGACACTCGCGCCTGCCACACGCCCGCCCCCATCCCGCCCGTCGTTGGGCCGAGGATCACGTGACATCTCGTACCACGTGATGGCCATGTACTTGGCGGCCCGAGGCCAATGTTGCCGGACGGAGCCGAAGTTTCGGTTTCGATTTCCGCTCGTGTTTAAAATTAGATTTAAAAATATATATCCCATTTTTCGCGAAGCAAACGACGTAGTGTCTTTTACTAGGGCTTTTTGATTCGAAATCACTCATTATCCCGAAATCTTCGGAATTGAGCGGAGTTGCCCTTAGGGAGCCTTCATGTGCGCTTTGCGAAGCGCACACGAAGGCACTCTAGACGTACTCTGGGGTTCACGTAGTTTCCCCTGGGTTCTCTCTTCAAGGACCAGCCGCTTCCTCCGCGGTTGTCAACTTTGAAAGGATTAGCCTCGTCGAAGGTCGCGGCGAGCGATCGACACAAAGGACCGTTCGCCACGGGGCTTACGGCAAGTGTAGCAGCGGAGGGGGACAGGTTTTGTTGACTTCCGCGTACCCCCAGAGATGGTTTCATTCTAGTTCCCGTAACCCCGACAGCTAGGCGGCTGCAGATCGGCAAATAATTCGTTTTTTGCTTTGCGATTACGCAGCAGAATAGCAGTTTTGGGGGGAAAGGTGACGCGTTTTTGGTCACTTGGGCTTGCATGAACAGTATAAAAAATGCAAACTACCAATTCTTTCAAGATTAAAATCGTTGCACTGTCCCTTTAAGCTGTTATGGCGACCAAAGGTGCTTGCAAGGCAGGCATTTGGGAGCATTACAGGGCGTGGTGCCAGGTATGATGCCGACCGGGTCTGGGTTGGTTTTCGCCTTCATGCTACTTTTGACAAGAAGAGTGCGGAGGTTCGGTGGACGGCAGTAAGCGATGGAAGGGCCTTGGAAATTAATTGGGAGATGTGCAGGTGAGATGTTGCAGAGAGGAGTTCGTGTGCTACTTTTGGGACTTTAGGGTGGTACCTAACTCTAAGGGGGTTCTTTTTGTCTTTAGGACGGGGGTCTGCGAAAAGGGCGTCATGTCTGGTAATGCCGAAGACCCGTCGTTTAGCCCTCTCGAGCAAGTGGAGAGGGTAGCCCCGGTCGACGAAGAAGGAAATCATCTCGATCACTTTGTTTTTAAAGTCAACAAAGCTGCGGCATATGCGCCGCAGGCGGAGGAACTGTGAAAATGGAATGGAGTCTTTTGAGATCGAGGCTGGCAGGAGTAGAGCAGGTAGCTGTGGGAGTCGGTGGGTTTATAATGGACGGAGGTTTCAAGGCCTTTGTCCACTGATATGCGGAGATCCAGGAAAGTCAGATTGGGAGACTGATGTTGTCAATGTTAGAGAAGGGTGCGCTTTCGAGAGGCTCTGAATGAAGTTGGCGACGATGCTGGGGGATCCAAAGCCAAGTATGTCATCGATGTAGCGGCCGTAGAAATCGCGGTGCGGATCGGGAAGGGAATCGAAGAGCCATTTCCACATACCGCACAAAGAGGGTGTAGGAACAAATGGTCCCGGAACTAATGGTCCCGGAACAAATGGTCCCGGAACAAATGGTCCCGGAACAAATAGTCCTGGAACAAATGGTCCTGGAACTAATGGTCCCGGAACAAATGGTCCCAAGTCCAAGGTAGGAAAAAATGGTCCCGTAAGAAGATCGTTTCGAAACTAACATATACAATGCAATATACCTCATTCGGTATGCAATCAGTGATTTCCTGGTGGAATGAAGGATCTCGTCTATATTTTGAGGCCGGTTACTTCGAAGAAAGTGGTCGGGTATTGAACTTCATTTTATTCAAAATCGTCAGAATATTTTCGAAATGAATACTGTCCAACAGTTACCTCCTAACTGTTAACTTAGTGACCTTAAACGATATTATAGGAGTTATTACTATTTTGATATAAGTGGCGATTGAATATTCATGATATCAGTAGGCACTTTTGAAATGAAGAATGAGTACCCCTAGTCGGGTCCATATCACACGCGCGAATGACATTTTAGCTAACAGCGACATTTGAGCGAATCGACGTTTCAGCGAATAACGGAAACGCGTGTTAACCCCCCCCCCTCCCCTCCCCTTACCCGCGCTGCGCTTACGCCGCTTCGCAGTGATAGTCTACGGCGGCTCCTTACAAAAATGTGAACAACTTGGACCCCCGTAAACGCCGCTTCGCGGCGGCCAACTATTCGCTAAAGTGACATTCGGTGAAACGTGGGCGTTCACTAAAATGTCATTCAATCAAGTGAGTGCCTCACCCCTAGTCATACTGTTGAAGCCATGAAACTCGAATTACTTTCATTTTGTCATGACGCGTGGTGGTAGCACACATAACGAGCGGAACTCGATGCCTTTATAGGTGCATTAGGTTTCCACAGAGAAAAACATTTCTGAGCTTGTCAGAAAAAAAAAAAAAAAAACAGGACGAGTTCGTGCAATCGGCAGCCTTGAAATTAGCGAGCGTTATTGGATTTTGTCGGATATATTCTAAAACGCAGAAGCCACATTGGTGATATTTATCTGGGACCATTTTTTCCTAGTTTGTACTCGGGACCATGAGTTCCGGGACCATTTGTTCCGGGACCATTTGTTCCGGGACCATTTGTTCCGGGACCATTTGTTCCGGGACCATTTATTCCGGGACCATTTGTTCCGTTTCCCCACCAAAGAGGTCAGCGAAAGAAGGGCCCATCTTTGTGCCCATTGCAACCCCACATTTCTGACGGAAGAAAGAGCCGTCGAACTGGAAGGCGTTTAGGCTCAGCACCAGCTCTGCAAAGCGGACGAAGATTTGAGAGGGAGGGTCCAGATGTTGTCTACGATCAAGAAAATGTTGCAGTGCCAGAAGGCTGTCCTGGTGGGGAACGCATGGTGTCTAGCAAATTATTGTTTTGAAATTCCCAGACTTTTCCAGGTTTTCCCTGACAATTTCAGGTGAAATTCCCTGACCACTGTAGAGGCGCGTTAAGTATATAAGACTATTACAACACAAGGCATTGAGCATTGAGCACTGTGAGGATCATTTTGCACGGGCTTAATCCAACTTGCATATTCCGAAATATTCGGGTTCGTCCAGTCACGGATTAAACGAGCACTTTCTTGCCGCCGACATCGTCAGCGAAGAGGCCACTTCCGGAAACACGATGAAAACACGACGCTCAACCACACACGTCAATAACCGAATGGCAACATGGCCGCCAGATGCACACTTTCGGCTTAAGGTTTGGATTAAATTACGGTCTGCGACTTTCCCATTTGTTACTAAATCTAGTAGCTCTAACTGAATCTAGCCTAGTGTCGCGCCCTCAATCCAATCCAATCCAAGGCTTGGACTGGATTTGTCGGCTCTTCCCTTTGCATCGGGTAGCATACTCTACATCGGGTGAGCAGAGCCCGCGCTCCGCTCTAAGCAGAATTTATTGCCTATTTTTCTGCCCCCAAGTCGTCGAGCCTTTGCTCAGGGAACTCGATGGCGTTTCCGGCTCATTTTCCCTGACAGGGCTCGCTTTTTGACAATATCCCTGACAATTCCCCGATTTTTCCCGGTAATTAAAATTTCCCTGACAATTCCCGGTTTTCCCGGTCGCTAGACACCCTGGGAATGACAGTGTAAAGGGAGGTAACATCCATGGTGAAGAGAACGGTGTCGGAGTTAGGCGTGAATGTATGAAGTTGTTGGAGGAGATGCGTGGTGTCTTTGTATATATCTAGGCAAGTCTGGCTGCAAGATAGAGTCCACAAAAGCGGATAAGAGGGAAGTAGGACAAGAGATGGCAAACTATGGGGCGACCGGGGGCCAGCCTTGTGTATTTTTGGCAGAAGATAGAAAGATAAGAGATTCATAATAAGGCGGCGGGTAGGAGAGGGCAACGCGTTGGTGTCAATAGCATGTTCAATTGTGGATTTAATTAATTCTTGGTACCGGTCCGTGGGGTCAGACGGAAGGGGTTCGCAGAAGCTGGAAACTGTGACAAGCACGTAGCGCCCTCTCCCGTCCGCCCGTCGATGGCCAACAGGGTCGGCGGGCAACATTGGTCACCGCGCAAATAAACGCCGTGGAGCGCACGCCGCCCCGGTCAGTCATCGTCCACCCTCACAACCAGGCTCCGAGTCGGATGCTACTGTCTATCTCAGGGTGCTTCGACGCTGGGGGAGTCCAGATACTAGGCTTGGGGTTGATAAGTTCGAAAATGCTGCGTGTGAACCCAGAACTAGAAGGATCCTTAGAGAAGTGAGCATCAAGAAGAACCTAGGCATCGGAATTAAGCAACTGCTCGGATTCCGCGAGAAGACTGAAACGGTCAGGAGACCTTCGGAGGTTAGGAACGAAAGAAAGTCATTGAGAAATAAAGCAAGGAGCGCTCAGGTAGAGTGAGAGGTAGGTCATCCAGAATGGTCACCACTAGGGTGTTCGAGGGATTCAAAGGTTCAGGCAGACCTTGATGGAGGAAGGGGCGAAGTTTGTTGGATTTGGTCGTTTGCAAGTCCGAATAGAGCAAACCATTCAGTGCCCGGATCCTATCAGTGATCTACCCAACTTAGTCGGCACCTTGAGAAATACGAATCCCGGAGAAAAGCTCACCGGAGAGAAGCTCACCGCAAAACTGGCGGATGCGGAGAAAAGCTTCACCGGCCATCGAGCGTATGCGGAGAAAAGCTCACCGATTCTTTTTCTTCCTTTTTATATGGAGCTTGTCGGATCATGCGTAACATATATCAATTTATTATCATTAAAATTCGTCAGCTTTGTAAAAAATAAAATGTCCTTTTTTGTAGTATTTGTTAAGCTTATTGGGTATATTGCTCCCAAATTAATAATTGCGGGCGAGTGTTTTTTCTGTGGCTTACTCTCTAGGCAACGAAAGCCTAACTCAAAACTTTATGAACTTGAAAAACAGGAAAAAGTTCGAAAACTTAATAATGTCTGCCTAAAACCTAAAAATCAAAACTGTAAATGCCGAAAATCCGAAAGTGCATGCGCAACAACGCGGTGCCTGAAATTTTCTTTGAAGCTTTTGTTAACCTTTGAAACCAGGATAAAACAGTCAGTAGGATATCGAGGCTTCTTTCTTCCACGGACATGCACGTTTTCTAGCCGTTCGTGCAGGTGTTTCCACACGTTGACTTTGTGTGATAGAGCCCTACTACGGTGAGCCACCCATGACCTTCAGAGCTGCACACTGGCACCGTTGTTACTCGTGACCTATATACGAAGTAGTCTTCTGTAAGGTAGCGAATAGGGCGAATTGGTAAACGTTATACATGATGAAAACCGCTCAAAAGACGACGACGAAGTGAAGACAACAAACACGACAGCACGAAGCTGTTCTCGCAACTAAAGTTTTGTTAGTGAAATTAACAGAAAGAAACCAGCGTAGCCGACACTGATTACATCAACAAACGCCTACTTATCTATTAGGCACTACACAATATTTGGAGCTGAAACGATTCACACACCGCTATTCATATTAGCTCGCAAAGAACAAACCTCTTCATTTGACAGAGCTACCGACGGCGCACTGTCAGTTGTCAATAAATTGTTGTAATATTTACCGGTGTACAATATTCTATGCCCAATGAACTTAAAGAATATTACAAAAAAGAGGACATATTTTTAATGAAGTCACGAATGCGAATTGTGTTAAATTGCCACGTTTGACGCAAAATCCGCTAAGTAATAAAATAAAAAATCGGTGAGCTTTTCTCCGCATCCGCCAAAAACGCCGGTGAGCTTTTCTCCTCATCTACCGGTTTTGCGGTGAGCTTTTCTCCGGTGCGCTTTTCTCCGCCGCCCGAGAAATACCGTTCTTTGTAAAATGTGCATCTATTTCCATCAGACGGCGCACAAAAGAACAACAAGAATCCCTAGACAGTTTATAGTGCTGCATTCATAATCGGGGGTTGATACACCGTGATTAAATAAAAATCAACATTTTCTTTTATGTGTAATGCAACACTGCCACCAGTTTTCTGGGGTCGATTTACACATTCACAGCGATACCTATCCAAATAAATATCACTTACGAAACCAAGTTTCGGTAAATGCTAAAACATCAAACTTCATTTTTAAGGTATTACCAAAACACTGAACTTCATTAACCTTGTTGCGTAAACTTGCGCATACAAATGAAGAATCAGTCATTTTGCAACTAAATGCATTAAAAGCCAGCTACATCAAATAACTGTGTCGCATCAGCAACCCCTCCCGCACCATCATTACTCATTAGAGCTTAGTTTATCTTTGATATATCTTGTTTGGAGGAAATAAACAAAACCTCCGATTCATCCGTCGGCCTTACGAACACCTTGCCGTTCTTTGTAAAACGTGCTTTTTTTTTTTTTTTTTTTTTTTTGCTTGCGATAAGTGTTTGCTTACAAAGATCGGCGTGATTTCAGGGTCCGATAGACCAATCTTCTGGTGGTGAACCTTGTCTTGCGGGAACCCGCAAGAAATTCGTTACGTTTCTTTCGTGTAACGAAACAAACGATGACGTTTTCACTCTCATTTCCACGAGCAGGAACAGCGTGACAGATGACGGTGACAGAATCTCGAGTGGAGCATTCACGAGGGCTCCAATGCTTTTAGCGATCTCAGTAGCATGTGTGCCGTTTCCCTTAGGGTGCTTTTTTATTTGCACGTTATTTATTCGACTGTACTGGTCGAGGTTGTCGACTTGGGTTTGCGTTTTGTGCAGCGGTTCCTTTAGGTACTTGTTTTCTTTTTTTCTAGGTGAACGCCTAAAAAACAAGGAACAGAGGACGAAGAGACAACGAGTTGGCGTACTCGCACCTGGAAGTTTAAACTTTCAGTTCGAGTACGCCAACGTGTTGTACAGTCGCCGGCCATATGAGCTCCCCGGCCGAACGCCGACCGGAGCAGCGAAAATCCCGCATGCGGCGCGTCGAGCGTTGCCGCGTTCTGGGAGCCGGGCTATTGGGACCAAACCATTCCGTTATCGAAGGGGTGGACGCAGGAAGTTTAATAGCATTCCGCGTTTTGGAACGTGAATCTGAAGCACGGCCGATTACAATCCCGCTTCCGGTTGTAGGTAAACGCAGACGACTTATCGAAATTCTTCACTGCATAATATCTCTGACGTGTTATAATGCTACTTTTTTATTTGCAAAACAGGTTTGTCATTTTAAATATTTCCTACCCGAAGAGTTATCCTATGCACAAGCTTTCTTCCAATCTTTCTTAAACCTAGACTAGACAATGACAAGCGATTTTGAAATAATTTATTTAATCTATAAGGATACGCTATAGATAACAAAAAAAAGATTTGTGTCGAAGCAGAATAAAGATTCAGGCACTTTTTATGAACGCGTTTTATCGAGGAGACTCATTGTTCTGCGCTCAGTAGCGTGTTGCTTCGCCAAGGGTAATTCTCTACACGATGACTTTGCAGATGGCTTCCTGGTCGGCCACTTCTCGCTTGCCGAGGGATCATTGTTGTCATGCCTAATATCATATCAAACATAGGGTTTTTACATTTGTAAGCATCGATCGAACACTGCTGCTTTATCTACGCCTAAAGCAAGCTCCAGTTTATCAGCAGTTATAACATCATCTCCGAACACTTGAGGCCAACACCCGAAGACGGCAATTCTAATCGGCCATGTTTTTGTGATTCACACTTCTAAAGGCTGGAATCCCGATAAAAGCTATGCGTCCACCCCTTTGATAACGGAATGGTTTGGTCCCAATAGCCCGGCTCCCAAAACGCGGCAACGCTCGACGCGCCGCGTGCGGGATTTTCGCTGATCCGGTCGGCGTTCGGCCGGGGAGCTCATATGGCCGGCGACTGTACTTTCAAGTTGCCGTTCTCAAGTCATCCGTGGCACTCTTGCAGGCGCCAACACTAGTTTTGAGTGCTCGTGACTCCGTTCTCACTTCCCGTTTGAAATCTCCTAGAGCCTTTAGGATTTTTGGGCATTTTCTTCTTTGGCCATACTTTGAGCGTAGAAAATCACAAATAAATACAAAAAATACACTTTGTGTCGGCGGCAGGAGCACACAGCGAACAAAAAAGAAATAGAGATTATGAAACCAGAAGTCACCTAGAAAAGGCGAAACACGTTTAGGCGACGCGCCGAATGTGCTAGTGCTGCTGATGTCGACTCAACGAGGCTTCAAGGCACGAAAGAAATAGCAGTGCCTCTTTTTACCCACGACGTCGAGCATCGCAGCTACCATACACGCTTTTGCAGCCCGAGCAACACCGCAACTGAAAATAGCGAGCAGAATCTCATCATGTGAATCGGGCTTTAGCGTCGCTGCTGCGGCGCTCACGCCGAATGAATCGCCGCATGTCACATTATGTGCACAAAGTTTTGGCGGTGTAACGAGCCTCATTAATTTCGCTCAGGCTACTAAAGTAGTAAGACACGGCTAGGAAAACGCAGAATCAACAATTCCAAGGCAGAAAAGAGCACGGGGCCTCGCACCAACGCCGACATCATCACGTTGCAATGGTTTGTTGACGCGGGACGTGGCACTTCTTGCCCACATTAGCGCATGCGCGGTGGGGCAAGAAGTAACGACAAACGCCCACCGACAGCGCACACACCGATGCAGTCGACTTGAGCGACGGATCAGAAGCCCATCAATTTCGGGCCTGGGAAGGCGGGCGCTCCGTTCAATTGAGACGAGGCACGTCCACGCGGTCGATATACAAAGGCGACCGAGCGGTCGTTAGTGCGGAATCGCTAATTAATTTACCGGGGCAATAGTACGTGCACGCTTCCCCTCAGTCCCGTCGGATGGAATACTCGGCCGATTAGATTGCCGTCGCGGCTTCTTTACGCGCGCCCAACGTTTGCGTCAGAGTCAGCGCACCCTCCTTTCGGCGATCCCTTTCGGCGCCACATATTAAATCGAAAAAAACAAAACAAAAATTGGGAGAGAGGGGAGGGGGGGGGGGGGGGGGGTCAACGAGGCTGGAAGCGAGCCGCGCCACCTCCGATTCCCGGTCAAACTCTCGTCAAACAGGCCTGCCTGCATACGAGTGCCGTATACACTGACGTGTACCGAATACGAACGTGGATGCACAGGAACAGCGCCATCGTTCCCAAATAGTTGGCTGTGACGGCACTGCTGGAAGGAGGAAGTCGGGGGGACATAGCGCCGAAAGCGAAAGACTCCCTTCGTCACATGCTCCTCATGTTCCGAGTCTTGGCGACTCCCATCCTCCCAGTTCGGTCCACAGACACTGCGTCACTGCCGTGTTGGGCTCAAAATCGAAAGAATCGTCGTCAAATCGGACTTCCGGACTTGGAACAATCGGAGAGGGTCGCTCCATCCACTTTCAAAGCGCTCATCCACTGACAACATTCCGGTAAACGAAGGCCGACGACCGCCGAAATAACGCCTTTAGCTTCGCTATGGTGACCACCTCAACGGGCTACTGGCACCAGTGCGGTAGAGCAACTGCTGCTGCCGTGCTGGCATCGCGCTGCGGAGCAATTCTAAACACGCTTCACTTGCCATTCATCTGCACCTGAAACGCCCTTTGATCCTGCCTAGTCGCTGAACATTCGCCACTTCATAGAGCGAATATACGACAAACGTCGACAGGAGACACGTCCGATTGGCGCGCGGCGCCACAGCGGCCAGAGCCACAGTTTCAAACGCCGCGCGCAGAGCATACGCAACAAGCGACGTTCGTAGCCTTTCGCGGAGCAGGGGACACACGAGCGACAACAACGGGCGCCGCGCGGCAGTTTCCATGGTTGCTTGCGGACGCTGTGACGTGACGGAATCCGCGGCAGTGTTTCTCTCTCCCTCTGTCTGCCTGGTGTGTCTGTGCGTGTATGTGTAAACGCGTCATTTGCGAATTCGCGGGCGGATCCGCGCCGGCGACGAGCGGATCTTGGAGCCGGACAGCGAAATCCGCTCGTCCTAAAATCTATAGACTCGGGACTCATATCCAGATTATCCGCCAGCGACAAGTCCACTTCGCCACGCGGCTCCCAAACCCAGAGGTGGTAAAATTACTTTCAAAATGTAATTAAATTACATTACTAATTACTTTTCTAAAAACTGCAAAAATGTAATGAAATTACATTACAAATTACCGCCGACTAAAGGTAATGACATTACATTACAATTACTTTGAAAAAGTAATGAAATTACTTGAAATTACTTTGACATTACTTTTGAATACCTTGAGGCAGTAATTCAGGCTATTTTTATTTACCATATACACCAACACAGCGTTTACAAAACAAGCCCTCGTTTGCCCACACAGCGCGTGTGCAGGAACCAGATCCGGGCGAAGCGAGGCGCTGCGTATACGCAGCGCCGACAGCAGCGCCACCGCAGTGATGTCATGTCAAAGAGCTGAGTTGGTTTATATGCACCAAAACTCAGATCTTCCTGTTTACACCGCAACAACATTATCTGCCTCAAAGTGAACCATACTGAACAGTGGTTTCGCTGGCGCACACGACATAAGTGTTAAACATGATGAATTATTGCTCCTTTAGATGTGACTCAGAAAGACAGTCGACTCACCGGTTTCTCTGTTCATTCAGCGGAGGAGGTTCTTACTAAAAGGGTGATATTTTTTCGTCGTCCTGATTTAGAACTTGCAATGGCAGCTTGTTCTTGCAAGGAGTCGTCACATGAAACGTGTCCCTTCTGCCTCGGACGCTATCTAATTCTATTCTCCCAGGAGCACTATACTCGGCGACAACTTTTCTTGGCAATGCAGTGGAGAGGAGGAGAGCCCGCGTACAACTTTATATAGCGTTCGAAATGGTAAAGGGAACGCGTGCCTGTACCCTCCACTGCATTGCCAAGAAAAGTTGTCGCCGAGTATAGTTGACCTATCCTCGGTCATTCTTTTCAAGGAGCATTTTCCCGAAAAGCCCAAGTTTTTGCACATTGTCACACAAAGGGCCTGGATAATTGCTGAGCAGAAGCGTCACCAGTTGAGGAAAGGTGCGAGCTTCCTAAATTGTGTATTTTCTCAACAAACGGGGTGCGATATCTGCTTGTAGGCTTATTCCCGAATAAACTTCCCAAGGGAAGGCAGCGAAGCATACAACGAGCGGTGCATGCTTTGCTCTAGGACGCACGAAACGTTCTGGGGATTTCACAAGGCATTTGAAATTAACTATTTATTCCGGTCGTTTGTTGTTCACAATGGTCGAAGCTTACGGTTTGACCTTGCTTGACGAAAGTACAAAGCTGGGGATCTGTTTGTCCTGTCCTCTCAGGTTTTAAATTATGTTTAACTCACTGGTAATGTGCCCGTCGCCTTGTAGAATGTGAGCCGTTCATCCCTAAGCTGACGCGCTGTCAGCATAGGGATGAAGGTGGAAGCTACGTGTTTGTCGGAACAGTCACACGTCTATTGTTCGCCACGTAACCACGCTCTCGTTCATACCTACGCACAGAGAAAGGGACGGGACAGATGATTAGAGGAAGGTGTTTGATTGGTTCTGGTTAGGTTGCAGCTCCCACGGCACTGTCAGCTTAGGAATGAACGAAGTATAGTATCTTCGAGATGACGCGACGCCGTGAATCTGTCGTGCCTGGAGTTTGTAAGCCGTTACCCTCCAGCGATGTCTACACGCAAGCTTTTCTCCTTCGTCTATCCAGCCCTCCTTTGTGCGTCTGTCCAGCTCTTCGTACGAGGCTTTGCGCTCAGGTGGCCGTCGTTTATTTCCTCCGATGCTCTTTCACAACATTTCACCATGCAAAATAATTTTTCTCTTCTTTTTTAAAGCTTGCAAACGAACTTTTTAATTTAGGACAAAGTATTAAAGTAATGAGTAATTTTCTCGAAATTACTGCCTGAAAGTAATTCATTACATTACTAAATTACTAGCCTAGAGAAGTAATTCATTACATTACTCATTACTTGGAAAAGTAATTTAATTACTGTAATTACATTACAGTAATGTCATTACTGCCATCTCTGCCAAAACCCGCTCGTCGCCGGCGCTGATGCCCCCGCGGATCACCAAGTGTAAACGCACCATAACCTATCGTCCGCTTTATTTTTCCGCTTTTCGGTCGCTCTCTTCCTCGGGACCACCAATACGAGCGCGTACGATTTGCCGCGTTCTGCTGCCGTCTTTACCCCATTCGGTCGATAGTTCGCAGCCCCCGCTCGATTCACGAGCCGGCACGCGTCGCCGGTCGAGTGATGGCGAAAAAAGGCGGCCTGGTCTGCTCAGTCTCCGAGAGACTCGCCCCGGAGCTCCTCAGAGAACCCTTTGTCACATGTGGAACCCGAACGATCGATGCAGTTCCGCGCGCACTCCGACGGGCGCGCACAGCCCCCCCTTCGCCGCCGTTTCGACGACACTACAGATTCGGCCCAAATCCAAGAAGCGGAAGAAAACGTCAAGACCCGCTAACCGCGCAAGCGCATTAAAAGCGGCAGCCCGAGATCCAAGCAACAAAAACAGAGAGCACGGACCCACTGCCAACTCGGCGACACCAAAAAAGAACGACAATATCTCACTCGCAAAAGGAAGGAACCAAGCTGACGTATCGAAAAAGCAAAAGCTGCGACGACTGTCAAAGCAACAACCAGAAGCAATAGTTCGGCCCCCTCGGATTGGCAGTCCTTTGCCTGCAAGCACAAACAAAGGACGGACAAACGCGACTTCTCCGGCTGGTTTGGCAACGCTCTCCAAAAAGAGACCGCGGGAGGAAACCAAACGTCGTGAGCCCCCTCGGCGCCCACTGCGCTGCCGCTTCCCGCCGTACTCTTTCATTGTCCCCTCGCTCGGCATTCGTTCAAGAGGCGGGAAACGGGCTACTCCGCCGTTTTATGGGATCGAACGCCAAACAAAGGAATGCCAGCTTCCGCCTTTCATTTTCAAAGCACGTAACGGTGGCCTCGTCGTCAGGCCGCCTTCCCCGTCCGTCCGAATCCCCCATGGTATAAACAAAAGTCCCTAGTCAACATTGCTAAACAAAGAACAAAAAAAAAAAAGGCAAAAATTACTTTCCCGAGGGAGCCTCCAAGTGGGAATAAAGTCCGAGCAAGAGCGAGGCTTGAACGAGAGCCACGCAAAGCAAAGAAAGGTGAAGATGGAGGCAGCCATGGGGCAAAGCCCGCTTCGGAAGCCACGCAAATCGGCTCCCTCCTTTGCTTCTACTCGCGTGTCGTTTCCTCTTTTAGTGCCGAGAGTGACGAGACAACATTAGGCGAGACAGCACTGCGAAAAGCTCCCGTAGGGAGGGGGGATCGGTGGCCGAGTGGTCTAGCGCACACCAGCTAGGAGCACGTGCAGAACCGCTGCAGAACCGCTGCAGAACCCAGGGATCCTGGGCTCAATCCCCACCCCTGCCCGTTTCGATCTGGATGAGCATCGTACAGGCGTGCGGTCGTGTATCACTACTGCGTGGTGGCACGTTAAAGACCCCAGGCTAGCGGTTGTACGGCACTGGCTAAATTGCTCATCTACAGCTGGCTGTAGATGACCAATTAGCACCTCAACAAACAATGCCAGCAGGTTGCTCCAAGGTTTATTCGATAAAAATGTCAAGGCTATTTCGTACCGTCTGCTTTTCCGGGAGACGTTGAGTTAAACCCTGGTCTTGATACACTAAACATGCAAACTGCCCTTGATAAACTGGATGCCATGAACGCATTCCTTCTTTCTGAAATTACAAGTCGCGCGACGACAGTGTAGCAGAGGTTGGTTGCACTATTTCTCCACGGGGCGCGGTGCCGTCGGGGCCGAGATGCGCTCCGATAGGGAACCGAAACCGAAAAAAAAACGAAACCCGTCGAATTTGTGCCGTTTTTCAGAAAGCCGTAAAATGCTTCGCGTGCCTTCTATCGTTCTGCAATGTGTTGATTTAGTGTTTTTCAATGATGCTGAGCAATTTTCTAATTAAAACCATGCCCTTAAACACAATATTAAAAAGTTAATTACGCAAACATAATGGACAATCTACTTATCCCGGACTTTAATCATTTTCCTAAATAGGCCCCTGGCCCAGGACAAAAACGACACAAGCCTTTTTTGTTGCGACGCGTAGTTTTCGCAATATCGAATTTGTCCACCTTGCGTGAAAAACCCTGTATATATGCCTTGCTAGTGACGTCACGCTAGGGAAGGACGGGGCCCCGCACCATACTGGTGGTTGACTTCAATCCGCGTGGATGCGCTTACCAAGGCGTAGGATGCCGCTAACTGCCCGGACATGCGCAATATGTTCAACAAAGGTACCCAGTTGTGTTACATGTTAACTTGGAAAAACGTGTCGAGCTTACGATGACGACGTTTAGCCAGTACGTGCAGAATGTTTCGGCATTGGTGCGATTACGCTATGAGCAGAATGTTTCGATTTGCCGCCGACGAAGTTTTAACGCAAAAAGCTATCGTTTAAAAAAGAAAAAAAAGCTTAATTGCGCGCCCCACAATTTGACGAGCGGCTCTAGAAGTCGCTTGTAGAAACATGTTTACGATTTTGCGAAGTACTGGTAAACAACGCAAGGTTACCGTCATAATCTAAACCCTGAGACAAGGATAAATAAAATAACGGACAACACCCTCATTGTCTCTGGGTTTATACTATGATGTTTCCTACACCGGCTCGCCTGCATACTTTCGCTCCTTGCAAAGGTTACCGTCTCGCGGACGGCACAAACCGATGGCCAGGCGGTGGCCC
Organism: Ixodes ricinus; assembly: GCA_037355805.1. Classification (NCBI taxonomy): domain Eukaryota; kingdom Metazoa; phylum Arthropoda; class Arachnida; order Ixodida; family Ixodidae; genus Ixodes; species Ixodes ricinus. Next base: position 104,382 of record JAZHYW010070350.1, on the reverse strand, counting down.
GTCTCGGCGAGCTTGCACGCAGGAGCCGACGCCGACCGATCGCCGTCTGGCCGGGCTCGCAGCGCGATACTCGCCCGGACTCAGCCGGGAGCCTCCAAGGTGCGCTCGAAGCGTGGAAACGACCTGATGTAAGAAAGGCAAAGGCCATCTACACCACGAACGGACAAAAGCCGATAAAAAGCGTGCGCGAACGTAAACGTCGGTAGAAAAGTGCCGTCGCTCGCCGCTATGAAATGCGTCCCGCAAACTCGGTAATCCGCGGCCGCATTGGCCGCATCCCTTTCCTGCAGCTCGTACTTTCTCTAACTCGACGGCAACTCTGTCTCGCGAGGCATGCCGACGAAACGAGCGCGGTGCAGTTTACCACTGCTCACGCTGCGAAGGACCGTCGAGTCAACCACCAGCATGGTGGATACCCGTGTTCGACGTCATCATGTGACGTAGGTGCAAGGCACACATATTCCAAATAAAACTTAGTACAGTATAACTCGTATTGTGTATCACCGCAGGAATAAGAGGCGTTTGTTCGTATACACGCTTATGGACACAACATCCAACGAGACATGGTGAAATAAAAAGCGCACAAAACACCAAGACCAAAAAAAAAAAATAAAGACGTTTACAAATCTCTGTAACGCGAAATTAGAGCGCAGCTCTAGAGGAGGCGGAGGGTACGGAGGGGAGGGCATGCCCCTCCTCCTCATCCGCACCCTCTCCTTCTCCCAGCATTTAGCGGGGAATCGAATTGCTGTTGGTCACGTGACGCCAATTTTCCCGCTAAATCTAGCTTAGCAAATGAATCTGTTCTGAGGTGACGTGACAGAACGTCATGTGACGTCATTTTTCCCGCTAAATTTAGCGGGGAAACTGAATTGGTGTTGAGGTCACGTGACGTCAATTTTCCGGCTAAATTTAGCGCGGTTACGCCGACGCCGCGCAACACAAATACGGGTGCCGGCGCTCTAAAAAAAAAAAAAAAAACACGTAAAAAACTGTCCTTTTTTTTCGCGCTCTTTTATTTTATTATGAACCACTACCAAGTAGCCCACCTTACAGCCCTGCTCCAAGGAGTCAAAACGTCCAACAGCCCACGTGACAACCGAGCCAGAACGTCCAAGGGTCAGAACATCCACCGAGTCGAATCCTTCAAGGAGTCAAAACATCCATCCGAGTCCAACGAGTCAAAACATCTGAACGTTGACATTCTCGAGCTTGTATGGTGCATGGCGTAACCAGAAATTTCATTCGGGGGGGGGGGGGGGGTGTTTCCTTTGACGGTGCGGCTTGAGGTAAGACGAAATAAAGGAAGCGTGCACGAACAAAATCATCTCTTATTCGTTATTCCTACCACGATACACGCAAGAAGGAAGAGTAACATAGAGAGTTAGATTTCTGAGTTACACCGATGACAGCAACGTTATAACTAGCAGATGCCGCGCACTTTTCGCGCACCTGAGGTTCAAAGATGGAACCGAGGGTTCGAAAGGTTCGCGAATTATCGAAACGTCAAACCTACAAAAAAAAAGAAAAAAAATCGATTTTCGACTTTTCGAAATTTTGACGCTGAGAAATTCGATTGTTTTCGAACTTCCGATTTTTCACGCCATAAAATTCGACATTTTCGAACTTATTAAGCTACGAAATTCGACGATTTTTGAACTTTCGAACCTGCTGAGATTAGAAGTCGACGAACTTCGAGCTTCTGAACAGTTCGACAAAGTTGCAACCGAGCTCACCCCGTAGGTTCCAGACAACAAATATAAATAACGCGAGATGTCAATGTGTGAAGTGAAGTTGAACTTGCACTCAGTCTTACCGTTAGCTGATCGTGCCACAAACGGCGCGGTGGCAAAGCGCTGAATGATCACTTTGGGGCAGACTTGTACGTAGTTCAACTACTCTACTCAAGTTACTGTAGTTTAACTACTTTTCTGAGTAGTTTAGTGGCTTTCAATTACATTTTTATTTCGGTAATTAGTAGTTTACTTTAATTACTTTTTTAACTTAGTAACTTAGTAACTTCTACTCAAGTTACAAATTACTTTCGAATTTTAGTGATTGTTTTGCCTATCAACAAACATTCCTCCACAAAGGAGAAAAGATGTTCGGAGATCAGCTGATATTTGCAGAAAGGGGAAGCATGTGGCGTAGGAAAAAGGGGGGGAGAAAATGGTTTGGAGAGTCCGAAATCCCCCCGAAATTTTCGCAAGCCAAGCCCCCCCCCCCCCCTGCAACAACACTGCTACGAGGCGCAAGGAGCGAACAGACGCGACGCAAGAGAGGCCGAGTAACTGCCGGATTTGCGCCGAAGACTGGCGTTTCTATGTGTCCCGAAGCTCAAGGAGACTTGACCGATTTGAAGAAAGGGCTCGTCCCACATCTCCTCAACGTAGAATCGCACCCACTACAGGAGGTGTACACACTGCACCCTCAGTCAAAGGAGGCAACAAATGCAGCACCTGCTCTGAAACTCATCTTGTGCTCTCCCGTAGTTTGCGCTGTACTCGAAGAATCGCGTGCTAAAGGGCAAGGCAAAGATTACCTTTTGCGTTGCCTTTCCTCTAAACCTTAGAATATGCGGTACTTCAAAGAGTCATAGATCGTTCGGGAAACCTGCAGTGATTCCCCCAACCTTTTTATATAAAAAAAATAATAAAGAAACAGTGTTGAAAAGAACCCTACGTAAATGGTACTTAAAGTAGTACTGTTTAGAAAAAATGTACTTGAAGTAAATTCTCTGAACATGTACTTGCATATTCCGAGGAAAGTAAAACTCCTGAATTCAACGTACATTTCCCGAATTTGATAAAAAACATTATAAAAATGGTGGTATCGTCGTGTGAAAACGCGCTATTTCGAGACGTCATCTGGTCATTTCTCTGAGTGAAGTAATGGCGGCTGTAAGACCGATGGAAATAAGTGCCTTTAAGTTGATTGTGTCAAATAGCCGTCAGCGAGAGTAAAACAAATACCCTGTGGCGACCTGACCTTATACAATATTTGCTACCATTTCCGTAAAAAACTGATGCACCTCCGATTCCCCCTGGAGCAATGCATACCAATTAAAAATACACAGTATAGGGAATGAAAGGGCATCATGAAAGATTGTATTAAAAGTGCTTGTACTTTACCTTGAAATATAGTGTATTTATATACGTTAATTCAAGTACATGCCACCCGGTGTACTTACTACTTTACTTGAAGTACATAACCTCTCATTTACTTTGTACTTTGCTTCGTGTACTTTTTAGATCTACTTTACGCAACACTGTAAACAAGTCAACACTGTCTAAAAATTCAAGCTCAGACAGTACCAAACCTCAAATTACAAATGACACATTCGCAGTACATCATTGACCAAACAAACAAGATAGTACAAAACAATTAGGCACGCAGAAGCAGAACCAGCTACTAAAGCATTTCTGTGAGAAAAAAAAGCAAGCTGATTCATGTTTGGCTAGCACAATTTTTGATAACGGATCAAAACCTCTGCACTTTCTTTTTTTACCATAAAAAACATATAAAAGTAACTTCAAAGGTAACTTCAAAAGTAATTCGCTACTTTTTTACGGTAATTAGTAATTTTCTCAATTACTTTCTATTTCAGTAATTTCTACTCTACTCAAATTACTTTTGCGTCAATACTCAGTAACTTAACTTAATTACCTTTTTTGAGTAACTTGTACATGTCTGCTTTGGGGTGGCCTCGTACCTCGTACCTTTTCTTTCGGCTTCCGCACAGACCTTCTCCCGCGCACTGCTCCGTACGTTGCCCCGAGCTAACCTGAAGGCGAAGCGATCCCTGATCTGCAGGCTTGAAATTGAACCGCGAGGCGCTTCGCTGGGAGCGTCCTTCGTAGCATTAGTTGTTTTTGAAGGCAAGTCCCTCGATTTCCTCGCGTCAAGGAAAGACGCGCGGAGAGCGACGCCGATGCGCTACAGCGAACGCTGAATCGACGCTTGCTTCATTATCATTAGTAACCGCGGCTGCATTTTGGAGCGGCCAATGTCTCCATTCATCGAAGAAGAAAAATTCCAGGCAGCGGTAATATGGTTAGCCCCATAACAACTGGTCGTGACCTGATCAGGCTGTATTAGGCCGAGTGGCCCTCTAATTTAGTCTCGCTGCAATCTCCTGAACCTTGACTTGTGTCAGGAGCTGTGCCTGTGTTCAGTGTTTTCTCCATTCCACGGGTCATCCCGCCGAAAATAAACGTCCAGAGTAACTAAAACTTTTCGGGAAGCCTGGATGCCTTCATGTGCATGCGTCGTCCTGCATATTTAGTTGTCTTATGATGCCAGCATTTCATTTAGGCGACGTTTGATCGGATTGCTACTGGTTTGCAAATACGTAGGAAGTACGTTCACCTGACCGCCTCGGGGCTCTTCGGTTCAACGCTTGCTTCATAAGTTACGACAAATAGCGAGTAATAAAGGTAGTATACCGTCAGTACCGCAGCACTGAAAAGGAAGGAGTAGATTCTCGACGTAAGAGAAATGGCCAACGTTTTCAGTAAAATTTGTAGCACATTTCGCGATTTTTTTTTAAGATGAATTCATGAAAACTTAGTGTGAAACTGCGGAAGTTGATTTTCATCCGTGAGATTCAGACTTGAAACTTAAAATCGAAACTTCGAACTTTTGTGACTTGTACCTCGAAAAAAAATTCGGAACATTCGATTTTTCGAACTTGATCATCTGAAATAAAATCGAAATGTTCGAATTTTAGAGGACAGCTCTTAGGCGCCCGCTTCCCGGTCTCGCGGCGTCGGCGTCGCCGTCCGCGTAACCGCCCCGCTAAATTAAGCAGGAAACTTTCCCGCTAAATTTGCGGAAAATCCCCGCTGTACTCAGCGGGTTAAGTTTCTCCGATAAGTTTAGCGCGGGAAACTGAATTGGTCTTGAGGTCACCTGACGTCGATTTCCCCGCTAAATTTAGCGAGAGGAAAAGAGGAGGGAGAGTACGGAGGAGGAGCACAACCTCCCCTCCGTACCTTCCCCCTCCTCCTCCCCAAAAGAGCTGAGCTCTAATTTCGCAATACAGAGATTTGTAAATGTCTCATTTTTTTCGAACCATCTATAAAAAAATTCGATATCTTCGAACTCGAAGTTTCAGAAACCCTAATTAACGTTTTCAAATTATTCGAATTCGAACCTGAGCGGGGTTCTAAAGTTGCGATATTTTCGAATTCGAACCTCAGCATGGTTTGAAAGTTGCGAACTTTTCATATTCGAACCTTAGCTAGGTTCGAACATTTCGAACCCGAACTTCGGGACGTTCGCGGCACCCCTAGTTATAACATCCATTTTTCAACTTTCTCTAAAAACCGAAATAAAAAAAAATAAAAAAATCTTTTTGGAGAAACGCTTAACCTGTAACCGAAATATAAAATCCCAAACGAAACCGATGGAATAAATACAGAGGCAATTCCGTAACTGAACCGTTACCATTTTTGGTTCGAGTCCCTGGTCTTCCATTGTTCCATTGCAAGGCTGCACTCGTGCAGTCTATAAACGAACCGAGAGGTCTTTTGGCTGCGGTTCGGCATATCTGGCTCGATGTCGCCGAATGGAAATCGCTACGAATGTTCTCGGGAACGACTGCCGTGGGCCGATAACCGCCACGGTCGAGATCGTCATTCGCGAACGTACGGGAGTCTCGGAAACGTTTGCACCACCCGTATGCTGACCTATTGGGTTTTAGTGGCGGCGCAAAAGCATCCGAAGCTTCCAATGCGCCGTCCACCCCCATGTTTGACCGCGGCTGAGGGTCTGGCCAGCGTACCGCACAAAGAACGTCGCCCGCAAATTACAGACGGGTTGGGCGCTTTCCTTCGAGAAAAGCCGCACCACAAGAGGCTGTTCCACGCACGCGCCAACGGCATCGTCCGCCAAGCACCTCGTAGGAACGACACTTGGTGGATTTTGTTTTCGTCTTTTTAAATCTAGCGGATTCTGGTAGATACGCGGGTTTGGAACCCGCACAGCACCTACAACGCACCTGGAAGCACCATCGAAGATGGCGCTCTCGCGCTGCGATAGCGCCATCTTCGATGCCGCCTCGGTTCCAACTGTCCGCATAAAACGTTGTTTTCAATCGCGCACGCAAAGGATAAACCCGCCGCCGCACAGCCAGCCCCCGTCGATAGAGACGAGCTCTTCCATTCGCGCGTCGTTGTCGGAGATCCGTCCCTCGCCTTCTTCCAATCCCTTTTCCTTCCTCTCGAAACGACTCCATCACAGCACCCCCGCAAGGGATGGCCGATAAATAACACTCGTGTGACAAGGCTCCAAAAAGAAAAGTCGGAGGGGTGCATCGGGGAAGATTCCAGGATCACGCCAACAGCTGCGGGCAAGAAATAAGACCATTCATAAAAACAACTTCCGTCATCTTATTTTCCTCCGCTCTGGCTCGCAGGAAATAACCTGCGCGCTCCCGCATGACATAGATCGTAGGGGAGCGCGTCATTCCGCATCCCTCTCCTTCTCGTTGGTCTCGGAGAAACCACAACGAAAGCGCCAAAAAGGACACAGAAAACGCTCTCCTGCACCAGAACACAAGTGGGAGGAGAAAAAAAATGGCGAAACGTTCAATGGGCCGCGAACGCCTTGGAGAAATGGGGCGAAACTAGAAGCCGGTAAACTCCAACGGCCCGGGATATGCCTCGGAACGAATGGACGAAGCTAAGCAGACGACGGCGAAACAAAGAGCGGACGAGAAGTCGCTGGCCACCGTAAAAGAGGCCTCCCTTCAAACGAGCATGCGCGCTGCAGTACTAGCACTTGGAAAACACTAACTTCTATCGAGCGCAACGAGCACAGTACGGAGGAAACGAAGATGCGGCCGCCATTTACGGAGTACGACGGCAGAGCACGACGCAACACATTCTGCGTTGCGTCGTGCTGCACGGCGACTCCTCCATTGGCTCGACGCAAGGGTCGCTATAGCAACAGCTCGCAGTCTTAACAAGGCGCAAGTGGTTGCAGTCGCACTCGAACTCAACTGTGAGAACGAGCACTTTGAGCAGCAGTCACAAACTCATTTGAGTCTGGGGCCATATAGCCCACACCGGGATAGGTGGAGGGCCAACGTAAAGACGGGGGGTCAAAGCATTTGAAAGAGCAGAGACCTCGTGCTCTATGCTTTGTGTAAACTCGCACTTTTGCCAGGGACATCGTACGATTTTATTTGTTTATATGACGACTTTGGGACCTGACCTCATGTGATAGCAAGAATTAAAATGACGCCGATGTGCTGGCTTTTTTAATACAACAAGAGAGCAAGTATACACTGTCGTTCCCGTTGCTCAATTCACTCGGGAATTAACCAAGCTCAACATGTTTCTCAAAAAAAGAAAACTATCGGTTTATTTGACCGTTCTTGCTTCGCCTGACGATTTTTATTTCTATTGCAACACTTCGAGCAAATACTTAAGGCGAGAATCCCGAGCTTCTAGTCTTATCTTTGGCAGTTGCTCCGGCTGATCGAGAGTTCGCGCAGCCGAGATGCATCCTTCAACGAATAGCCTCGGAGCGGAATTGCTGTACATTACAAAAAGCTGGGAAGCAAAGAATAAAGCAAAACAAACGGAAAATGAGCACAGATAAGTATAAACTAATGCGAATACGTTAAAAAAGCAGAGCTATCTTTTCGAGTGAAAAGTAATCGACGAGATGAGATCACTATGGCGCATTCCATTTCTAGCGCTCGAGACGTGGGAACCAGGACTCGTATAGCCGGTTGCCTGCGGGCAGCGTCCCAGCGGGCCGCGGGTTTGAGACCCCTGCTTTAGAGAATATCAGAGTAGAATTGTATCTCCGATTTAAGATATTTACGAATCTAGATGGCACCACCGTTCTAGCTTGGCAAAAGACGTTATGAAAGCCAAGCCAATCTGACATGCCTGTTTGCGCTTTCGCCGACATCTCCCCTCTGCGTGAAATCACCCCAATTCCACCTCCGCTTGGTGTTCTGTTTGACAGTCGTACACTTGGGGAAAACTTGGAGGGGAAATCACAAGTGAAGACGGTGCGTGGCCTTGATCGGCGCTTGAGGTCCCAGAAAGCTGTCTCCGAGCTGTGCCCCTTTTCAGTAAAGAGCTTCTGGTCGGTGCCATTTTTAGTGTTCGCTGCATATGGCACGTTTTTTACTTGTTTCCCAAAGCGATTAACACGAGCGTAGGGATTGCACGAAGGGCTAAGCATTTATAAACATACATTGACGTGCGGCGGTCGTGTTAGTTAAGGCACATAAACATAGTGCAGCCATATCCCAAAGAAAGGCCGACTTCGAGGCACCGAAAGAAATACTTTCGCATTAACACAAATTCCTGTAAGCATTTTTTTTTTTTGTCGTCAGTTTAGAGCGCACATGTGGCTGAACCTAGACTTGTGGTTTATTATTTAGGGAAAATCTCCCAGCTCCTACGAAGGCCGGTACGCTCTTGTAAAGCAGCAACGTATCGTCGTTTGGAACTTTGTCAAAGAGCAGATAAAGCTTCGCATTGACTTTGAGCGATGAGCGTCGGACCCAGTCCTGGGTTCACGTTTGAAGAAAACAACGAAGAAACTGCGGGGATAGGCTGGTAAACTTGTGTGGCCAAGCTCAACTGATATTAGTCTACAAACCACCTGTGACCGCCATCACCGGGGCCGTGACAAGCATTAATAACGAACGAGAAAAAAAAATGTAATTCCGCAAAGCTGTTTTTTTTTTGTTTTTCGCTTGAATACAGCTATTGCGACGCAATACGTTTAGTAGTTGCCGAGAATAAAGACCGAAAAGTTGACATGGAAATGCCTGGGCTTTTCTACAGTGATACGTTGCAGCGGTGTTCAGATAGCGGCGCCCTTCGCGACGACTGGAAGGAAGGCAAGATCGCTCCACAGAAGTGGCGACGCACACTCTGCGCGAAATAATCGACAGATATCTCTGACTCCCGTCTCATATGGAAGCTGATAGAACATGTCGCCCATACCCACTCTACTCATTTCCCAGAAGAGAGAAAAAAAAAAACTATAGACGCTTTTAGGCAGCTGTGCATGGGCGGCGCCATAACCGACCTTCAGTTTTTGTTTCCTCTTTTTCGACCACTTCGCTCCATCATTACCACAGCAGGACAGGTTATTGACATTTTAGATTCGACTGTGTCCTTCTCCCAGCTTTGGCCCTTGTGGAGGCTCATCAACACCCGCCACAGTGGCTCGCCATCCCGGTAAGACAAGAGAAGGTCGGCTATGGCGGCTCAATCTGGCGCGCGCTGAAAGCAGCTTTAGGAAATATCGCTCACGTCGCTTCGTCGGCGCGCGGACTCTCCTCTCGTCACTCGGACGTCGATCGAGTCTACTGTTTGTTTGACCTTAAGCTCAAATAAACGCCGTATGAATTACCTCTGCATCGTCCGGTACGTACACTTTATTCATTTCCAAAAACAGATCGAAACTTTCAGTTTGCATGCACTTACGCAGCAGAAACGGACAAGCAATAATAATAATGCAGCTAAATACAAAGGTGCAAGCGAGCTGGACAAGAATGACGAAAATAATCCCTGGAGAACGAGGACAAAGGACAATAATAAAACGGCTGAACGCCACAGCAGGCGCCTACTCCATCCGCCATCTCGATTTTTTGTGTGTGTGCGTGCGTGTGCGTGTGTGTTCGAGGGGTTGCTCTCGGTTACGGACGCTTCATTTCCTTCCTAAAAATGTGCAGCGACAAACGATCAGGACGTCCCCTTCCTCGTCCCATGTCAAAGGCGTTACAAAGAACCAGAAAAGAGGCGTATTCTTCAATTAGGTTCGCGCCCGCTATGTCACCGCTGCTTTCAGTAGTTTTTGTAGTTACGGTAAAAAAAGTGCTCGCCAGCGAGAAAAAAAGGGGCCATTCAGAACACGCGCAGTGGCGGTCATCATGGCGTGCTCATATGTTTTCGGGGTGCTTCACGCGGCCGACGCAAATGCAAGAAATATGCAAATCATCTGTTCGTGTGTCGCCCTGTTCTCGTCCTCGCTGTTTTATACTTTCAAGTTTTGTATCTATTTAACGAACAGGCTCGTTTTCAATTGTAACTGTCAAAACTGGGATGCACTTCGAGCCTGCGTTCGCTCCTTCTTTCGCTGTCTTTTCATCTCTTGTTCTTTCTTCTACGGAGTTAATTCGGGCGGACGGTGGACAAAAAATAGCGTGGTTGACACACCTCTCGAGGAAAACTTCCCTTCCAAATGTGTCGCGTAGCAACAAGCACTAAAACGCGAATAAACGATACATTAGGCTAACGAGGGATCGAATTTATAAGCACAGGCGCGCGCCGAACGTATCTGCACGACGCTAACCATTCGGCGGTCGGCTGCTGATGCCAAGTCGTAACTAAAGGTCTCTTCACACGGTGCATTTTATCGGCGAGTCTATGTCGCCCTAACTCGGCGTCGGGGAACACATTGAACGACGCGGGAAAAGACGCAGAAATCCGAAAAAGGATGCCCGCACTCCGCCCAAGAACAAGATTTCACTCCACCTTCACTGGGCAAGGTTCAGGAGAGCGCCACCGTCGGTTGAACGGATGCAGGAACAAATGGTCCCGGAACAAATGGTCCCAAGTCCAAGGTAGGAAAAAATGGTCCCGTAAGAAGATTGTTTGAAACTAAGCTATACCACGCAATATACTTCATCCGTTATGCAATCAGCGATTTCCTGGTGGAATGAAGGATCTCATCTGTATTTTGAGGCCGGTTATTTCGAACTTAATTATATTCAAAATCGTCAGATTATTTTCCAAATGAATACTGTTCAACAGTTATCTGCTAACTGTTAATTTCGTGACCTTATACGATATTATAGGAGTTATTACTATTTTTATATAAGGGACTTTAGAATACTTATGTCAGTATAGGCTCTTTTGAAACGAAAAATGAGTACCCCTAGTGATACTGTTGAAGCGGGTCCATATCACATGAGCAAATGATGTTTTAGCGAACCGCGACATTTGAGCGAATCGACGGTTTAGCGAACAACGAAAACATTTAAAAAATCGATCTCACGCCAGGCACATTGATCGGAATGCTCCGCTTCTTTCACAGGATTTTACGGCATTTATTCATATCCGACGGGAACCTGCGGACCTTTACGCATGCTAAGCTTCCGGGGTTGCGACATTCCGGTACGCAGCAGTGCCTACAGCTTCGAGGTTTGCTCTTCTGCGACATCCGATAGCAGTGTTGAGAATAAACGACCAAAAGCGCACGAATCAACTACTTCAATGCGTCAACAGCCCCACGAGCAAGCAGGCTGGTGAAAGGGCCGTCCCAGTGTTGCAATTATTTCGAGCTAGATGGCGCGACGTGTCACACCAAACGCGGACGCTGCCAATGGCCGCTCGACATGGCTGTGGCGTCGTAAGAGGAACTTGCTCGACCTTTGCCGAACGTTCCGAGGTTCGGCGAAGCGGACCCCTGGCCGCGAGGGGAATGCCGATAAGGAAACAAAGAAGCCCGCTACGCTTTCCGCAACGACGATGTCGCTATACAACGCAGACGCACCTCCAGCCCCGTCTGCGGGCCAGACAGCGGGCCAGTCCAAACGATGGAGGCTTCACGTAGCGAGGCTATGGTGCCTGGAACGCGTCTCCGACTGGTGTGTTTACCGCGCCCAAAAAAGTGGTCCCTCGATTTCCGCCTGATGACGTCATAGAAGTGTCATGTTGTCGCCGGTCGCGATCCTGGCGGCGTCCCAACAGTTGTGGTATCTATGGCAGACGCCTGTCCTGCTGCAGGTCGCTCTCCACTGTGACAGTCCACGGAAGCTACAGCAGCCGAAAGTTGGGACGCCTGGGACGCCGTGACGACAGCGACACTCGCGTTCGCTCGCGCTTTTCGCCAGCATTTCTAGGGCCAACCGCCAGGATCGCGACAGTCAACAGCATGACACTCCGGCTTCTGTGACGTCATTTGTTGCCACTTCGGGACCACTTTTGATGTATGGGCGGGATAGGACGCTAAACACACCAGTCGGAGACGCGCTCCAGGCACCATAGCGAGGCCAAGCATTGGGCGCCTTCCTCGCATCTCCTTGCGGGCCACGAGCGGCTTGATCGGACAGTCGTCGCGCCGGGGGAAGCGCGGCGCTTCCTTAGCGCGCACGCAAAGAATCCCCCGCGTCGCCCCATGGGGACACGGAAGGAGGACAAAGCGCCTCGATACCCACATCGAGCGCACGCCCAGTACTACTCCCTTACGAAGAAAGGGCACCAAAATCACCGAGCGATTGAAACTAGTCGGGAAATCGGAGAAAAAAAAAATTATATTGAACCCGAACAGCAGCCGCTAAAGAGCGGCACACTTTCCGTCGTCGTCTTCCCCGAAACAAAAAGGGAAATTAAGCGCAGGACGGGACAATAACGGAAGCGTACAAGATAAGACTCGACTGAAGCTCGGAAGAGAAGGCAACAGCGCAGCAACACCCTACCCTTCCATAACGCGCGCTTTTGAGGATAAAAACATTTATTTATTTATTTAACAATTGAAAACGAGCGTGTTGGTTAATGGATACAAACTTGAAAGTATAAAACAGCGAGGACGAGGACGGGTGTGTCCTGTTCCCGTCCTCGTCCTCGCGTTTTATACTTTCAAGTTTGTATCTATTTAAGCTTAACAGATTTGTTTAAAAAAGACTGTGAAAGCTACACATATGCGGTTTTTTCAGGTGAGTTATACGGCCAAGGGGACATAGTAAACAAAATGTAAGGGCGCAAACGAGCTGGTGTACATTGCACATGGTTGAAAAAAACCGAGACTGCGGGTAAACGACACAACACTAAAAAGTCTCTAGCTTTTTAGTGTTGTGTCATTTACCCGCAGTCTCGGGGTTTTTTCAACCATGGATATAGTATAGGGGACTAATCATAACGATAAGTCGGCTAATTAAGTAAAATTTGTTAATTAACTTTTAATGAGTGAAAATAGACACAGGGATCCAAATAGAAGCTTGCTGAGCGTCGTCGATAACCACTAAATCAGTCATTTTCAGAAAGACGTTCAGCGCGTGAGAAGCCTAGTAGTGCACTAAACTTACCACTCGTGGAGCAGGTACAAGGCTAGCGGTTGCGGTAAGGAGCCCGCGCGATTTTTCCGTCTCTTATCTAGTCCCAGCCTTGTACCTGCTCCCCGAGTGGCAACTTCAGTGCACTACAGCGCTTCACACGCCGCCTCGCAAAGTCTTTCTAAAAATTACTGATTTAGGGGTCTTGGACGACGCTCAGCAAATTTCTAATTGGAACTATATGTCTATTTTCATTAATTAAAAAGTTAATTAACGAATTTTAATTAATTAGGCGACTGATCGTTATGATTAGCCCCTATACTATGTCTCCCTGGCCGTATAACTCACCTGAACAAACCGCATAAGTGTAGCTTTCACAGCCTTTTTAAACAAATGTGTTAAGCTTAAAAAAAAAAAACACCCTGTATATGTATATATAAAGCACATTGATAAAATACGATCAACAAATCAGAAACCAAAATGGGCGCGGGTTTTAAAGATATGGTACGGGCCGTGCCGCTTTGTCTTCGGCGAGAGTTTTCACTCGGTCCCTACTTGTCTTTCTGCGATGGGTCCGTTTTTTTTTTCTCCATCACTAAATCCAGCTTTGGAACTAAAAAGAACGGCGACACCCAATAGAACGGAACATCAATTTTGGGACATTGTGTTCGACATCGAGTTCATTTTTATGCCCCACCTCCACAAAGACCCCGATGGAACTCTACGGCAAGATTGTGGACATACGGCAGAAAAAATGTCCCGACACGACAGAGGATGATGGTTTGGGTGCACATGAGCGGCTCGCTCCTCGTTGCAAAGACGAAAAAAAGGAGAAAAAGGCGAGTTCCATCTGGCCCCGAAATGGCCGTCGTCGCTTTGCGGAAGGCTGCCAAAGGCATCCAAGTTCGATCAGAATCCGACGGCAGCCCGCTGGAAGAGATGGGATCGGCGCCGCCCGTCAGTCGGATTCGATTCTGCGGGGACAACTGCAAAAACAACAAAACTCAAACCGCCCAAAAAAAAAAAAAAAAAAAGTTTTATATTCGAAATTGGATCAGTCTACGAACGGCGACAGTGAATAAAATCCCCACCATTTGGTGATGAGCTCCGGTTTTGGGATGGGTACTTCGGGCCCTGTTACTGAACCGAGTGTAGCGGGTTTTGTCCCAACGCAAATATGGCGCTATCGTAAACCATCGGTCGAGGTGAGAAACCCCGGACTATGCGACACCTGGTCCCACCCTTTCCGCAATGCACCCAGAGGTCCTTATCCGACGATACGAAAATGCTGGAAACTGTGCCTTCGACTCAGCGGTACCTGCACTCCTTTATCCAAAACATGTCATTTATTTATTTCCAAGATACTGCAGGCCAACTTTTGAAAGCCAAGGCACTCTAAAAAAAAAAAGGGTATCACCTTACACTCTTTTGTCCCATATAATGCACCCCAAAACTTCAGTTCGACGCACAGTGCACTGGAGTCGAACAGACGACCAAACATTTTACGAGGGGCTTGATGACGGTGCGATATAACTTATTAAATAGCTAAAGTACCTATCAAAGGCCACAGAAAGAAAACACTAAGGTTTTGAAATAAAACAAAAAAAAAATTTTTTTTTTTTTCGTAGAGAGTACGACGTACGTTAGCTAGTTTTAATAAGTTGTACCACACGGCTATCAAGCCTCTCGTAAAAGTTAATACCGTCAGATCGACGTCAGTGCACTGTACGTCCAACTGAAGCTTTGGAATGTATTTTATGGGACAAAAAGGTAACAATACAGTTTTTGTTTTCTTTCTGAGTGATATAGTGTGTGTAGTAGACAGAACAATAGAAAGTCAGCAAAGCAAATAAACGCACAAACATTCAGCACAAACGTCGAGCCGCGTAGCGCGGCTTTTTTTCTTGGCTCCACCATTAGGTGTAATGAAAATAAACTACTATTATTAAAAAAAAAAAAAAAAAACGGGCGATCAGTTTAGTGTTTGAAATTCATTCTACAGGGTGTTCAAAAAAAAATTACCACAATATTTTTTTACCTAAAAAATAAACTATGCATGGCCGAACGCTCATTCTACGCGAAAGGATAGCGCTAAGTCTGAACCAGATGGCAAAGTTCAGCACGAACCGATTCAAAAGTTATAAGTGATTTCAGAAAACTTCAATGGGAACCATTTTGTTCTTAGCCGAGACTGAGGCAGGAAAAAAGCAAGTTTCAAAGAAGAAGGCAAAAACAAAAACTTCAATGGGAGATTGGGGCCCGTTTTCGGCTTCATGGCGCCATTGAGCACCATGTAAGTATTCGAGAGCTTTGGTCAGTCACCATTTTCCCATTGACATCTTCAGAAAATCATATCACTTGAATGAAATATCGGTTCGCCGATGAAACTTTGCCATCTGGTTCGGACCTCTAGCGCTACCTTTCCGCGTAGAATGAGCGTTCAGCCATGGCATAAGTCTATTTTTCCGGTGAGAAAGAAAAAAAACAACATTTATCCATTGCGCTAGAAAATGTAGCAGCTATTATCGTCATGCCATTCGGAGCCGTCATTTTTTTCTTCACATCTTCACTTTAACATGGTGTCTTGCCATTGGATTGGAAGGTGGGGAAGGTGGTTCCTGTACACAAAGGTGGCGATAAACAAAATCCATCTAACTACCGTCCCATCTCCATAACGAGTATACCATGCGAAATCCTTGAACACATAATTTACTCTCAACTTGCAAACTTTCTGGATTCTAACTCTTTCCTTAACACATCACAACAAGGTTTTCGGAAGTTTCACTCATGCGAAACCCAACTTCTTACCTTTACTCATAATCTCCATGTCACACTTGACCAGGGTTCCAGAACTGACTGCATATTCCTTGATTTTTCCAAAGCTTTTGTCAAAGTTCCTCACGCCCTTCTCCATAAACTTGGTAGCCTTAACATGTGCCCATACACTCTCGCTCGGATAGACGCCTTTCTGACTACCCGTCTTCAGTTTGTCCACGACAACGGAACTAATTCTCCATACTCGCCTATCAACTCCGGTGTCCCACAAGGTTCTGTACTCTGGTCCAGTACTATTTCTTATTTATATTAATGATCTCCCTACCCGTGTCTCCTCTTCTATTAGCCTTTTTGCTGACGACTGTGTTATTTACAAAGAAATCCTTAACGACTCCAACATCTCTGCTCTTCAGACCGACATTAACAATGTAACCCAATGGTGCAACGACTGGCTTATGGAACTTAATATCTCTAAATGTAAATCCATGTGTGTCTCTCGTCAAATTAACATTTGCCCTTCCTACTCCATTAATAACTCTACACTCCTTCCTGTGTCCTCCATAAATACCTCAATGCACATTTCAAATGATCTGTCCTGGGAGATTCATGTCGACTATGTCCACGAAAAACGCTAATCAATTACTAGCATACATCAAAAGAAACTTTCCTTGCCCCTCTTACATTAAAGCTTGCAATTTATAAAACCTTAATTAGCTCTAAACTTGAATATGCCGTCTCAATCTGAAACCCTGGTATCACCCTTGCATCTGCTGTAGAATCCATTCAAAACCGCTCTGCCCGTTTTATACTTTCTAACTATCACCGCACAGCTAGCACTACTTTAATGAAAGCATCTCTATCCTTGCCCACTCTTTCTCTTCGTCGAAAGATATCCCGCTTATGCTTGTTCCAAAGATTTATCACTCTAACCCCACTCTCCGCCAAACACTATTTTCTGAACCATTTTACATATCACGCACCGATCATCAATTGAAAGTTAGGATCCCTCATTGCGGCACATCTACCTTTAATGCCCCTTTTTTGCCTCAAACTTCGATTGACTGGAACCGCCTTCCCGCAGCCATTGTCACAATCACTGCCTCAGATAAATTTAAGATTGCCATTACTAACCTGTTACATGATGTTTATAGTACTGGTATATTTTTGTGATTGATATTTGTATTCTTTTGCCTTTTCATTGTTATTTGCTTTGTTTCATTTACTGTGCCCACTCCCTCTCTGCAATGCCTTCGGGCCCTGAACGACATAATAAATGAAATGAAATCTTCCAGCTGTGAATGAGGCGCATCTGCACTTAGCTCTGTTTTCATAATATTCGGACAATGTATTTGTGCACTCAATGGGTTACCGTTTAGTTTCTGGAAAAGGAATTGTCAGCAACGAGGCTGCAAGAGTTGTCACTCAAGCAGTGAACTGGGCCATTCTGGTAAGTGAACGGTTCTCATCTAAGACGCTGTGCGAGTGGTTCGTAATGGACTTGTAGAATCCCGGAGAAAAAAGCTCACCAGAGAAAAGCTCACAGCAAAACCGGCGGGAGCGGAGAAAAGCTCACCAGCTATCAAGCGTATGCGGAGAAAAGCTCAAATTTTTTTTTCCTATTTTTATATAGAGGTTGTTGGATCATGTGTAACATATATCAAGTTATTATCAACAAAATTCGTCATCTTTGTAAAGAAGAGAATGCCCTTTCCTGTATTATTTGTAGAGCTTGTTGGGTATATTGCTCCCAAATTAATAATTGCGATGCAAGTGTTTCCGTGGTTTACTCAAGACAACAAAAGCCTAACTCAAAACTTTATGAACTTGAAGAACAGGAAATAGTTAGAAAACTTTTTCTTGTTCTTCAGATAATGTCTGCCTAAAACCTAAAAATCTAAACTGTAAATGCCGAAAATCCAAAAGTGCATGTGCAACAACGTGGTGCCTGAAATTCTCTTTGAAGCTTTTGTTAACCTTTGAAAACAAGATAAAGCGATCAGTAAGATATCGAGGTTTCTTGCTTTTACAGACATGCACGTTTTCTAGCTGTTCGTGCTGGTGCTTCCACACGTTGCCTTTGTGTGATAGTGCCCTTCTACGGCGAGCCACCCACGACCTTCAGAGCTGCACACTGTCACCGTTGTTACTCGTGACCTATACACGAACTCAACTCTCCTACGTCACGCCGCGGTGGTGGCGCGTCGGGCGCACTTCCGGTCTGGGGCGGTGGGCAGAAGTCGCCATGCGAGACATGCATTCCTGTGTTCTTTTAGAAGAAATCAGACAAAAACCTGCCTTCTCGTCAAAATGCTGCGACGGGGGCTGTACCAAGAGAGTCTGGAAAGGTTTGAAGATCAGTTTTCATGTGTTTCTGCCCCCTCCGTCCGTCCGAGAACGTGGATAGTATAGCTGTGAAAAGGGCAAACCAGGCGCTGTCGGAACTACTGATTGCTCATGCGGGCAACGCTTTGTGGTCGCCAGATGTATTTGTTTTGTTCCAACATGAACGAGAGAAAACCGCCAAGTTGTCCGGACCACACCGGGGTTCAGTCGTCAAATTCAAGCTGACGGCCGCCTGATCGTTCGAACTTTCGTCTGCTCTTTCAAACTTGTCTGCTTTTTGTCATCTGCTCAGTTCAAACAAAGCGGCCCATCGACCAAACCTTGACCCGGTGATTGCAATAAGAGTGATTGCAGGCCTCAAAAGACTTAAGCAGGCTCGGTGGAAACAGTAGATACAAGATGTTGATCATTGGTACCAGTGGCCATCACCGACTTGGAACTGTCGTCTGCTCTTTCAGACTTGTCTGCTTTTTGCGGTCAGCTCGTTCCAAACGACAGCGGCCCGTAAACCAAACATTGACCCGGTAATTGCGATAAGAGCTAAGTGCAGGCCTCAAAGCACTTTTGAAGGTTGGTTAGGGTAAGTTAGGCTAAGTGTAAACAATAGATACAAGGATATGTTGGTCATTGTTATCAGTGCCATCACCGACTTGTAATGCCCGATTCTAATTGCGGTTTTCAGTATCGACGTCCACCATCTCAGCTACGGTCCACACTTTTGCAGCCAGGGCGACGTCGCGACTGAAAATTGCGAGTAGAATCTCATCGTTGGAGTCAGGCCTTAGCGCCCATTCTGCGGCGTCCACGTGAAATTAATCGCCGCATGTCACATTATTCACGCAAAGTTTTTGCCCGTTAGTTTCTGCTGAAGCCGCTCAAGTAGTCAGACATTGTTAGGAGGCGTAAAATCAACAATTCCAACGCGAAAAAGAGCACGGGGACTCCCACCGACGCCGACAACAACGAAATTCAATGGTTTGTTTATGGGCGACGGCGGACTTCTTGCCCACCATCCACCGCGCATGCGCGGCGCCTGGTGGCGTCCGCTAGGGGCGCTCCGGTTTGTTTGTAAACATGGAGTTGGTGTATATAAGAACTAGTCTTCCGTGAGGTAGCGAATTGGGAGAGTTGGTAAACGTTATAGACCAACACGCGGCCCTGACGTCACGCAGCTGCGGGGGCGGTGTCGACGGCACTGCGCATGCGCAGACGCGATGCTTCCACGCGAATTCGGTTTCTGCGCACGTGCAGTGCCCACACCTGGTGTGGGCAAACGCGGGCTTGTTTGTAAACAGCGTGTCGATCTATACACGATGAAAAAACGTTCAAACGACGGCGACAGAGTAAGCAAAAACAAAACACGACAGGACGAAACTGTTCTCGCAACTGAAGTTTTATTAATGAAATTAACAGAAAGAAAACAGCGCAGCCGACGCACAGAGTAGCCGACACTGATTACATCAACGAACACCTACTTGTTTATCAGGCATCACACAATCTTCAGAGCTGAAACGGTTAACACATCGCTATTTATATTAGGCCACAATAAACAAACCTCTTCATCTGACAGTGCTACCGATGCGTGCATCGTGAAGCTGTCAATAAATTGTTGTCTTTTTACAGGTGTCCAATGTTCTGATTTTACACACTTGCGGCGTGGATTAATATACAGGATGGATGATTATTAATTTCTGAGGAATTAGTAAATATGCCCAATGAACTTCAAGAATATTACAAAAAAAGGGACAATTATTTTTAATGAAGTGGCGAATTCGAATCCTGTTAAATTGCCACATGTAAAACACAATCCGCTAAGCTAAGAAAAAAAAGAAATCTGAGCTTTTCTCCGAACTTTTGTTTGAAGGCCGGTGAGCTTTTCTCCGCTTCTGCCAGTTTTGCGGTGAGCTTTTCTTCAGTGAGCTTTTCTTCGGTGAGCTTTTCTCCGACGAGTTCTTCTCCAGTGCCTGGACTTGTAGTACGTAATCATATTTCAGATCTACCATTTCCACTTTGCCGGGACCATTGTCTCTCAGACGAAACTCCCCATTATGCCCGCTTTTGTTATTTGTGTAGTGCGCCATCAGGAATGTAGATGCCGCTCAGAAGTTCACTAGGGTTTGATCATGAGTACACTAGGTGGCGCATCTATTTTTCCACAAATACATACATATTACCTACATATATACACATGGTCTATACAAGTGTCAACTGAATGTTCTCGTGTCAGAGTACCCGGGATTCCCATTCTTTAATGCTTTGCCGACACACAACCCCACTCTATACCCCCAATTCAGCTTAAGTCCGAGACCACGGTGTAAGATAGTACGCTTCAGGTGAGGGCCAGCGCGCTCCCGCGACATGCCGATAAAGTTCGATTTTCCACTCTCCCTGCTATCTCTCTCACTATGGTCATAGCGGCGCCGCAGATGACTCGTCGACCCGTGGGCACGGTGTAAGACGCAGGAGGCAGGCAGCAGTGCACAAGACGTCGCAGTGCACAAGACTGCCGTGCCGCCTCATGCTCCACACGCGCAGAGCTCCAGCGAGGTTGTCTGCACGTGCAGAAAGACCACGGTGTACCGGAGTGTCTTGGCAACGAGATCATATTTTGCTCTCGCACGGTTTCGCCGTTTGGCCGCCGGCGACGCTGTCAGCCACGGGCACGGTGGCCACGGAATGATGCAGCCTTTCGGATGCCCGTCGAACGAGCGCTATCTGATTCCTCGCGCCGCGCGTTCAGCCCCGCCGTGTCCTTACCTAAGAGTGATCTTACACCGTGGTCCAGATGCAGCCAATGCTGCAAGCGCAAGCATGTGGCCCTGAGCTAGAGGTCTACTAGGGTGGGAGGTGTGCCGATATCGTCGGCCTCTCCCTAGGAGCCGAGTATCGTGTGACCCACCTTCTGCCGCAGGGGCCTGGGGTGGCGCTGCCAGTCACAGCGGGTCCAGGAGGCTGCGTTTAGTGAGGCTGGCTTGAAGCGTGTTAGTGACCATTTCTTCCCCTTTTGCATTATGTGCGAGCAATCAAATATTGTGTTGCCGCTAGCTGTGCCGAAGAGACAGAGACTCGCAACGAAGTCAAATACTGCGAAGAAAACAAAAGAGCGGTGGTGTTTTTGCCGGGAAGCAACGTGAGTGCCCCTTAGCACACATGCTAAAAGAAACACTCCTTGCTTCGGACACTGAGGCGGAGCCCTCTCATTCGCAGAATGGGATCGTCCGAATACAAGAAAAAGTATGCTGCATCACCATTGCATTTTGTTTTCTAAAGGAAAAACCAAAATTGGCACAGAGAAAAAAAAGTAAGACACAATTGAGAACTGAGCGACATATCAGAGAAAGCAAAATTTCTAAAGCATCTCTGCTGCGACCGTCGGGCCTCTGTCAGCCTTCGGACGGTCCCGCCCTCCAAGGCCCTTACCGCGCCCTCACCGGCGTGCTCGCACTGTCGACGACACACTCACGGCCGCCCGGACCGCACACCTCCCCACATTCTTACGGGTGTCTCAAGCAGCGTGCCAGGCTCTTTAAGTCGACCGCATAAAGTCGGTTTCGTAACCCTGCTCTGGCGCTACGATTTTTGTGCAGTGTTGCCCACAGGTGGTGCATTTTTGTCTCTCGGGGTTACAAAGAGCGAACTTACCCGAGAAAAAGATAAAGAAAACACAAAAAGGCTTAAATTCTACGGGAACGCACCGCGAAGCCACCGTTCTTAAAACAATAGGGCGCCCTATTGAGTCAGGTAATCCATGAAAGGAACATGGAGCGCTTAAAATGCTCTTCCGTGCTTCCAGCGGGAATGTAAAGAGGGGTGACGTTGCCGACTTGTTACTCCTGCCATCTGAATTTCAACTTCCGCTGTCCTAACGGCCATTTTAACGGCGGCCGGAATACTGCCTACACTCGGCGACGACTTTTGCAGCAGCGCAGTGGAGGTACAGACAGCGTTCCTTCTCCATTTGAGCGCTGAATAAAGCTGTGCGTGGGCTCTCCTCCTCTCCACTGCACTGCCAAGAAAGATGTCACCGAGTATAGTGTCTGTGGGTGGACGCTTAACCCAATTTTTCAACGTAATTTTTTTTTGTGTGTGTGTGTTTAATCTTTTTACGACAGTATAGCTATATTTTGTTTCGTGGGCGCCGCAACTATGACGACAGTAGAGCAGTAGACCACCGCGCCCGTATTCCTGTAAATGAAGCCTGCTCCGTTTCGAAATAACAATGCAGCTTTCCCGTTTTATCTTAACAGCGCCTCTAATCTTTGCGTGGCGATCCGTCCCCGCCCGAGTTCACCTGCTTTGACGTTTGAGGGGGGGGTACAATAGTGCGATGAAGGAAACTTCGGACAGGCTTGCAGTTCACGTGCTTCGTCGGCGCAGGCGGGGATGGCTGTTCTATCGAAACCATGCCGCTCCGCTCCGATCCGTAACAATTCCAAATTGTACTGCAAAATGGAGACTGTCCACTATCACGACAAAAAAAAGTACAGCGGCCGTGCCTGCCAGGAGCGGCAGGGCAAGGTACAAGCTGAACACAGAAAAAGAACCTCGGCATCTATGCAAGACATAGCGAGCCTGGGTTAGCGTTCTTGGAGAGCTTTGTGCAGCGACTAAACCTCTGACAGACAAGCGCGCTAAGCAGGTTCAGCGTGCAGACGTTGCCTTCTTTGCTTCAAGCGCACTTCTCTTCAACTTTCTTTAGCAGCAGATTTTTCACGTATTGGGGTCCCTCTGGAAAGAAAGCCTACTGAGAGAAACCTAGGTAATCAATGCTCGACACAGCAGTCTTTGGATTAAGGAGGGGATTCTTGTAGTAGTGTATGATTTACACAAGAACAGGAATGTTGATGAATATGCGGCAGTCCTCCCATTTCAGTTTTGAAAGCGCCATATCTGCAGCGACAACACTTGACATCATGCGACCACCGCGGGGACCAAATATAGTTTTCCCACGGCCGTTGCTTTCAGGAGAGAGTGCTTCAGCTCACAAAGTAACTCTCGCCGCGCAAAAACATGGTTTCGTTTCACAGCATGACGACATGGCTAGCCTGGTAAACGGCACGTATACCGTTGGAGCGTCCGCACTCGCCCGCGTGTATCGTTGAAAATATTTTAAAAGACGCGAGACGAGACCCATGAGACGGCGAGAGCGCCACCTAGCCCACGCACGCTCAATTACTGTACTCAGTTTAGTTTCGGTTTTGAAAAGACGGCCAAAATTGTTATCTTGGTGAAGGGTTGGTGCAGATTACCCATATTTTGGCAAATGTAGCAGGATGTAGCAGGGTTAGCTCCTTGGCGCAGTTTGTGGCGCAGCAGTCACATCAGTGCTTTAGTAGCGCGAAATACGACTCCAGTCAAAATATTAGGTCAAAGTGAAACCACATACTCCACTAAAACCGATATTAAAGATGCGACCAGCTGCTCTTTAGCAGGCGGCAAGCAGGTTAGATTTTAGTCGAGGCACACTGGCGCAGCACCCTCGTGGCGATCGGGTCACGGTGGAGCTGGGGTTGATTGGTTGTATCGCGTACTGCAGCACGCTTGTGACATCACGTCGTGGCCGTACGGCTGGTGATCAGTGTTGCCATCCCTCCAGCAGATAGTTTCGGTTTTGCCGTAGGCGCTCGAAAAGTTTTGAGCCGTGATATTTGTAAAACAACACACAATATCGAAAGAAGAAAAAACAAAAAACTTTGTAATTCAGGGACTTTAGCTGAAAATGCAGTCATAACCCCAAATAAAAATATATTGACTGGAGTTTCCCTTCAAACGGGCACTGACACCCCGAAGGTCGTATCTGTTTTTGTTGTTAAAAACAACTTAAAGTCTTAGACTCTAAAAAAAAATATCAGAACGCGAAAAAAATATTTTCCACGTGCACATAGATCTCTTGATTTTTGGCGCCCTACTCTCCCGCTCTTCACCTCCACGCTTCTTTTTTATTTGTGACGTAACTGATAATGAAATTTAGAAGCTTTGTAGCGACATTTCTATACAATTTAATGACGGCATTCGTAAAATATGTTTTCTAACGCAATTGCGAACGCACTCACGGCCCTTCTTTTTGAAATACCGAAAATCAAAGTCCGGATTGATGTCACCTGGGCTTTTTATCCTCCCTTAATAAACATGGAGGTGCTACCGACGCATGTAGCAAAGGGTGATCAGCGAGTCAGAAAATCTGACGAAGTTCCCTTTTAGATGCCCGACGACCTCTCAGACTTCTAAAGGAAATCGTCAAACGGTCAAAACAACTCGGTTTGGTGTCTGTGTACCGTAGTTGCGGTTATGACTCTGCCGGGGCAGCCTTTCATGCAAAACCGGTGCGATGACGTGGCCCCTAACGTCGCTCACATAAGCCCACTGCGCGTTCTCTTCGACCTCGCACCGTCTCAAAGAATTCGAGATTGCTGAAAGGGCCCCAAAAAAACTTTCAAACGCGAAAGTGAAGTGTCAACTGCTCACAGCGATAGGCGGCACTCGCAAAGCGGTTGATCGCAGGACGTGGGCGAACACAACACGGAGGAGCGAGGAACTAGAGTTGTAGGAGGACTCAATCTTTGACGTCACTGCAATGGCACGGATCGCGTGGGAACTTCAAATTCGGCTTTTGGAAATTGTTTTTTACATCACAAATACTCAGCTCCCAAGTTCCGAATTATAAGGGTGATGTCTAGGCATTGTTTTCATCCGTTTCGGATAATAAAAAAAAATGATTTTGACCTGTCAGTGACCACCGGACATTGCATGGACAGCCCAAGTTGGGCATGCCCACCCGTAGCCAAAGTGGGACCCACGGGGTGTTATAGGCGCTGCCCCAGCCCACTCTACCCACGTAGGCCCCACCGCATGCATGGATGGAGCCACATCTGGGGTGCAGCAACTTCGGGTCGTGTAGCTTAGAAAGGAAAGCACGACACGACAGAAAAGTTTTCAGACCAGGAACACCAAAGGATTGCGTAAGACTGATATCAGTTAGGCGCTGTTACCGCCTTCAGTATTGCGAAAGCTGCCCCCAATCAGTGAGGGACACAGTATTCCGAACAAGCGACCAGAACACGGCCAGAAATAAAGTCATATTTTACGCCCACAATGTGCGAAGAAACGAAAGTGATAGCTGTAGCACAGTCGCGCAATGCGGGTGGAATGGTGCCGTCACATACCTGAGGACGGAGGTGCGACGTGCTTAATTCTTATAGCCGTCGTGGATGCCACTGATGACTGCCACCAGTGGTCCGTGAAGCCAGTGGGTAAGCACGGTGGAAGTTTCTAAAACCATCCAACATTACGCGTAGCAACTGGATACTGCCGAAGCGGGATTTCACTTAACGCAAGGAATGTTTGGAAACAACTGTTGGAAGCAGATGACACGAAGATTCTCCCTTTGTTGCGCCATTCTTGGCGACACGCCTGGGTACCTAGGTTGGACATTTACATGTACATTTCGAAAGGTCATGGAAGTGACGTATCAGCGTCTGATTGGTGGAGGCAATCGCCTCCACCAATCAGATGCCAATACAGTCTACGCTCATTATAACAGACCTGGTTACAACAGCATTTGGATATAACATACCAATTTGTGAAGTTCAGTTGGTTTTCCTCTACATACCATTGGCTTAATTTTATATCTGCATACTACATACTCCTTTCAACAGACCAAAATCTTGGTAAAATCAATGTCTGTTATAACGAGCTGACTGAACGTCGCTTCTGTGATCTTTAAAATGTACATGTAAATGTCAACCTACGTATCGGGTTGCCCTCTTTGCTCTTCACACGGCCCAGCCGACGGGAAGCACCGACTTCCCCTCGTAGAGGCCAACAGGGAGAGAAGGGTTTTTCCATAACGGCGACAACAGCCCACGAGCTCGAAATCTTTGCGAAGTGTCACCCGTAAAGCTACCGCTTTAAAAGAGCACGACCTGGTAACAAAATTAGAAGGCGTTATTCGCTCTACCTTCAGAACTTTTCAGCGACCCAAAACCAGCAAAACCGTACACAACAAAACTTTCCTCAACATTTTTTTTTTCTTTTTAGTGGCGGAGACTTGCTAGTGGTCCCTGCCCATCATGACTCAAGCACCGTCCCAAGACTCGCTGCCACGAAAACTCGACTCCACAGCTCCGGAGTTGGGCGCACCGAAAGTAGTGGAAGGAATCGCTCTTGGGCTGCAATTTTCAACTCGCGATGCGAGAAGCTTTGACGACGTGACTGGACGACACAACAATGAAGCGAGGCTGCGTCACGTACAAGCGGCCAGCGGAATGATTGAACTCCCAGCTCATAGGTGACGTCTCCCAGCAGACTATCTCTGGGCACCCGGAGAGCTCCGAAGACGAGCTGCCCGATCCACGCGTCCAAGGGGAGGTCCACCCTCGGAGCGCGCGCACGAGGGTCGTCTCACGGCTGCCCGACCGCAGGAAGCTTCACTACGCTCTTC
This sequence comes from Ixodes ricinus, assembly GCA_037355805.1. Lineage (NCBI taxonomy): Eukaryota > Metazoa > Arthropoda > Arachnida > Ixodida > Ixodidae > Ixodes > Ixodes ricinus. The sequence goes on along the minus strand of JAZHYW010070350.1, from coordinate 77,791 downwards.
GCCAAGGACACGGGACAGCGCAGCTGCGTCGTCGACGAGGAGAGACGGGGCGCGAGTGACGTGTGTTCGACAGCGACCCGAGGGCTACAAAGACTGGTTGCGACGTCCCGAGCCCAGTTTCGTTCATACAGAGGCGTGTTTGTTTCTTTCGACGATAACTGGAACAGTCATTCGTCGCGAGTCAAGTAAACAAAAACTCTTTCTGACTAAAAAGGTGGCAAGAGGCTTAAAAAACGGTCTTGTATCATTCGGTCATACTAGGTTGCAAGTGTGTGAACGGGCCGATTCACACTATTGCAACCGACTACCACCGAGTTCGACAAAACCATTTTTTAAGCCTCTTGTGAGGCTACGACAGTGCTGCGCAGCAGCAATGGCGGTAAATGCGACAAACCTCCATTTTGATGTATTCGGTCGTTGCAACAGTGTGAACCAGCCTTAGGCTGGTACACACACCTGGCCACCGACTACGACACATCCGGTTTTTAAGCCGCTTACGGCAGCTTACGACGGATCGCACAGCACGGTCGTAAGCGGCTTAAAAGCGGATTGTGTCGGATTAGGTCGTAGTCGGTCGCAAGTGTGTGAACCACCCTTAAGGGACACAGGTATGGCGTTAATTCCCACAGTCTCCAGTCAAAACACATTTGTTAACAAGGTCAGCACAAAAAAGCGTTTCTCCCGATGTCCGCGGGAGGAGATGGTCAATAGCGGAGGCACGAGCAAAATCCTGGCTCAAAAAGGTTACTCGGACAGAAAATGATCCGTTTGTCCACTCCTTTGAACTCGGTTCGGAGTGCATCAGATGTCGTGTCGGTCCGACTGCTCTCGGAATCCATGGCCGACTCCGAGGCGCCGGACCGGAGACTCGCGGGCCGTCGGAGAATTCTCCCGAGAAGGACCCTCGAGCTACAGCGAAGTTTGTCCACAAGGGGGCCAAAAGAGCTCGGCGCCATTTGTCTTTTTTGAAAGAAGCATCTACGTACGTATCTCCAGACATGGCCACCGCCTTGGCGTGACATCCCGAAGCGGGTCCTCGCAGTGTGTAATGTTGCATGAGCAGCACCAGGGCGGCATAAACGCTGCTCATTCGCAGCACACACCCGAACAGCCTCGTGGGTGTCGTTAGAATCATCCGCTTCGTAGCAGGCGTGGGCTGACACCAATGTTTGCCAACTGTGCCTAGAATGGGTGCCGGATACCGAAGAGCGGCACCTTACTGGAAGACGGCGTACACCGGCACCTACAGCCGAAAGCTCGGCCTCAGTTTTGGGGGATCTTGCCAAGCAAGAGCCATTGAGACAACAACTGTACCAACCACCCGCAGCAAAAGGTCTGTAGTACAAAATGGCACGATCTAGACGAGGCACGATCCTAACTTGAGCCAGGCGCTCCCAACCATACCCACAGGGTGAGGTGATTAAAGCGACGGAGACTCCTCTTAACAGGGGTAAAAGGACATGCGGTATCAGAGTAGCACATGGAGAGCGTATCCCGTCCCCGAAAAGAATGTGCAAGAGTCGCCGAGGTGGGCAGTGCTCAAGAGCCACCCACCTTCGTCAACGTCGTTCCTGGCGGCGGCCTCGAGCAACATGACGCTGGGCACAAAGTGGACCTTGTACTCCTGGGCGGGTGCGCCGGCCCGCAAGGCGGCCCGGGGCCCAGCCTTGCCCTTGCCCTTCTGCAGGTCCCGCTCGTGCTGGGTCCACTTCTTCAGCTGCTGCTGGCGCCGCTTTGCGGGCGTGCTTGAGCCGCTCCTGCGTGCTCATCTTCTCCACCACGCACATCTCGGTGACCAGCTCGCTGTGCTCCGCCATCGCCCCTCCGGATGCGCCGCCTGCACGCACACGACCACGGCTCAGTCCAAGGCCAAAGCAGGCCGTCCATCGGCAGCACAACTAGAGGCCGAGACGCGTCCCGCAGCAAAGGCCTACTGTCGTAAACCGAGAATCGCTCCCTTCGCACAACTGACAGCTAATGAGCTGGCCCTGCGTGTGCCCCATGTGCGACTACAGCCAAAGCAAGAAGCGCCAGCTAGCCACAGTCACTGGCTTTGAGACGCGCCTTTCTAGTGCGAGTGCTCATTCTTCGGAAGAACCTTTCAAAGCCAAAATCTCGAGTTCTCGCGCTTTTAGCATTGCCTACATGCAGTCTGAGCTAGGCTCTATGGAACGAAAAAAGAGATGAATTTCGTCCGGCGGCGTTCGCTCTGCGGGTGGCGTCAGTTGCGAGTTCGTCGGTTCTTCGCTGCATATTCACTCCATGGAGTTCAGCCTTAAAGGGCGATTCACACACTTGCAATGAGTCTGAACGAATGCGATTGCAACCGGTTTTTAAGCGTCTTCCGAACGCGCTGCGCAGCAGCAATGTGCCATTGTAAGCAGCTTAAAATTCCGTTCTCATAGCAATCCGTAAGAGGATTAACGTCACAAGCTATTGCAGACGCACTCGATGCAAGTGTGTGAACAAGCCTTAAGGCCCGTGCACACTCTTGCATTTTACTACAACCGACAGACAAGACCGGTTTTTAAGCCTCTTGCGAGGGCTTAGGACCGGATGCGGTGCTGCGGAGCAGGTCCTAAGTCGTCGCAAGAGGTTTCAAAACCGGTCTTGTCTCAGCCAGTCCTACTCGGTTGCAAGTGTGTGAGTGCCTTAAAGGGGAACTCCACCAATCTTTTTAGTCTTCGATTTGGCTAAACATTGGCAGACCGCATCAATAACCTTCTCAACTGAGAGCCAAAATATTTTATAAAAATAAAAAAAAACATTCCGTGAAGTTCTTGAATTTTCAAGCTACACCAGCCGCGAGGGTTCCAGGAGGCGACTACTGGCAACAATGAAAAATCCCTACTTTTCCCTACCAAGCGACACAGGCAGCTGTGAAGTGCTTTCCGGGCACCAGCAATCGAGATTATTTTTTAGCTTCTATTTCATCCCTTGTTTTTGTGGGGAAAAAAATGCTCCCCCAGCAACAATGGAGGCCAGCCATGTCAAGCTGCTTTTGCGCGAGCTGTGTGCCGAGAGAACTATAGTCGGTGACAGGTCAAGAACGAAGTGGAAGCTCCTCCCACCTCTCTCCCCTTTGTCAGAGCGAACGCTGGTGAGGAGACGATCTCCTCTCCACCGTTCGCTCTGCTGAAGTAGATAGAGGTGGGAGGAGCTTCCACTTTGTTCTTGACCTGTCACCGACTATAGAGTAACATGAAATATTATCACTTATGCTCCGAATACTTTACAGCCACGTGCTGAGAGTTGAGTATCCTTCTGTAGCGGGAGCAGCTTCCAAGGGCGGCAAGCGCAGGCTCAAGCCAGCTGTGACCACTATGACATCCGTCCAAAGAGGAGCGCTAATAAGAGAAAAATAGTGCTCATTCTAGCACTATAGTCGATACTTGGCACAGTCACATTTGCTGTTCTAGCTCTAGATCTAGCTCGGGCTACTCTCGGAGCTCCACTGACGTGGCCGATCTGTTGAAGACGAGAAGTGAAATGTCTAAACAAAGTTCAAGTCCGAGTTTTGACACAACTTTCAGCACATTGCTATTCGTGTCTGAAATTACAGAAAGCTTAGAGATCAGGTGTTAGCTCATTAATATACGATAGAGCCGTTGCCTGGTTTGTCAAATTGTTGACGTGCAATATTCTCTCGCAGAAGAGGTGGTGAAAATATGTTTATTATATTCTATTGTGGAGAAATGTTATATAGGGCAGAAATTTTTTTTTAAAACCATGAAGACAATAACGTTGTTTATGTAAATTTACAGCTGATAGAGGCTGTACAAAACCAAAACTTAATTTTAAAAGCATCTCACATAGAATTATTAATTTCCCTTGTGCACACGTGAATGTGTGTTTGAGCTTCTTGCATTCTACACTGACAGAAAGAAAAATATATATATATGGGTGAATTTTTTTTTTACTTTTAGCTTATTTTTAACTAAAACTTTTATTATGTATTTCTGTGCTTTATGCACTACTGTATCTTCAAGCAAATAATCTTTATTTGAAGGCGACTAGTGTATTTGTGTACTGTAAACGACTTATTTTTTGCAGGCTAAATATTTCACGATTTAGGTCAAACCTGAAGTTCCGAAATAATTTGCGGGTTCTAATTTTCGCGACGTGGTGGGATCTCAATATAGACTCTAATGTGTTAAAATGTTACCGTAATTGCTGGCAGGACCTATTTTTCGCGAATTGTAGGCAATTCGCGAAAAATAGGTCCTCGCAAAAATCGAGTCGTTTACAGTATTTTATATGCCTTTCACTGCACCATGATGTTTGGCTAGGTGGTTGTGGAGTTCTTTTAATTTTCATCTTAGCACAATCTTCATGAACAGTAACCTGCCATCTGGCCCACACAAATGCCGTTCATTCCATTCTATAGACCAGTGGTTCTCAAATGGGGGTCCGCGAAGGCATTCTAGGGGTCCGCAAAGCCCAGCCTCATCAGTCAAGCCCGGCAATAAAAGTTGTCTTTTCTCAGATTGAGAAGAAACGTTCCAATTTTCGGGTGCATTTTCTGGTGTGTGTGTATGTGTCTGTACATAAGAAGTCTACTTCACACCAGGCCTTAGTTATATCCACTTATTAAATCATTATCATAATTAACCTATACCTTTCCCTCCCCCTCACCACGAACGGGGTCCTCCATCACCTCCGCCGATTCACAAGGGGTCCACGAAACATCAATGGTTGAGAACCACTGCTCTAGAGACAATTGCAAGCATGGCGGCCCAAATGGTGCCCAATGTGTGCAAAAAGGTGCAGCTTGCCCGTGAAGATAGCTTTAGCAAGCTTGCAATTGCACGGGCTTGTTCACACGAGCCGAGACATGGCGGCGGCCAGTCGCCTTGCTTGCAACCGTCTATACATTTCAATGTTTATGAGAATCACAGTCTACATGTGTTGAGTCAAAGCTCAGCACGTGCCTGTTCGCCGCTTTAGAAGGCAAGCAAAGTATGCGCCACACGCACGTATACACCAAGAATGCCACCGACCAGAAGCGCTTTTCTGGAATGGTCTATAGATATTTTGACTGTTCAACCTTTCATCGCCGGCGTAACTGCGAGCTTCTGATAAGGAGAACGGATTTGCTTGCGATTTCACGAAAGTAGCGAGCCGCGGCTTGAGCATACAGAGTTGCAAGAACGGTTTTCTCAAAATACCAATTGCTTCCGTTTTTTGTTTTTTTTTTCCACTTTCTCATAGTTCAGCACATAGGCCAAGGTCATACTTTATGCAACTATATTATCAACTTTAGATAGCATGAACGTCGCTGTTTTCTTGCTGTTAGACACGAAAAAGGCGGGCGCGAGCGTACCCGATTGCCGGCCGCGCGTCTCGCTGCCCGCCGGTGATGTCACGTTTGGATGGCGGGGAAAACTGGGGAAAAATGGGGAGAAGCAATGTTTCGGTTTCGGCAGCGAACGAAACATCACTTTTTTAATTAACCAGAGTGAATCTGGGAGAACGAGGTAGCATTTCGGAATCAGGACGCCCAAAATGAAGAGATAAATGGTGAAAAAACACGGGGTGGGCTATCGTTGGGGATGCCACAGCAAAACTTTATCGGGCCCCTCCTACCAACCACGTGACGCGGGATCTGATATCGCAGATCGCGGACACGGCAAATTCGCGTTTCACGATGCGATAAACACGCGATAATTCGCCACAAACTCCTGTGTCACGGGAAGCGATACCGCAAGCGGCCGACGCAGCAGATTCGCGTTTCACGGTGCGAAGGACTCGCGGTAACCCGCCGAGAACTCGCACCTCACGGGAACGGATACCGCAGATCGCGGACGCAGCAGATTCAAGTTTCATGGTGCAATAAATACGCGGGAACCCGGTACAATCTTGCCTGTCACGGAAACCGATATCGCGCGCGCAGATCGCGGACAAAAACGCGGGAACACGCTACAAACTGGCATGTCACGGAAACAAATACCGCAGATCGCGGACGCAACAGAATCGCATTTACACGCTAGCGAACAACTCGCGCGTGTTACAACTAAGAATCGATATCGCGCGCCCAGATCGCGGACAAAAACGTGGGAATCCACTACGAACTCGGGAACGGATTCCGCAAATCGCAAACGCAGCAGATTCACATTTCACGATGCAATATACGCGCAGGAACAACTCGCCTGTTACGGGAGCCGATATCACGCGCGCAGAACGCAGACAAAAACGCGGGAACCCGCTATGAACTCGCTTCTCGGACGTACCGGTACCGCAGATCGCGCCGTCGATGCGATCTTCCCGTCGGACATTGCTTGAAGTCCAACGGAAATCGGGAGGTGGGCGATGTTTCGGAATTTCTATGTTACAGATATTTAGCCGGAAAAACGGAATGGGCGACCTCTCGGGAAGGGGCGTCCTTACGGGATTTTACGTAGCCATTTGGCGACGAAAGCGGACCAGCCTCGTGAAAGCCCCCGCGAGTCCATTACGCAGCTCGGGACAGCAGATTTTGTTTTTTCGCCAAGTTGTGCGGAGGCCTGAGAACATATGAGAACTTCCGACAGCTTTTGATGGATTCCAGAGCTTTAAAAATTGGTTGATTGTGATCACCTATCTTCAATGAAGAAAAATAATGACCCTCTCAAATTTCGCTAACGAAGGTTGACATATCTTAACGAGCCTCCAAATATTAAAATCGGGGCAACAAGTAAGCGTTAAGTTGGCCCACTTTCTTTCCAACCGGAAAACATACTCAGATCGTCTGCTTCAGCAAAAGAAGCTTCCAGCACGCGCCCATTGCCTACCACCTCTGCTGCGCGTGCGCCGAAGCGAAGGACCTATGTTGCAGGGTACTCACAGGGCGCCTTATTTCAGGACGCTATTTAGAGCGCATGCTCAAAATTAGTTCACATTAATAGGCTCTTAAGACCGGCAATCTCCGGCCGCTCTTGGCTTACGTTGCTGGAGGTGGCCTGGAACACTCTATATGAGCATCCTCCTCGACCATCGTCTCATCGTCATAGAGAAATGAAGATGCCAGGCTCGGTGGCCATCGCACAGCTAGAGTGAAGACAACTCTGTTCTGATCTCTGCTAATGTCTGTTTAAAAAACATTACCTCCAACTTGATATTGTCGAATGCATGTTGCAAAAGAGCTGTGGAAGGTCGCCGTCTGCACGCGCTCGGCAGTCGCTCACACAGCTCTGCCCGTCAGTGAATACTCCATACAGAGTGCAACCGAAAATGTGCAGATGAATGAACCACACTTGATCGAATGAAACAAAGTCTACAAAGCCGCCGAAGGCAAAATCTCTGGCGGAGGCGGGATTTCAACTCCGGTTCTCCCGACATCTGGCCGGATAGGCTAACCACAACACGACTCCACTGGTAGCCATAGCCAAGTGCTAAGCCGCTCAGTACGTGCTGACAGCGAGCTTTCACGGTGCTTCTGCAACTCGACATCATCAAGATTGCCGGTCTTGCGAGGTGTTGGAGCTCGTTTTTAGCATGCTCAGTGAACAGTGCCCTCAAATATGGCATCCAGTGAGTACCTTCTACAGCTTTGCTCATATCGTGGATTAACAAGAACGAGCACGAATAGGGCAACACTACATTCAAGCTTCACGAGCGCACAACTTGAAAAGAGTCACCTTTCAGAGGGTGCTGGCCAGTCCTTCGGCGACGCGGCCCGGTACGGCCGTGGTGCTGCAGCGGGACCCCGTCATCCCGTCAGGTGACCTTCACACCTGAAAAGAGGGCATATGATGCTCAGGCATACATTTCATGCAACAAGCATTGGTGCAGATCAATCAAGCTGTTTGCGTTCCGGTCAACTCCCAATCATTGCGAATCCAAAATCAATCAATTATGAAGAGAAAACCAAACGCAACCGGCTTTTCTTGCTCTTTACGAGCCACTAATTTTCTTTAAGTCGGTCATTGTTTGCCGTCTCCACTCGTGGTCGACCGGCCGTGGTGGGCCGCTTGGAGAAGTGCAGCCATAAAAAATTAGAAACAAAGGCCCGCGTCGCTTTCTCCTCAACCCCGGCACCGATGGTTTTGCAATAAATTCGGTCCGCACAGCCGCGAGCTAACTTGAACCTGATCAACTTCCCGCTTTCGACCACGTTCCAATGTTCTTCGCTGTACCATAATGAGCCAAGACGCGTTATGGCCGAACCTGCGCAGCAGCCAAGTTGCCCGGAGCGCCCCAGCGGACTCCACCGGCGCCGCGCATGCGCGATGGGGGTGTGGGCAACAGCTTCGCCGTCGCCCATAAACAAACCATTGAAATGCGATGTTATCGGCGTCGGTGTGAGTCCCCCTGCCCTTTATCGCTTTCGAATTGTTGATTTTACGTCTTCCTGACAATGTCTGACTACATGAGCGGCGTCAGCGAAATCAACGAAGCTCGTTACACCGCAAAACCTCGCTTGAATAATCTGACATGCGGCGATTCATTCCGCGTGGACGCCGCAGAATGTACGCTAAAGCCTGATTCACATGATGAGATTACGCTCGCAATTTTCAGTCGCTCGGGCTGCAAAAGCGTGAACCGCAGCTGAGATGGTCGACGTCGATACTGAAAATCGCAAGCAGAATCGGACGAAGTGAATCAGGCATAACAAGTCGGTGATGGCCGGTGGTAACAATAATCAACATCTCCTTGTATCTACTGTTTACGTCGAGCCTGCTTACCAACCTTCAAACTTAAGTCTTTTGAGGCCTGCACCTACTTCTTAAAGGCCGATGACCAGACTCAGTTCTGCAAGGCAGAAGATCCTCCTCGCCACGGGGAGGAGGAAACGGGCAGCGGTGGACAGGGTAGAAGAGAGGAGAGGAGTAAGTGAGGGAAAAGTGGAAGCGCGAACTGGTCGTCGGCCTTTAACGCAAGTACCGGGCCAACATTTCTGTCTACGGGCCAGTGTCGTCTAAAAGAGCAGACGACAAGCAGAAGCGTTTGAAAGAGCAGACGACAGTTCGAACGATCAGACGGCCGTTCGAACTTCAAGACGCACTGAACGTAGTCCGCAGGTGGAAGCCGTACAACTGAGGGTTTTCCGGCGTTCATGTTGGAGCAGAACAAATAAATCTGATGACCACAAGTATCCAGTAATTCAACCGAAAGATGCTTCCCGCCCAAGCAATAGACCTATTGCTGTCTTCCCAAGCATCAAGGAGAATGCAGGGATTGGTGTTCCACGCGCCGCACGTGCTGGCCTCAGCGAGTAGTAAATTTTCTAAAGCAAAAACATAAAACAAATGGCATCTTACACGCGTTCATCAATGCCCTTTAGGTTATTGACTCGAATCTTTATACAGGAAAGGCGTGCGCGTGTGGCGCGTGGAACGCAATCCCTGCATTCCTTGATGCTTGGGTAAGACAGCAAATGGTCTATTGTGGTCCGGCGGCGGCTGGTTTGCCACATATGCATGTTCTCGGACGAACCGAGAACGTGAAAACTGACCTTCAAAGCTTTCTCGACTCTTTTTGGCACAGCCCCAGTCGCGGCGGCTTGACGAAAAGGCATGTTTTCGTCAGGTTCCTTTCAAAACAACGCAGGAATACACGCCTCACATGGGGCCTCCGCCCACAGCCCCAGACCGGAAGTGCGACCGACGCGCCACCACCGCGCCGTGACGTAACAGAGATGAGTTCGTGTATGCGCACAACCGATTGATGATTGCCTGCAGTACTGGAAACAAGAAGCGGCGGCAAGCAACAGCAAAGACAAAACATGCCGACCCCGCGAGAAAACATCGTCTGAACGCACAGAAGTTTTGCGAGCGCTGCGCCTAAAACGCTAGAAAAGGCTTTTAACAACTTTTTTAATGGTAGGTTGATTTTTTTTAAAGGTCGACCTACAAAAACATTTTTTGCAAGGTAGAAAAATTTTCGCTTGCCACCTTTCCTCTTTCGCCCTCTTCCACTGCTATCTTGTTGGCAGGTGGAAGGGGCCTTTTGTTGCTGCATCTTGAAGCTCGATAAGCCGGGAGTTTATCCCAGCATATCCAGCTCCAAAATGCAGCAACAAATGGAGTCCCGTCCCGCCGTCCCCTTCCCGTTCCCTCTCCCTTCCCTTCCCTTCCCCCCCCCACGATGTCAAGATAGGAGTAGGAGAGGGAAATGGGAAAGGTTGGCGAGGAGGATTTTCCTACCTTGGGGAAAAACTTTTTGCAAGTCGACCCTTAAAAAAATCTTCCAGCTGCAAAAAAAAAAAAATGGCAGTGGCACCACGGGACGAGAAATGTCACCCCTGTACATGGCCTGAAACAACAACTAGCGCGCAAAGAGCGCCAGTGACGTCGGTCCATTCGCTGGCTTCGCAAGCAAAGGCGGTTGCGCTTTCAAACAGAAACTGAATCTCCCTATCTCTCGCCCCGTAGTGGTCAGCACAAATTTTATTTATTTTTCTCAAAACTTCACGGCACGGTAAAGACCCGTTCACACACTTGCGTTTGACTATACTCCGTTCCACCTTATGATGTACCGCAGGAAAGGCTACAAGCGCGAGCTCCTTGCTCTAGGGCACGGTGCTCTAGGGCACATCTCGGCGGCACAACCTCTCGTGCATTAAAGGCAGCTGCCAACGCTATGAGCTCGCGCTTCTAGCCTTTACTGCGCTACAACATAAGGTGAAACGGAGTATAGGACCGATTTCGACACGACCGGTTATTAAGCCTCTTGTGAGGGCTTACGACCGGCTGCGCTGCTGTGAAGCCGGTCGTAAGCAGTTTTCTTTTTTTTTGTTTTTTACACCGTACACTGTTCGCAAAAAAGGTGTATTTGGGTAATATTTCGGGGTAGAATACACCCGAATTGGACGAATTCGAATAAATAAACACGCTCGGCAAGGAATAAACAGTCACCATTATCACTCGAGATCGTAAGAATCTGCTTCTTGCTCACCAATACACGCCCTTACGTGCAGAAGACCTTGAGAACACCGACAAGATCGTTGAAAAACACCCTGGCAGTCCATCACCATGGGCCCGAATGACCCGGATACAGTGAGACTAGAATAGGAGTAGTGGAAAAATAGCCGGCTTCCAGGTGAGGCGTTTCGTGTAGAACCTACCAGGTAGCGCTGGTGTTCGATTCCGGAGCACTCCTGCCAGCGAAGTTCGCGCCAAACGTAGCTGTTTTTGATCTTAGCGGTTCATTAGTGTGGCCTGTGTATAATTTATGGGTATTTCAACGTCTATGAATTAATGTTTAAAGCTTACTTGGGCAATGTAGTGAAAACCGGGGTAACCCGTCTTGCATGCTGGCGCGTAGCGGTTCGCATCTGTCTTCTTTCTCTTCGTTTTCATTGCTTAGCGACAAGACTCGAACCTATGTAATCATAACGCTAAGCACTTGACATTCACGAAAACAAATTGCGAAAACGACCATAGACACCACAGAAACCATCTGAGAACGTACGCGACGCCATATCCCGTGTTACAGTAGTCATGTCCTCCGGATTTCGACAACAGCGCCACTCGCGGCAGTCTACACTTCTGGCTTCACACGGCCAATGGAGCGCCGCCGACGATTTTTCCACTACCCCTATATTCTAGTTCACTGTAACCCGGATGTAGCAACGATGCTCTGGCAGCCATGTTGGAAATGTTGTCTACCGCGTTACTGCTGGCGTATCGACGCCTGTTTTTCTTTAACCTCAAAGCACGTCGGAACGTTTAAAAAGTGCTGTATAAGGACTTCAGCTTGATTTGCTCGCGTCAACTTTTGGGTACAGATCCGAACTATAGCCAGCTGTATAAGTATACACACCCGATCTGCCCAATAGAAACGGCGACCGCGAAACATTTCGTTGCCGTCATATTTGTAAAAAAAGGCGGTTTCCATTCACCAAATATTAGTCAAACATTCAAATAACGAAGCTTTTTTATTTCTTATTTTTAAGCCGACGAAAATTCGAAGCGGACAGAAAAACAAGAGCTGCCGAAATGCACAAATTTCTTGCTAAGCAATGATTTGTAACATTTTGGAAGTTTCAAAAATTAAGCAGTGCATTGAACCGCCTGGAATATCCTGACGTCATAAGAGCTGGCACATCGATTGACTTCGGATGTTCGGAATTAAGACACTGGAGAGGAAAAAGCAATACCAGTCTAAATAATTCTATGTATAAACGTGTGGGCAGGTCAAAGACCGGTACTAAGTGGCCTACAGTACCCTGGGATGTGGAAACAAGTAGGATGAACTCAAGTTATTTCCTCCCTCCAGTGACGGAACTAGGGTCCACGAAAATGGGCTGATGCTGTGCGGTGCATGCAAAGAAAGTCGAAAGGCGTTGCTGCTACCGAAATGTGCCCTCACCTGGCCGTTCACGCCTGCGCTCGACTACGACCGTCCGAGACAACTCTAGTTTTGAAGGCTCTTAGCGACGGCTTACAACCGGCTCGCATTGCTGCGAATCCGGTCGTAAGCCGTTCCTAGAAGCTTAAAAACCGGTTATTTACAATGTAGCGCAAAGACAAAATAGGAAGGAGACAGAGATAGGAAAGAACGCTACTCACAACTAGATATTTACTGTATGTATGTGCTTCGTTTACCTCTTTACGAGTGTGCTGTCATCATTGGTTGCACCCATCTTTATACTTCGTTATTATTAAAATTAGCGCAAAGACAAGGAAGGAAGACAGCAGGACAGGAAAGAGCGCCTACTTACAACTGGTTTTAATAGAGAACGATGAGGAAGAAGTAGAGTAGTAATGTTTGATTGAAAAGAAAAGAAAAGAAAAGAAAAAAGAAATTTACATCTGTGGCACGTAGTAACGACGACAGCAGAAGCTGCAGTCATCCACGACGTCGTTCTTCCAGGACACCGATAGTTCTGTGATCTGGAGAAATGTGACCGGCGGTGGTTCGAGCACAGAAAACTGCGGCAAGGTCACCGTGAAAAGTGTCTCTCCACCCTTAAGATCACAGATCACAGAAGTATCGGTGTCCTGGAAGAAAACGACGTCGTGGATGACTGTGTGCAGCTACTGCTGTCGTCGTTACTACGTACACAGATGTAAATTTCTTTTTCTTTCTTTCTTTCTTTTCAATCAAACATTACTACTACTTCTTCCTCATCGTCTCTATTAAAACCAGTTGTAAGTAGCGCTCTTCCCGTCTGCTGTCTTCCTTCCTCGCCTTGCGCTAATTTTTATAATAATGTTTAACCAACTAGCCCACCAGATGATACTAATTTATACTTCGTTCCGGCTTGGGTCCAGACGCAGCCGATGCTACAAGCGCGAGCTCCGGGCTTTCAGCGTCCCTGCCAAGCACGCGCGCTCGTGCAGTGCAAGCACAATGTTCAGGGCCAGATGCTCGCGCTCAGTAGCATCGGCATGTCTGACCCAAGCTGAAACGAAGTATAATCTAAACTTTGCAGGAACTTCGTCGTCGTTTACATGACCGCCTTCGATGCACAGTGTGCCCTTACCCCCCCCCCCCGATCTCTTCACACTCACACACACACACACACACACTCACACACACACACTCTCACACGCGCACACACACACTCACACACGGCGGCATCAATTCAAGTAAATTACCCAAACGCTGCATTCGGAGGTGACTGAATTTCAAAAAAGAAGATAACAGTGTTCCCGTGTTCCCGGAGTATCAGACTGGACAAAGAAACTATTCTTGCCGTAACAAGATGAAACATTAAAAAAAGAAGAAGAAAAAAAGGTGTTTTGTCTTTTTTGGTGACCTTTCCTCGTATCCTTCTATTCCTTCTTTTGCTGGAGTTTTGAGCCTGCATCTTTGGCCTGGCTTGTTTCCTGCTGTGTTCGGTCGCTTCAGTTTCAAGTTAGGCAATCTCTAAACTTTGCGCTGGAGAGTGCCGATTCATTACTACCCTAAAAGAATCCCGAGATTCATATTTGCAAGCATTAAAAAAATGTATTTGAGATAATTAGTCCAAGATACTGGGAGAAATTTCATTAGAGATAGAGTCGCAAAGACTTTCGATCAAATGTATTTCTAATCCAAATCTTGAGCCTGACAGTAAATCCTGGAACAGACAGGCCTGCCGCGGTGGAAGGCCCGCGCACCGTCCGGTCGAAGCCGGTCGCAAGCCCAGGGTCTGCGAGCGCGCTTCGCCAGGAGACCGCGGCACCAGTGCGCTACCGGCCGGATAGGGCCGGCAACGCGAGGAGCGGACCGTCGACCGTCCCGCCTCACCCACTAGCCCGAACGCTAGGAACGCAATCGCTTTGATCGGAGTGTTTTGCCGACAACATGGCCGACAGAGCAGCTCGGCGCGAGTCAGGAGTTCCAGGACGCGCCCGCCCTTTGGGACAACACACGAAGATCGACGCAACATCGAAAATACGGCTGATAAAAAGATTCACGCCGAGTTCACATTTTTCGAAACTAGTCCGTCTGAAGTTGATCGAGCAATGGAACACGTTATCAAGGTTTTTCATAATATTAGATGCGTGTGAAAACTTTGAAGGCGATTCAGGCGATGGCGTTTGAGGCAGACGATTTTGCACGCAGCGGAGATGGGCTTTTTCTGTTGGCAGAATGGGTGACGAACTGACTTTTTTTTTCGCGCGTTTCCGAACAGCGTAGCGAGACCGTCGATGCACGTCAAGCAGCATCCAGGAGATCCGAATCGAGTCTTCGAAAACTCGTCGGCTACGAGATTCGCAACTATAGGTCTATTCTGCAGGCGTAGCTTCGCCAACACGACAGTTCGCTGTGCGCTTCGAGGCAGCAACCGAGCTGAAAAGGGTAAACAGCTTTCAGAATTCCACCAGGAAGAGCAGATCAAGCGTCGGAGAAGTGGGCTCAACCAAATCCGCCGCGACGGCTTCGTTCCTGGCGTTGATGCCCCCAGTACTCGGACACTTCAGGCCGCTCATGAATCTTCTGCGGCGTAGCAAAGACTCCAGCTGTGAGTAGTCATGTTCCGAGCAACACCTGGAGCGCAGATCTGCGACATACTAGTATGACGTTACTCGAAATGAGACCGAGTATGAGTCAACATGCGCCAACAAAATACGAGCATTCCGGAAACTCTGTAGCATTTCAAATATGTCCAGTCCATTGTACATTACCAAGCCGGGTTGGGCCTTTGATACCTTCGCGCACACGGAGTTTACCACTGATTAAAAATAATATGCTGCAATATTCGGCGACCGAGCCGGAGCAGCTGGAGAAGCCGGAGCGGCCGATGGGCCAGTGCTGCTACTTCTGGCAGCTGCCGAGCGATCGTCCTCCACTGCGCCGCGTCGTCTGCTGCATAATGCCGCTCTAGCAATAAAAATAAATAAACATAAATAAATAAATACGCACTTACGTGGCTGGCACACAACTTAGCGCAAATTATTGTAAAATGTCTTCTTTATAGACCGCTTTCCAGAAATTCAGTTCGCTACTTTGACCACTATCATCATCATCACCATCATCTGATAATTGGCATATTTGCCATACTAATGGCGGCCTTCCTGTTTGCTGATGAAGGAACATGATGAAGATATTGCGAAGCTGAGGATTCGAGGCCTATATGTTGAGACGTTAAGCACCATGCGAAGCAGAATCGAATGCAAGAGCTAGTGTAAGCGTTCATTTCTACAACTCAGGCCCAGTCAATCGACAGGAGCACAGAATCGACTTCAAAGTCCCTTGGGTAGCAGAGAACTTTATCGAGGCGTCTATCTGGGTTGACGCTTCGTTCTGACTGGTTGCATCTTTGTGGTCATCGACACTGAAAGAGATAATCGAGAAAGAACTGTACAGTGAAGGCGCATTCTGTTTCCGTTGACGGTACCCGATAAAACACTGGAGCCGACGTGTTCATTAGGGGTTTTAGCGACCTCCGTTTTCGAGCACACGCTTCCGAAATCGCCAACGGTGCAGCTGGTACTGCTCGTGAAACCGAACATGAATTTGACATATTTAGCGAATCGTGAAACTGGCGACAACCCTGTAATACGATGATGATTGTGTTTGACCGGTGGCGCCATCTTCTGGCAAACCAAGAGAACATTCTGCAACGTGTAAATCTGTAACGTGGTTCGTTGTTTCCGGCGTGCGACTGATGTAAACAAGACGGCCGACGTAACATTTGTCGGTCGGAATTTCAAGAACTGTGAAGCTAGATAGAGTAAAAAGTATCTGAACGACCGTAAAGGTATGTGGTATGTCTCCGTCATCTTGAACTTGAACGATCGTTCACGTTGTGCTGCCGTCGAACCAAATCATTTCGTCTGCTCGCGGTCGCCGCGGCAGCTAGTCTGCCGGAAGATCGCGAACATTGACAAGCATGCGCAGTTTACAGCATTCTCGATCACTCACCATTTGTCGAGCAGTCCTCGAAATGATTTGGTTCAACCTCTCAAATAAAGCAGACTAACAGGGTGGCGAATCGCCTCCCGCTGTCCTAAGCCTACCGCTCGGCTAGGTCGGCGAAGGAGTCGCCGAACCGACCGCCATGTTTGTTTCCTCAGTCGTGAACAATGCTGGCTACGTTGCGGTGACGACTCCAGCGGCCGGAATGGGAGATACGAACGAGAAGAGTTTCCCGACGCCCCGAACGACTCGCTCGAACGCACGCGCAGTGGCGTCGCCGATGCGTTCGAGGACGAACTGTTCGGTGAGACACGACCTGCTAAAACTCCCTATTGACGCCATTAGTACGGCAAAAGCTAAACCGCCATTTCAGCCACCAGATAACTGAATTTCAGAAAAGGTTTATGATACAGGTCGATTTTCGGAAAAAGTTGCTGGAAAAAGTTTATCGCTTTGCGTTGCAAATATACATCTACACTAAAATCGAACGAACTTGAAGGTTCCCTTGAGCCATTGAACATGTCTGCAGCCACTGGCTACAGTATAACCGCGTTGTTTTATAGCGCGAGCGATGTCTTAAAGCGTGTTCCAAAGTCTGGGAAGCAGACGACACGGAAGACGATGCGTTGCTCGCGCCCACGGCGCTCGCGGAGAGATACGCACCGGCACATCCGGGCACTTCGGACCAGACAACAACGCGGCAGCTACGGCTTTCAAAGGGATGGCGTTTTCATCGGCTACTATGTTCTTCCGAAGGCATAGAGAAAAACTGGCGACAAATGACGAAACGACGGTACAAGCACGGTGAGTCGCCGCACTATAGACGCTTTACACACGCGCCAGATTACAGCCGCCATTGCTGACCTTCTCTTGTCTTACCCAGTTGCCGAGTCACTGAACTGGATGTTGACCAGCCTACACAAAGGCCAATGCTGGGGAGAAGGACACATAGAATCTAAGATGGCAATCACCTGGCCTGCTGTCGTAATAATGATGTGAAGTAAGCGGAGTAAGAGGAACCAAAAACTGAAGGTCGGTTATGGGGGCGCCCATGGACAGTTGCTGCAAAGCGTCTATATCTTCTCAGCTCCGCACGCCGCCTCACAGCCCCATCATCCGCGCCTTCAGATCTCCTGAAGCAGCGACGGTCGCTTCCGCAGTGCGGCCTTGGATCCAACATGGCCGCCCCAGGAGCACCAATGCGATGCTCTGCTCCGCAAGCGGAGCATATGCAGTTACTCTACGCTACTCGGCTCCGACTGGCTCGAGAACTATATAGTGCTCTAGGAGGCACCACCGAGGAGCAGAGATGTGGGCACGGCTCGCCAGTTCTTTCCGCAGACGGACGCAGAAATCGGCGCCTGTGGGGCTCGTTTTGCCCGGCGGCGAGAGGGCCAATAA